>JBAJHW010000008.1:3421616-3839116 GCA_037013535.1 Intellagama lesueurii | reverse complement strand
GGCGTTGGAGTTTGATGCATCCCCTCCTACCCTTCACTTGGCATTCATGGGGATGATCTCATGTGGTCCTCACAAAAGGTACATGTTGGTTGGCTCAGGAAGCTTCATGGCTGAACAGAGGTCTGGTTTTTCCTGTCCCGAGTTTAATTCTCTGCCTGCTGTTCCTCATGGACTTCTACTGGTTCCCTACTAGCCTTCATTGGTTACTAGCTCTTTAAGGGTAGAAGTGAGAGAATGCTGTGCGGCTGCCGGAGCGCTGTCCTTCTACAGTACGCTATGGAGGCTGCCTACACATCTCTCCGTGGACTTAAAGAGAGCACCGTGCCAGGTTACATTCAGATGAGCACTGAAGTGTCAAATTGTATGGCTGAGCTATTAACATTTCTGTATATTATACCACGTAATTAACCTGAGGAATCGCTACCTTCTGATTTCCACCATCTACAAATATCTCTTGATAAGAAGAAGTGCTAGTTTCAGTCCAAAGCTTTGCATACTGTGTATAATAAAAAGTGATGAATTATTTGGAAATTTACCTTGTAATCAGCACATGGAGTCAATGATGGTCACAGGACAGATATGTCTTGTTGTTACTGTCCTGTGACCATCATTGACTTCATGTGATGAGTGAAAATGCCAAAGAGAAGAAAGGAAGGGCTGTCCTGTGATATTTTTCCATCTTTTTTTCTGGGAGCCCTGTCAAAACTGCTGAGTATTACAGGAATAAATTTCAATACACCTTTGGGCTTAAGTACTATCTTCTCATGATCTTCTTCTGATCTCTCTGCATGGAATGGATGGGAGGTTTCTGCTTCTCTTTTTGTTTAGCCCCTGTTTATAACATGTTGTCTGAACACTAAACTGTGGTTAATCTTAATTATGATTACTTGAAAGAAGCCAGATTCTTTTTTAAAAAATGTTTGAGATTGTCTTGTTTCAGCTAACCATAGTTATGATCAACCATACTTTGCTTGGGGTTCAGACATCATGGCATGCTATAGTTAATTTAAAATGGAACCAAAAGCTTCTAAACTCCTTGTTAGCTGTGCTGGAAAAGTAGTATGCAATATGAAAGCTTGCCGTGACTCATTGCTGCATCACTAAATTATTTTTTATTTATTTATTTATTTATTGGATTTCTATCCCGCCCATCTAGACCAAAGGTCTACTCTGGGCGGTTTATTATGGTTTAGCCACTTACTCACACTAGTGCAATCCCTGGCAATGCCTCTCCAAAAGCTGGAGCCAGGGGTGCTTTGTAATTTGAACGGATGTTTGGAATTTGAAGGTTATGGTATGATTGTTTTAGGTGTAGTTTTTAGAATGAATTAAAACAGATTTTAAAAGGATTTACAGATGGCTGTTTCCTGACTTAAAGATTGATAATTGAATAACTTCTGCTTATAAGCTCTGGAAGGGTGGGTCACCAAAAACATGTGTGTATTTGTCCCTTCCATTTCTGTTACATAACAAGAAGTGATAAAGGCCTGATCCACGTATACAGCTGACTGGCATGGGAATGAAGGGTCAGCATTTTCAAAAGGTGGAATGGATTATTATACCACAATGGCTGAAATCCTGTTGTGCAGTTGTGCAAACAGCATAACTTTTGGAAGTGCATTGTTGTAAATTACGCAATCTCCGTAAACGTTACCTGTTGCATACTGAATCATGCAACTGATAATGCCTACCGAGATTTCTAAACTCACAGCAGTTCACCTCTAAAGGTTTACTCCATTTGCCTAACTGCACAACAGGATTTCAGCAAGTGGGTAGACTGGTGATGGGTCACATTTTTGAAGACTCCCTCTTGTGAATACTCCCTTTTAAATAGAAAAACCGCACTACATAGAGTAAGGTGGGCTAGACCTCCTCCCCAAGCCATAATTGTTGACACATGGGAAGAGTTTTTACACAGAAGAGCATCCATAGAGATATTCTCATTCCACAATCAGTGTTAGAGTGGTGGGATAGCCTTCTCATCCACCTCAAGATTCCACCTACTCATTCTGGTGCATATGTAGGTCAAACCGATATCTAGCAGAAGTTGAATAGATATAAAACTCCATGAACCATGATGACTGCTATTATTTATATAACAGACTGCAGCTGCCACTTTTTATTCATGACTCCCCTGCTCTCTTCAGTGCCTTCACTGCTGAAATGAATGTGGAAGTTGGTAGGGCTTCTGCGTTCATTTCAGGGAAGACACAGCCCTCATGTGATGTGAATGGAGAAACTCTTTCAAACTGGGGCATCACTCTCCTGCTCACATTAATGGGTTGGTGCGGTGCCTCTGGCTGTCAACGTAATCTGAACCATTGATGGTCCAGATTTGACCTGTAGAGGTTCCATTTCCACCTGACTCTCCTAAAGCCTGATTCCTGTGGCTGCTGCCCTCTGACGGTTGGTTGGAGGTTGAGTGGTTGTCTTTTCCTACTCTCTGTCCACACTCACAGGTTGCGGCTGCCAGCTTGTTGAGAAGTGCCGGTTGACTGAAAGCACTTCACTCTTCCTCCCCTGTGCAAGCGGAAGACAACAGTGACTTGGAGAAAAGGGAACGAATGATAACCATTCAACCTATATTCCTAAAATTGCAGCGAGGTAAAGAGATCTACAGGTCTGACGGTTCCCTTTCTCCAACTGTGGAAAAGAAGAGATCTGTGACTTATACCAGGTGCCAGGCTACTTTGCCTGGAGCACCAGAAGGTGATTTCACCTCAGTCATTCTGACTGTGGTTCTTTCCTCTCTTCTCTGCTTTGGGAGAGAAGTTGCTGTCGGAGTGAGGGAGGAAATGCATGGAGCCAGTGTGGTCTAGAGTGGGTAGAGTGTTGGGCTGGGAGTTGGAAGGGGCATGTTCAAGCCCCCAGCGAGGCAAGAAGCTCTAATCTTGACCTGCCTCACAGGAATTTTCAAAGAGATAGCCAAGTTAGTCTGTTTCAGTGTGGACAATAAATCAAAACAAAAAGTTGGGGGCACATTTAAAGCTAAAAAAATTTATTTCAGTAGGAGCATTCATGGATTTCAAATCCATTTGACTCACCCTGAAATAAACCTGTTAGCCTCCAAGGTCTGTTTGCTTATTTGTTTAAAACATTTTTATCTTACCTTTCTTCTTAAAAAGATACAAAGCAGCTTTGGTTTGGGTTTGGGTTTGATGTACCACCTCAAAGAGTTGTTGTAAGGAGAAAGGAAGGCACAAGAGAGACATGTATCTTGTCTTGAGCTTTTTGAAGGAAAGGTGGGATATAAATTGGATTAGCTAAAAATGAATAAACTTTGCTTAGCCGGTGGGGTCAAAAGTGTGATGTCAGTGGTTGCTCCTTCATTTCTGGGAGATGGTGCGTGGCAAGGAGTAGGCAGGTCCCTTATGGCTTTTCAGGTGTGGGTGTTTAGACTGGGTGCCTATAACAGGGCAAGCTTCTGCAGATGTTAGAAAAGGTGAGCTTGAAGAGGTCTTCCGCGCAGCCATCCCTTCATTAAGATTGTGGCGTGTATTGGCCATAAAAGCAGCCTGAACCTGAATGCTTACTATGACTGCGTGTATTTCATATGTAGGACTACCTGATCTTTTGGGGCCTCCCAAAAGAGGTAGTGAATTCTTATCACTTGCAATAGGTAGCACAACAGGAGGAGATAAGACAAGTGATTTAATCTTTTTACAACAGAATGTCTCAGGATTGTTTTATTTTATTTTATTTTTATTTGAGCCTGGCTTTAGCGTAAGATGGCACTGTACGTTAATGAGTTGTTTTGGAAATGCATTTTCTCAAGAAGCTTTTGGTAAAGTAATCCTGAAACCAATTAGAATGTGTATGTTTTTTCCTTGTTATTTTAATGATGACTTGGCAGTAGTCTTTTTAGAATGGAGATCTGTAATATAAATATAAATGTATTCCCTTCACACGTTCAAGAGTTACTGTGTTGTTGTTGTTTGCTTCGATTTATTTTGAGATGTTGTTAATAAATCTTGCAGTTCAGATTTATGTCATGATTTTTCCTGAGTGTTCTGATAGCTTTGTTTGCATTACCTTCCTGCAGTAATTCCTGCAGACGGCCCTGCCATGTAGGTCAGTATTATCCACATGGGATGGAGAGAAGGTTTGGGGCTAAGATAGAGCAGCTTACCTAATCCGGAAACAAGGGAAGGTGGTACCTTTGTCAAACTGCTAGAATATCACACAAAAACCAGTTTTCAACTCATACACTCAAGTCTTTATCAGTCTGGTCATTACAAAGCAGGTGGGGGCGCAGGAAAAACATGAAAGTTTTAAAGTTCCAAAATGAGGTCTACAGTGTCAATTCAGAGGTAGCAGTTTTCAGATTTCATCTCTTAGGATGTGGACTTGGATCCTTGCAAGGAGAAAGGTGAGGCAAAAATAAATAAATAAATAAATAAATAAATAAATAAAGAAAGAAAGAAAGAAAGAAAGAAAGAAAGAAAGAAAGAAAGAAAGAAAGTCTGGTTAGACAAAGGGCTGCCAGTAACTCACCATGTTGTCATATGCTTCACCTAAACTGTCTTTGTAAGTCCATGACAGTGAAAAGGTTCAAACCAGTGCATTTGTGCAATTCCATACCAGTGTCTACCTTTTAAAGACAGGATCTCTTCTGTCACACATGCACCTTCCAAACATAGTGACGTCTCCATTTTGCAATGGTTTTTATTGGTTGAGACGGTTCTTCAGGGATTTTTCTTTAAAAGAAACAACCACCATAAAAACAAACCAAATGGCAGTGGAATAAGATCCAAACAACCTTTAATTGTGTTTGGCGAGTGGGTGGGTGCGTAGAATAATGAAGACATTGCAGTTTAATGCTTCGGTAATTAAAAAATACGTTTTCGTTTTCATTTTTTTCATATATTTTTTTAAGCCGTGGGTTCTGGTTTGTAAAAATAGATGGTGAACATAAGGTACAACATAAAAATCCATGTGGTGTGGGCAAAGGAAGGGGGGAATAAGAATGAAAAAACTAGGAACCACTTTAGTCCAAAACAGATGTGCAAAAGAAAACTCCAATGGTTTTTTTTATGATTACAATTATTTCTGTGTGTGTGTGTGTGTATGTATGTGTGTGTAGAGGAGATATTTTTGGTTCCTGCTAGGTTTCTTTACAGCAAACCTCCTTTCTAGAATTTACTTTCCTTTATTAGAGTTGCAACTCAGGCTTTGTGGGGGCCCCCTGGGGGTTTTGGCCAGCCGCTGGCAATTTCTCTCAGACACCCAATTACCCCTGACGTCAATGCCGTCTCTCCCATCTCCCTTGGGTGCCCACATTTTTTCCTTTGTAACACTAATAGCTGACTAGCTAAGTGCCTGTTATTTCCTTGGCAGAAGATTTGATTGTGTTTTGGGCCGGATACTAAATCCAAAAACTATGTAAAAATGTCAATAGGTGAGTGCGCATTGATTCTGGTTAGTCACAGTGATATCTGAGCCCCTTTGGGGGATCTGTCTGGGGAAGTATTTTACAAGAAAGATAATATAACAGAAAATTACTGGAGCTGCACGGGTCTCTGGTGGGTTTCCTAGGGGCCCGCTAAGTTTCTGTAGAACCAACAAATGCTTTATTAATCTAAATTTGTGGTTTTGTTCTTTTATTCTCTTCAGAAGGTTTGAGTTTTAATGATGACGCTCCGATGGAGAGGACTTGGAATGTGCTGGCCTGCTCTTTGGCTGACTAGTGGGAGAACCCTTACTGAGTAATGAACTCCCAGCGGATTGGGGGAGTAATGCAGCGCTGTTTCCCTGCCTGGTTCCCAGGGACTGCCGAACAGCCGTTTGGCCTGTTCCTTGCCAGGCAGAGGTCTGTGTGAGCAGATAAAGTGGAGGGAGTGAGGGACTCACTGACAGCTGTGCTGGGCCAGCACTGACTGGGAGCAGCTGATAAGGCCCCAGCAAGGAGAGAGCACCAGCGGCTTTGCACCACCAGAAATCTGACAGGATAACAGCAACTGGCAAAGAAAGTTAAACACAACTGGTCTGGAAAAGGGAGTGTGTGTGTGGGGGTTTCGGAGCGGGGAGAGAGAGCTGTTAGGAAAGATAATGGTAATTGATTGAATCAAAGTAGCAGAGGCAGGCCCAGGGTATTTCTTTCCAGCTCCCCCACCCCTCCTCTGCCTTTTCCTCCTCCGTGCAATTAATTTTTCGCCTCTCCCTCCCCTGATTTTCCAAACCAAAGTATCCTAGGAGCTCAGGTTGCAATGTGCATAAGCTGCTCTCGAAGATAATAAGCACATGCCCTCTTCGGCTTTCGGAGGGGAAACTTGGGCCAAGAAAAGACGATTAAACAAGCAAATGAGCAACCGCAAAACACACACACACACAAAAAACACCTCCTTACAGTTAATAAAGAAAATGCGTCTACTTCTTGGTTCATAATGTGATTCTTTGTTGCATTTTTAAAAGAAGTTAAAAAAAATTCTTTTGTTGTGGGCCACGAGGATCTGTAAAGGTATAACAGAGAGATGCTTTCATCAATACCTTTTTGGTTATCTTTATTTTATTTCCATTTATTGAGTCATCCTGCCTCGTCTGGTCATGCTTAGAGTAATTGGCTGAAGCAGTGTACTCGTAAATTGAGTTGGTCATGACCGACTTATCCGACTGATTTCACCGTGGCCTGTTCCATCCATGATTGCCCCCAAGTAGCTCATTCCACTGTTAGTGACAAAAGTTTTTCCATGCATAGCCATCGGTGTCCATAGTGCTTTTTAGATCTGTGTTACAGAATCGTTCCTGTCCCAAAGAGCTTAATTTATCTTAATTTATGAATGAACGAACAAATGGATGAATGAAGGAATTCAGGCTGCAGTGATAAACGTATTTGCTAGGGATGATCAAGTGAGCCTCAGTGAGAGGGCTACCTTGTATTAGCGAACAAACCTCACTGAGCTGTGTAGGGCTTTTGTTGTTATGTGCAGTCAAGTTGAAGCCAACTTATAGCAATCCATAATAGGGCTTTCCTGCCAAATGAGATATTTAAGGAGTGGCTTTACCAGTTCCACAAACCCAGGGAGTTTCCATGGCTGAGCAGGGATTTGAACCCAGATCTCCTGAGTCCTAGCTTGTCACTCTATCCACTACACCACACTGGGTATCCCCACGTAGGACTTACTTTTGGATAAAAATACGTGGAGTTGCATTGTTAGTTACTGGAAGCAGTGAAAAGAGGAGAGGCAAAGAAAAGCAAGGGTGTAAGAGATTAGTGAATCTAGGCATATATGTTTAGGCTTTAACACCAAAGCACATGCAGAAGACTGTCTTGCTGCAGCAGTGGTTCAGTAGAGACAGCCAAAATGTTTACACAAACCCAATGAGTATTGGGTTTGGATCTTAGTTTGTGTAACTTTTTGCCCCCTTTTTTGAACCTGTTTCCTGCTCTCTTTGAATTCCCTGCCTTTTTGAAGTCTGATTGATTCCTTGTGCCAAAGGACCTGAAGCTGCTCTCATCTTTTAAGCTGTTTGCCCCTCTCTTCCCACTTCTATTACAACAAACTGATTCTGTGACTGTATCCCAAATGATCTCCCCAATTTCTCTTCTCCTCTGGATCATCGACATTAGTCTGTGTTTATTTCCATGGTCTCCTCTTGCCAAATACAACCATCCATCAGAAGTTAGATGTCAGGCTTCAGTTTTCATATATTATCTGGAAAAGATCTCCAAAAATGTTTTTTCTGCTCAGGGGTAAGTCCAACTGGGAACTAAGTTTCAGTCAAAGAACTATATCTGAGTACTGCTCTTTGAGGCTGATAACAGAGGAGTCAGTTTGCCATTCATTCATTCATTCATTCATTCATTCATTCATTCATTCATTCATTTTGTTTTGTTTTGTTTCTGGTCTGCTTTTCAGTGTAAAGGGTAATCAGTGATAGAAAGGGTTCTTTTAGATTTGTTTTTCTGTGATTGGCCTTCCATCATCCTTGGGGACAGAAGGAATGGATGATCCGCTAAACTATGTGTCCAGATTCTTATTCACGCCTGCCTCCTATGGGCTGAACGAGGGACAAGATACACAGTGGTTTACTGCATAACCTCAGCAGCCTATAAATGAAGAAGGCACACTGTTCTCGGTTTGTTCCTTCATTTTGGCCTCATTATTCATCTCAAAAACTGCCAGAGCAATTCATGAATGATTAGTAAAAAAGCAAAACAATCCTGGTCACAGGCTTGCAGACCAAAAGCTTAGACACAGACAGAAAAAAAGGGAAAAGGGCGGGCAAGTAGCACCTCTTAAAATTCTTGAAATGACAGATGAAGACAGTTCGCAGCAGAACAGGAAAGTATGCAGTGATTTTTCAGAAAAGCCGATCGAAAAGCCATGCTTCCTGTCTCCTCTCTATCACAGCTGCCGGAACGGCTGCTACCTGTTGACTCTTTGGTGTTGCTGTTGTTTTTCTTATTTGTACACATGCCTGTTATGGTACTTCTAATATGATCTGCTCTTCTCTGGATGTTGTCATTGAGCCAGCAATTCTGCACGGTATATTTTCAGCGGGAATCACATTGTATTATATATTGGTCTACAGTTAACCTAAATATTTCACACAATCAAAATATTTACATGGACTTTTAAAGCAACGCACTGCTGAAGCAGTAGAGCCTCTATCTGTTTTTCCAAGGTTGAATTTGAATATTTGACATCTGTTGAAAACAACACCAGTTTGTTTTATCTGTTTTTAAATTTATGTTCCAGCAGTTATTTGCGCGCTCTCTCTCTCTCTCTCTCTCGTTCTGTGTTAGCAAAGGTATATTAAAATGTTGGCCATAACTGCCTGTGTTTAAAAAAAAAAGAAATTGAGTGTGAGGGGGACATCTGGGTGGGAGGAAGAGTAGATGTTTGAAGTTTAATAATGCTTCTGCTTAAGCTCTATCCCAGAACAATCCTTTTTTCTGCTTGCTGAGCTCAGAACAGCCAGCCGTCAGTTTTGATCTGCTGCCCCGTGGAGCAGTGTCCTATGTGAATTCGATGGGGTTTACCCCCCCTTCTGTCCCCCAACCCGGGAGGCCTGGAAATAAAGCGTAGCCTCAGGTAGCCAGATTTCTCCTTCCTAAAGATGTTCCCGAGGCACTGCCTGGAGCAGTCTTCTTGGAATTATTTCAGGCAATTGCTATGGATAGCTATTTCCTTCATTGGTGTATTCCCTCCCCCCACCCACGCTTTTGCCCCCACTCACCTACCCATCCACCCTCCCTCTGTCTTTCCTGGCATAATGGAAGAGCTTTGGGAATGCAGGAATTCCTGTTTACTTTTAATATTGCAAATTAAAATAAGCAAAACCTGGTTGGTGGGGAATTGGCACGGGCTGAGAACAGGCGCCCACAGCAAGACAAAACCCAGTGGCCTCCAAAACTTTTCTCTCCCTTCCGACCCCACCTCTTCTTTTTCGCCACATGACTTGAAGGATGTGGACAGTAATTAAAGGACCCCCGAGCTCCTCATTTTCTGTGCCTACGCCTTTGATCTGGTTGGTGTCGGCCAGCTATTTTCATTGTTCCTGCCTTTTTCTTTTATTCTCGCCCAAGCCCTTTGATGTGAGAAATGATGATCTTTGGTCCCGATATAAAGATGGGGAAAGGATATATAATATTGACAGCAGCGCATAATGCGCTTTCCCTGTATACATCTAGGTATGTGCAGATGTAG
Source organism: Intellagama lesueurii (assembly GCA_037013535.1). Classification (NCBI taxonomy): domain Eukaryota; kingdom Metazoa; phylum Chordata; class Lepidosauria; order Squamata; family Agamidae; genus Intellagama; species Intellagama lesueurii. Next base: position 3,829,466 of record JBAJHW010000008.1, on the reverse strand, counting down.
AAACAAACAAAGGGAGACAGAGAACAAAAGTTGAGTTTTAAAAAGGGAGGGGGGAGACCAAAGATGCTGTGAGTCTGTCTTTCAATGGTCAGAACGGAGTTGGTAGCCATGTCTCTGTCCTCCTCCCTCCTTCATTAAGCATCTGATATTAATATACACACACACATATATATATTAATGTGAGGTTTATCACTACATGTAATCTGGAGGGAGTTTGCCCTAATTGTTCCCACATGGGAGAGCCAATGTGCTGGAAAAGAACAGCCGAGTTCACTCTGATGGGCTTCGCTTGGCAGGCGCAGTGGGAGTGTCGCAGTCCTGTTTATTAGTGTATGTTAATAAACTTACGAGAGATCAGCTGCAGGTGGTCGCTTAAGGAAATGTTAACTCAGGTAGGTTAGGCTGGTATGTAGAGGCCATGAGGGCGGGGGGGGGGGAAAGTTATAGGGGGAACAAAGGGTGGTGCATTTTGCTTTCAGCACATCCTTGTCCTTAGCATCAGAACTGTGTGTGGGCCTCTCCGAATCTGTTGGAGTGCAGGCCTTGGTCCCAGAAGATTTTTTTTTTTAAGAAATTACCTTCCCTTGTCTGTCTGTCTACTGCTTTTACTATTTAATGCATCAAAAGCTTTGTTGTTGAAAATGCAGGGGTCCCCAAAACCCTATGGTCAAGACCAAGAACTAGGCAAAAGTCACTTGAGCTGTCTCTGAGGGTCTCTCCTCCGTCCATTACTTTAAAAACCCCACTGAATTTGAAAATAGGTGGGGAGGAAAGAGGGGGCTGTTTCAAGAATGCTGAAAGGATAAACTAGCCCAGCTAAGGCTGGGTATATTGCTCATTCCTGAAGCAGTGGTGGTGGTGGTAACAAAACCTTCAGATTACTTTCTTATACTAGGAAGAGGGGGAAGAGTTTCAAAAGCAGGCCTTCAGGTTGGAGCGAGAGAAGAAAGTTATTCTGGTTGTGTGTCAGTCTTTCTCAATTTTGTTGTGTTATACTCTCTGATGTCTGCCATGGTGCAGGGGGGAAAAGATCAGTATTGACCAGAATATCGTTATGTTTTCATGCCAGGATGACACCATCAGTATAAATGTCAGCCACAATTTGCAATGTAAGAAGTGATTGTAAGCATCTGTTGTTGCACATAGAGTCATACAACTTGGTGTGCAGAAAGAAATGTCTACGCTGGCTTCTAACTTGAAGCAATTTGTCACTGAGATTTACACACAGTGTAGACAGAATTGAGCTAGATGGACTTAAAGTTGCTATTTGCTTAGTCGGTCCAAAGATGCACAAATGATGTGTCTGTAAACGAAGAAGAAAAAGGAGCTTGCCTCAACTCCAGAGCTGCTTTGCACTCCTTCATCCTCCTGGCTTCGTTTCATCCTTTCACAAACTGGAGGACATGGCATTGCAGATCTTCTATTCTATTATCAAGCGTGGCTCAAAAAAGGCATGTCTGCTTCAGACATACCGTGTCTGGTATTTAGTTTGGGAGAGATGGGACTTTCAGATTTTTTGTTCTGTAGTTCCCAGGAATTGTCCAGAATTCTCCCAAGGCAGAATTCTAGGAGCACAGCTACACAGTAAGCTTCACAGAACAGCTTTTATTACCCACAGGTGGCCAACCCCTTGTCACCATTCTTCCCGTTTCAAGAAGAAGGGAACTGTTGCATGGTGGCTGAGAGTGGCAGTGCGCCACGAGAGACACATAGGTGCACGAGACACATCGTCTTGCTACCCATTAAGCACTATAGGCTGCATCTCTCAAAGAAATGCCCGTTTCTTTATCGTACCTTTCCCCCTTTGGCAGGATCCCAAAATGTATGCCACTTTTGCAATCACAAACCGACGAAGGCGTTTTTTTCCGTTTGAGTGTGATGCCCTATTGCTTTCAAAAATAGGTGGCACAGGGCTACCCGAGTTTGCTGTTAGAGGAAGTAATGATAGATGTCCAGAAAGAGGCCACAGGGAGGAGTTTCCATAATGTTTCCCCCCTCTTTTTTTTTCAAAGTCACCAGCACTGACGATAACATAAGGGGGTTTTGTAATCTTTCACCTGCAGTTAAGATAAAGACTGATATTTGTTTCAATTATTGATCAAAGCGTTCAAGCCTCACAGCTTCCTGCAGCCCTGCTCTCCTGTATTCCAAGCGTTGAATCAAGCATGAATTCTCTCTCCTGCTACAGTACAGCTAAGCTAGAATTCTCTTGTAAGCTTTCCACGCGAAAGTAGATTTTGGTGTGGACAGAGGTGGGTTAACCTTGGGCCCTCCAGATGTTTTGTGCTACAATTTCCATACAATCTCACTTTTGGCTGTGCTGGTTGGAAATTCTTGAAGTGGTGTCCAAAATATTGGGGAACAGTATTTCTCCATCCCTTCCTTAAAATGTGGTAGCTCCTGTGAGCCATGTGACAGTGGATGTTTTTTTTTCCTATGTGACCTGTCCAGGCATGTGGGGGCTGGACAAATCATCACCATCATCAGTACCATCACCTTTAACCTGCATGCATCTTTTGCTGGCACCATGTTCAACACTGCTCATAATATGGGGAACGGCAGTGCAAAACCAAAAATGTTATCTACACAAAATTGCAGGAACACCTTGTTATATTAAGAACAATCAAAACATTCCCTAAAACACCTGATGTGGATCTATTTAGGGAGTCAGTTTATAATCCAGGAGACCCACATTCAAATCATTGCTTGGCCATGGAAGCAAATTGGTAGTTGGGAATGGCAAATCACTGCTTGATTATCCCTGTTAAGGTCACCATAAGTGAGAAGCAACTAACATTATAGCATTTTTTTCTATGAAATCGGCAATCGATATTGTTGTTCAATGAATATTTTTGAATGGGGCTTCATATTATTATCATGCATTTGTTAATGATTGTATTACAGTTAGTTAATGTTATACATAAACGAGGACTAGTTGCACCAAAGCTTTCCACATCAGTCATCTCTTAACAAGTACAAAGAGCAACCAGTTCTTCAAAGCGTCTCACTTAAGAAAGAGCAATCAGTACTGTTGCAGATGAAAATATACCAGTAATGCCAATGTATTTATTTATTTAAAACATGCTTACCCTGCCTTTCTCCTCCAAAGGACTCAAGGCAGCCCTCATGCCAAATACTGTATTTGTTAAAAGTTTCAGTAACTGGAGTATTTACTGCCTTAAACTAAGGATAGACATGGAGGCTCTATGGTTTTATTTTATTTTAAAAATTAACTCTTAAGGGGCGGTGTCTTTTCTTAGAAGAAGATGGGAACATTGGAAGCTCTGAGGAGCATTAGCGGAAGATGGGGACATTTTTGAATTTGTTTTGCAACAGGAATTTAGATTTTTTTAAAATTCTTCTCTTCCTGCAAGAATTTTAAACCATTGTAAAGACTTGCCCGATCCTCTCCTTCCCTATTTTATCCTCAGAGCAATGATTGTTGGGCAGAGAATGAGTTACTGCCAGACACTAGTGAGTTCTATGTTTGTCTCTTTCTCCCTTTTTTTTTAGCATGCCCATCATCTACAGAACAATTCAGCAGCTGATTGCTGCAATACCACTTTTAAAAAAGACGGTGTTTAGGGGAAATAGTCAAAATCCATGAAGCCTGACTCATCTCTCCATGTGTGGGAAAGCTTAAGGTTAGTTGGGAAAGGCAGTTGCTGCTTATTCCCAAGGGAGGGAGGTGGAAGTCGAGCAAAGCTTTGTCCATATTCCCTAATCTGGCAACTTCAGTTCTAGTGGTGCTGGTTTGAAGCTGTGGAAGGACGAATGATGGGCAGAGAGCCAGAAGTTGCTGGACGCCACGATTTATCTATGGAGTACATAAATGGGCTCTGTGCATGAATAGCAGCAATGCCGAAGCATGTAAAAACGATAGTCCAAAAATTGTGTTTATAGTCTGGACTTGGCTTCTGCTGTGATTTAGTTTGGGGACTGGGTATTTGAGCAGCCCCTGCTAGCGCCCTTCCAGCTATGGAGCCATCACTATTCACATTATTTCTGACTCTTTTAAATTGACTGTAAAATCTGTTTACCCAGAGCGAGCCTCCACAGAGTTAGGTAGCAACTCCAGCAGACGCTGCAGCATTGGCTTCCTGTCAATTTACACCAATTTGGCCTCACCGTCTTTCCATTGAGTCATGTGGAATTTATTTCTGATTTTGAAGGAGGCCTGGCAAGAAAAGTTGCATCAAGTTAACAGTTCACTTCTTTGGCTTTAAAAAAACACAACTTTAACTGTTGTGTTAGCTTTGCCTTTTTTTTTTTGGTTTTTTTAAAATCTTCCTTTTCTTTTGTGTAAGTTTTGCATCAGGGATTCTCCTCTTATTTTATATAACACATTTATGTTGGGTTCTGGAGAAATTTGGATTTCCCACCTCTCTCCAGAACCCAAGAGAAATTGATAGAAAGGGGGAGAAGAGGCCAAGGTAAAGGTTTTGAGAGAGAGTAGTCATGGTATCATAGCTTGGTGGGAAAAGGTCCCAAGTTCTCCATCTCTAGTTGGAACCTGGCAAGACGTCTGCCTGACATTCTAGGGAGCGACTGCCTTTTAGTTATGATAAGGGATGTGCAACATGTGGGTCTGGATAAGTCATCAGACTGTAGTTCCCTTACCATTGGTTGTGCTAAGTATGCATGGCAGGAGAAGCTGTCCAGTAGCATCTGGAGGGCCACATCTGTGCTAACCTGGCCAAAGGGTTGCTTTTGCAGAAGACCGCTTCCTAGCTTACTAAAAAGGGAGAAAGAGAGAGAGAGAGAGAGAGAGATGTTGTGACGCCTTGAAGACTAACTGCTATATTTTAATGTGAGCTCTTGTGGGACATGTCCACTTCTTCAGACATAAGAGTGAGTGACATGGCTACCATTTCGAGTACTACAAGCATCGGAAGTCACTTCAGAAGTTATGGTGATGAATGGAGAAAGTACTATATACAGGGCATTCACAAAAGTCAGGATGGTCTAAAGGTCAAATTACAAATTAGAAGAATGAGCATTTTGTCAGATAAACCCATTTTCCTCTCCCACAATGGAATTTCCTGAAGGAAACATGCTTGAGCAATCAGATTGAAAATGGCAACCCACATTTCCAATCGTCCAGTGACCAAATGCCACACAAAACATGTTCGGTGCGAGCTACAGAAGAGAGAAGAATCTTGTGCTGTGACAAACATCCATCTTTCACCTCTTGAGGGAGCACCTTTTCTAAAAATGGCTGGTTTGAGCCTAAATCTCTGCTTTCATAATGCCATCAGAAGCAGTAGAATGCAGCACCCTGAAACCCTTCGTAATGATTCCTAGAACGAGGTTGTAAGAGTATAAAGGGTCACAACCACTGTGTGAATTAGTTAGGATCTACACCCAAAGCTCTTCTCCTGCTTAGCGGTCTTTTATCTTCTCCCTTTCTCCCTCTCCTTCCATAGTCTCTGTTAGTAACAACATGTGCCACATGACATGATCTTGTTGGAGGTCTTCCTTGTCCTTCCCCCGTCAATTCCTTTTCTAGCTTGTGATGCACCTGAGACCTATTTTCTAATGCCTTACATTGGTCGGAGCGGGGGGGGGGGAAAGGAAGAAGAGGAGGAGACTCTTAAGGGCTGCTGATGTTTTGGTGGCAGTCATACGTAGAACCAGATCTTGTTTGCCTACATCTTGCAGTAGCGAACTAGGTGCAATAGACAAACAAGATCTGGTTTTTGAAAAAAAGGAAAAGCTCACTAGCCTAGTTCGTTGCTAATACTCATTTTCCTGCTGAAATGTTCACTTTTTTGTTGTTGTTGGACAAGAAGAAGAAAAAAAGAAGGCAGCTCTTGTTTGAAATAGGATCGTGGCAGTGAAATTGTGCAGAAAAAGCACCGCTTGCTTGCAGTGTTTGCAAGAAGTAAGTTAGTCTGGGGGAAAAAGTTTGTTTGCAGGCTAATGCCCAAATATAATTGGGATTTGGGAAGAAGGAAGCTTCTTTATTTAAAAAATAATAATTAGAAATCAGAGGACTAAGAGAATCAAAATCTGCTTTAGTTGAAGGTTTTGCTCAATGCTGGAATTCTCCTTAATAAGCTGAAACATTCCGGGGCTGCCTCAGTTAGCGGTTGGGTGCAAAAGCTTTACTCAGGGGGTAGACATCTTAATGCGCCTGTAATTATCATGTAATTATCTTGTAATGTGGGATCAAAATTTTTGCATATATGGCATTCTTTCACAAAACTTGAAAATAGTTGTAACGAAATACACACAAAAAAAGTTTTGACTCATTAACTTGGTGATCTAGGCATTTTCTGTATTTCAAAAGGAGTGGCTCTCCCTCCCGTCCAGCCCTTTCAGTTCCCTCTTCTTTATACATACACAAATATTTTGAAACACTTTCATGGCGAGTAGCTTCAAGGTAAATAGAATAATTTAATCCTGTTTCGTTGAATATTTATCAGTTTCCTTGTTGGTAAAACTACCTTTCAACACAAGTGTCAAGTGGGTTGCAATTATCATCAAAGCCGGTTGGTACAAATAACGGATGGTCTTGTCGGCGAAAGCTAGGCACATTTGTTTCATAAAGGGGAAATCTCGTGGAAATGAGACTGTTTCTGAGCGCTAATGCCTGCTTTCTGTCTCTGCCATTTAATTTCTCAGAAACCAGGCTACAGAAGGCTGGTTTTGACAAGCCGAGTTTCACTGAAATTCCAGTTGGGGGAAAATAATTTTTATTGTGCTCTGAGATATAAATGATTTCTACCGACTGGAAAATATTTTAGGCTGCCTTGAAAAGTTGCTAGGAATCCAGGAAATGTTCCTTATTATTATTATTATTAACTAGCTTGGACTCCATTGGATTTACACCCCCATTTTCATGATGTCATCAGTAAAACCAGCTTAAAGTCACTAGTAAAATGTAATCCTTCATGCTATCTGAACGCACCAGGAAGAAAAAAGCAGAGCCGATGGATTTTTCTTAGTAACTCAAAACCATGAAAAAGATCATATATATACCTAGACTCCTTGCCAAGACTTTATTTGCATCAACAAGATTGCCCAGTTTCGCATGAAAACAAGATCAGCTTTTAAAACTTCCAGCATTTTTCTCTATTGTTACAGTTAGGATAAAATGGACAAATTTGGCGCAGTATACCCTTTCCCGTAAATCTTGTGCTAGAATGATACCATTCTAAGCAGGATGTGTAACAATCCTGCATAGTTAGGTGCTTCATCTGCTCTTTCCTGCACAGGAAAAATGTCATTCTATGAAGGAATTATAACCTTCTGCCTTTTCCAGGTGAGTTCTGCACAGCAAAGACGCCATTCTGTGCAGGGATTTTAATAATCCTGAACAGCTTTCTGTTTCTTCTTCCAATTCCAGATGATTCCTGTGTAACAACATTCCTTCCTGTGTAAGAACTGCAATAACCCTATGCTTGGTGCTTTTTCCTGAATAATGCTCAGGATATTTCCCATGAAATCCCAAGAAATTTCCTGCAATATTTCTCAGGGGAATAAAATCCCTCTCAGTGAATTTCTTGTAGGGATGTGGTGAATACTTGTTTTGTTCTCATTGATTTTTGCTGTCTCAAGTCAACAAGCCACCTCAGTGATAGATTTTCAGGCCCCATGACATTCTTAGCTTTAAAACATAAATAGAATACTATTTTTTTCCTTGTTGTAGTATTTGTAATTTGCTTAAATTGTCTCTGTGTAAAGCTAGTGCTCCTTGTTTTGGAGAAACAACACAACATACACAATGAGTGCAAAATGAGTGATTAAACAAGATACAAACCAGCCCTCTGATGGCCTCTAATCCTGAAATATCCATTCAGCAAAGCAGTACCCATGGTAATTTTGCACAATTCATGTGATGCGCATTAAAGGATGATTTGTACGTACTTGATCAAATTGCACTCTAGATCATTCTCATTCTCTTCTCTTGGGAAGTAAAGGGTTTGACTGGATCACCTACAAGGCTTTCTAAAGTTCTGTAATTCTATAATTCTTGTAATTGTGTCCTAATAGACTATCAAAGTTGAGCGGGCCATCTCTGAATACTGTGACACTTTAGAATCAAGGCTTCAGGCTATTTTTAGATGTGTATTGCAGATTTCATTCTGATTTTGCAAATTCTATTTCATAGCACTAGCAAGTGCAATGTTTTCATGGCCTCCTTTGTGAGTGAAGAGTTCGGTAATTTTCTCAAAGGGACCTTAAAAAAAGGACTTTTCCTGTATTTTCTCAGACACGGTAGCGTCAGGATCCTATATATACTACCTATACATTGATTCAGAATGGCCTCTGATGAATTTGAGAAGATACTTTAAATAAATGTACCATCTGAATATGTGTGCATGAATTGAAAAAAAATTCTGGTTTTGTGAATTCATATGATAACATCTGCATTAGTACATTATAAAGATCATTAATGCTTGGAATATATTATCAGGTGTTCTCTAATGTACTTTTGATGAGCTTTAATGATGCTTTCTGTAGGAATGTGTGTCCCCCCCCAATCTCCCCATCTTCCTGTCTTTTCCCACTTCATTTTAGTAACAACACAGATGGTTGATTCAATCCATACAAGATCCAAAGATGACCATGTATGTTTGAGAGAGTAAATGAACTCGCTATAGCGCTCTCCACCTGCAGAGCCCCTAATTTCTGGGGTAGCCCAGGATTATGAATTCTTGAGAGTCTTGTTAAATTGTCAAGTGTACTGACCTGGGTCACAGGTAGGTGTTAATAAAGGGATCAGAACACAGCTATCCTTTGGTTTGTCACTGGTTTCCAAAATATGTGAGATAGTTCTTGGCACAAAAAAAGTCCCAAAATGTATACAGTACTGTGTCTGTTAGGATACAATGTATATAGAAATACACATCTTGATAATGAAGGTGTTTAAAAATAATGTGAATTTGTTTTGCATTTAAAAATAAGCTGCCAATGGAGGTAGACAAAACAAAAGAATCGACTTCTGGAGGAAGACATGTGAAAGTGACATGGATGAGAAATAAATTGCTCCATCTCATGAAACATTTTGGGATAGAAATAAGGTAAACAACAACAACAAAATTAATTAAATTTCAGTCAGGGGTGAAAGTAGTCGGAAACCAAGAGTAGTCGGAAGCTCAGCAGTACAACACATGCTTTGCATGCAAAAGGCCCAAGGTTTCTCCCACTGGGATCTCCAGGAAAAAAAAAGACTGGAAAAGATCCCAGTCTGAATCGTTGGCTGTCTTGAGCCATTGTACGATTGGGAGGTCTACTTTTAAAAGGGATGTGTGTGTGTGTGTTTTGTGGGGAGGACAGTGCATGGGAGCCTAAAGCAGCATATGCGTGAAAATGTTTGGAGATTGCCCCTGCATTCCTAGAGGATGTAAGTAAAATTATAAATGGAAAGAACAAATGGGATGTGCGTTGGAGTGCCATGGTGTGCTGCCCATGGGCCCTTGTTTCCCCTCTGAACTGGCGCCGGCCGGAAGAGGCGTGGGGCTGTGAAGCAACCATAAATGAATCGGCATGAACTGCCAAACTGGTGGGCCCAGCCCATCTCTAGTGTGGAGCTGTTTGGTTACCAGTGTGTTTGGGGTGGATGGAGAACCTCACTGCCTGAAACCCTCGGAAGGTGCTGCCGGAGCAGGGAGCTATATGGACCCCATAGGTCTGGCTCAGTATTAAGCCAGATTTATATGCTTCTGTAGAAAGAAGAGGAGACTCAGAAAGAAGACAGTCACTGGAATGACCGTGATAGATGACAGAGCCTATGTTGCAGACTGGCTCTGGGCTGCTGTTTAGGAAAAGGTTTCCTTTGAGTGCGGAGGGCTCTGTAAATATTTTGGATTATCAGCCAGGAGAACAATGCAGTTCAAAGCAGCAAAAGGCTGGGCACAACCCAAGTATGGAGGGTTGCTCTTGTTTCTGTTCTCTTTTATTTATTTTTTCTTTTGCAGATTTGCGTGGCCTTGACTAGGTTTTGCAGGATTGCTATTCAGTCGCTGCCTTTGTTTTTGGATAAGCTGACATTGTCCCCAATATTCCTCTTGTGTAATTTTCCTTTACCTCCTTGTGACTCAGGAGAATTAAACCATTAAGGACTGATTACAATAGCTAATTGTAATTTGCTCAAAGGCTAAGAGCAGCAGAGCAGGCTTTATGCCACCAGAAACGTGCAGGAATGTGAAAGAGGAAATTCTGGCTTCATGTGGGATCGTACAGATTTGGTTGGAGCAAACTTGGTGAAATCTGCCTACACTCCAGCCTTGTCGCTCCCTATCAGACCTTTCATAATCTCCAAACTGGACACCACTCTGTCTATACACAAGGCTGCCTTGCTTTTCTACAATTCTGCCATTGTGAGAGACAAACATTTTATTGTAGATATTTAGGCCTATATCCAATTGTTACTCTCAACAAGAGTATATACACAGAATCCATTGCTAAATGGTAAATCAGCATTTGAAGTGATTCGATGGTCTACTCCAGTTGGGACTAACCATTGGATTGAGCTCATAGTTCAGCATAATGGAAAACATGGGCTTAAAAAAAAACACAACATTTTTAGCTCTTAACAAGGATGTTGGCAAGTCTTTGGATTAGAGTCCCAGGCCCCAAGTCCAATTCCCTGTGATAAGCAAACTTTTTCCCCCCAGAAAAAAAGAGAAGGGTTGGGTGGGTTCCAAGTTGTGAGTTGAGTGCAAGTCATTGGAAAAAACCCTCTGGGTTAAGTCACCAGTGTGACTTAAGTCTGACTTGACAGTGGGTCCTGTGACTTCAGTCCTCTCCTCGGTCTTGTAGGCTGCAAAGGTACATTTCATGGCTGTAAAATAGGCTTCAGAGTAATATCTAGTATACTCTCTCTTTAGATTGGGAGGATGAAGGAATGAGGAGGATAAAGGAATCAAGCAGCAGGACACAGTATCTTGGTACCTGTTGTCCAACTAGGAGTGCACCCATTTTCATAAGAAAGTGTCATTCTGGATTCTTGTTTTACTCATGGAGATTCTCCTGTGTCTTTTGCTCATTCTGTGCCATGTCTTTGGGGGGGGGGGGGAGTCTGTTTCGCAGACGTTTTGTGCAATTTTGTATTTGTGATGCTGTTGGCCTTAAATGGATGTTGCTGTGCTGTGAAGACAGAAGCGCATTATTACTCCTCCAGAGAGAATAATTTAAAGTAGTTGTTTAAAGGTTGTTGCACAAGTCAGCCTGCTGTAGATTGTAAAAGTGGAATGTTGTGCGCGCGCATGTTTTTAATTTTTTTTTTACTTAGGAAGAACTCCAAAGTGAAACGCCTGTAAAGAAAATTATGCTTTTAAGTTGCTTTTTGCAGCATTTTATCACCAAGGTGTACTTTTCCAAATGTAATTGGAGGCAGTGCACTTACCTACGGAGGAAGAGAAGGAAAGTTTTGTGATTCCCTTTTTTTACAGAAGGTTTCTCCCCCTCCCCCTTCTTCCCCACAAAAGATGCCTGAAATCATGTTGTGCCATCCCGCCTGCCTCTTTAATGTATTTTCTAAGGCACCATTTAAACGTGTACCTTTTATTCTTTTTTTAAATTGCGAATGAGACACTTTCAATTGATGCAGGTTGCAAGTGGGATGGCTTAAGTGTAGACCAGTTTTTGGACTTCTTTTACAATAATTTCTGAGTACTGTAAGGGCTTATGAAAATTTAGGTCATCTTCTTTTTCCCCCCTGCCTAAAAAGCATCTCTATTATTGGGATGCTCCATTAGGGGTGTTTAATGTGAGTGAATTAACTTGTAGGGAATACACGGTATTGTTCTTTTCAGAAGAAATAGGTACCAGAAAGAGAAGTCATCCTAGAGGCTGGTTTTGCATGGCTATCACTACTGTCTTGAAGTTTTTGTTTGAATTTTAATTTGTACATTTCTAGCTCTTATGGATGTGCCTAAAAGTGAGAAGATGCAATAGGGTTTTCTTCCCCCTAATGGAAAATGTTGTCCATAATCATCTGTCAGCAAAGAAAATAAATCACACAACACTGTGATCTCTAAGATTTGGTGATTCTAAGCACCAGGTGTATGCGTGTGTTAGATCTTTCTTTCTTTCTTTCTTTCTTTCTTTCTTTCTTTCTTTCTTTCTTTCTTTCTTTCTTTGGATTCCAAATCCCAACATTTCCCAGGAATTCTCAAAAATTCTCCAAGCAGAATTCTGGGAGCATACCTGCAGAAACCTTTACAGTATTTCAATTATCTGGACAAAGCTGAGGCTTCCATCAAGCCTTTCTTTAGAGAGAGAGAAATTTTGTACACTAAACATGGACACCCTGAGCCAGAATGCTACAAGAATGAGTAATACACAGATATGCATCTGTGATTCTGCTTCTTCTAGTGAAGGGGGAAAATAATAGGAATAACACTGGACCAAATGTCTACAAGCATCCTCTTCTTCTTGTGCGAATAGGCTTAACGGATGAACTCAAAAGGCTCCCCTTTTGTTGATGCTCACAAACAGCAGACCCTTCTTGCTAGCTGAGCACTGCCAGTCAGGGAACACAGAGCCCACCCAATGAGAGCACAAGGGCCACCTCACAGAAAGGCCAGGAAACCTTGAGCTTCTGGAAACCTCCTTTAGCTCTGATTTGGGTTGCTAAGCTTTCACCAGGCATTGGGCTATACCTCTTTGAACACCCTTACAGGCCAAAAGAAATGAGAATGGAGGCAAGTTGGGAGCATCCTGTGTTTCATCAGGCCTGATGGCTATAGGTTCAGTGTCCTTAAACAAGAAACAAATGCTATAATTCTGTGGAAACTGAATTACGTGGCTGTTTCCGTTTTCCAAGCAGACACCTCCATGTTTTTCTGGAATTGCCAGTGGCATACCAATCTGGTCGTGAGGTACAACCCCATCAAACAAAGCCTTTTTTAAAAAAAGTCCCTGAATTTCACAACTCAGTATCTCTGCCTCTCTAGTGTGTGTGTGTGTGTGTGTGTGTGTGTGTGTGTGTGTGTGTGTGTGTGTGTGTATCCATGAGGCAATTAGTACAGTCCCCAGTGCACAGCCTCGACCCGCTGCCATATACAACCTGTAAATTACCTCAGACAGGGTTTGAGCCGGGCCTGGGACCCCCCGCTTCATGTCTGCCATGCAGACCGCTGAGCTGAAAGGTACCTCCCTTGATGGGGCCAAGAAAGAGCTACGAATAAGCGTTGACTCAGCTGGGAATTGTTGTCGTGCCGACTTCAGTGGTATTATAATGAGGATGCAATGTCATCTGAAGAAAGATTGTACTTGTCACTTCAGCGCCACCTTTGCAAAGGAACCAAGAAGAAGAAGAAGAAAAAGAAATCCTGACAGAAGAGCCTTCCGATGTATTACTGGTTCCTCTCGTCAAAGAGGCCCAAGATCTGTTTGGAAGGAGGAAGTCATCTTTTCTACACAGTGTTTTGTTGTGCAGTACGAGCTCAACCTTCAGATCACAGGCGTTGGGTCACTGCTGGTTAAACATGAAAGGCCTCTGCTAGCATGCGGCTCTTCCAAGGCAAGCGCAGATTTAAGAACAAAAACGGGCTTTTAACAGGCGCCGGAGATTTTTCTTTGCTTTTTGGGTTTTTTTTTAAAAAAAAAATTCCGTAAAAAGTCATTTCTCATTAAAAATGACAGATGCTTTTCTTTAAAAAAAAAAGGAAGAATATCTATACATCTTGAGCCTAGAGCTCTCTTAAACATGCAGACTGCTTCTGCTGTTACCAATTCAGGACACAAAATCTATTCCACCCCCCAACCCCCATAGTTCCCCACTGCCCCCAACAGTGCTTGTTAACACAGAGCGTTCAGGGTTTATAAGGAAAGAACCAGTCCTTTGAATTCCATTCTCCAGCCCCTGGGCTATTGGTACAAACATTTATTTATTTATTTATTTATTCATTCATTCATTCATTCATTCATTCATTCATTCATCCAAAATATTTTTACTCCACCTTTCTCCTTAAAAAGGACCCAAGGCAACGTACATCACGAAGAGACAATATTTAAAGCTAAAAATAATGGGTATACAAAAGTGGCTTACATGACTGAAAAAAAAAACAATATTTAAAGCTAAAAAACTCCAATGAGTCTGCAAAGGCAGAAACTGAATTATATTAAGAATAGGTGAACCAGTGCATCTCTGCTGTGATGACTTTCTCATGTGTTCTGAAATAAGTCTGTTCCATAGATGTCCTCATTGATCTATGAATTTATTGGTAAAAACTGCATTGAAATAATGTTTTCATAGGCATTTCTATTTGTTTTTTCTCTCAAAATATGGCATTTAAAGCGCCTTTTTGAACTATTTTATCAAAACACTCAGGAAGTGCAAAGCTGGTGGGTAAATAACCACCAATCTGAATATGAGTTCAGGAGAAATGGAACAGATTACAAAGACCCTGACTAACACTGTGGTGTCACCATCTATGTTTTGCACACATATTAGTTTTAACTCATGATGACTTAACCTGGATGTAGACCATAATTTAGTGTTATGTGTAAGATCCTGCTTGCACTTTCTTTTCTCCATCCTTGTCCTTGTCTCTATCACTTTAACAACGACAACAATGTGCTATCACGTAAACTCTGCCATGGTGACCCTTTTCAGGGTTTTCCAGGTAGAGAATATTCAGGAGTGGTTTACCATTCCCTTCCTCTAGGGGGTGCCCTGGTTCTGTGCAGCTTGCCCAAGGCCACCCAGGCTGGCTCTTCCCCCTGGACACTGCAGCTGCTGTAAGCTAACTGAAAATTGTCTGCATACAGGGGTTTTTAAAAAATTCGTAACCCTTTTGGTGGCGAACCTCATGCTAAGGCAGCAATTCAGACATTCGGTCACAGAGGACTGAAGAGTTAAAGGAGAAACTAGAGCTAACAGCCTCCGGCAAAGGGAGGGGGGAAATGAGAGAAAAAGAGAGAGAGAGGAAGAGGGAGAGAGGACCAGGAACCCCACTTTGTCTTGCTTGCGTGAAATACAGTTTAATTTCATGATGGGCGAAATCCACAGGTAGGCCCCGAGGGGCTTTTTACGGCCACCAGCCTGCCCCCACAGCCCCCCTGCACTGTTTTAACACCAAATTTTACCAATTTTATAAACCAAAAGGGGGACGGCTCTCAATGTCCTGTCGCAGCCCTCTTGTCACTCCATCAACATTTCCCCTGGCTGTTCCATTCCTACTAAATAAATATTTGTAAAAAGCAGGGTAGGGAAGTTTTGTGGTTTCCCAGTGATAAATGCTGAGTGGGTTGCTATTTTTCTTAAACACCTGTAATGTTAGGATTAGTGATGGATTCCTTACATTTCTTATGCCAAACACACACACACACACACACAAAGCATCTCTGTACCTCACACGTGCTGCTGGAGGAAATTGCTGCGTGAAAGAAGAAAAGGAAAAGGGAAAAAAAGGGGGGCCCAAAAAAATATACAAGAATAATTCTAAAAATTTCCATAGAAATCGGCTAAGTTATTATTGATTCACAGAGCGCGACAAAACATCACTGCATGAATTAGCAAACAGCTGTTTCTAATTTGAGTTTAGAACTGTCCACAGAGGAACTTGTTTTAGTGTTCACTCCTTTCATTTATAATGAATTTTAATCACCGCTACAGGTGAGAAAAATGTAGAAACAAGCTTGTATCTTGTGGAAGAAACAAAGGAGAGACAGATGCTAACAGATTTACAGTCTGTGATAAAAGGAATGTTTTGGTACACTTTACATGTAATTAGGGTGCAGCTGTTTGCAGTCCCAAGTCCACAATGCACAGCAGAATATAGTGCCTGCCGCTGTTCCAAAGGGAGTGCACAAAAACAGTGATTCAACCCTGAAAGCATTTAGCTTATTCCTAGATCTAACATAAAACTTTGCTCCTCCACCCCTCTCTTAAGTCATTTACTGCAGTGTGATACAAATAAAATTGATGGGGGGGGGAGAGAGAACAGAGAGGAATTGCACACAGTTTTGGCTTAGCGTGTTATATCTGAGGATTGCAAAAATTTAAGCATTGCATTAGTTCATCCACCAACAGTACATCTTGCACAATGCTCAGAAGTAGAGATGGGCCCGAACCACTGGTTTGGCGGTTCGTGCCAGTTCATTTATGGGCCAAATAAATGCTTGGTACTTTTGCAGCCCCGCCTCCTCCAGCAGGCACCCACTCAGAGGCAGCACCCTGGCTTCTCTGCCCCGCCTCCTCCAGGCACTGCCTCTGATTGGGCGCCCACAAGAGGAGGTGGGCTGCCAAGTGCCGAACGCCTGTTCGGTCGATAAACAAATTGGCACGAACCACCCAACCAGCTGTTGGTGCCCATCTCCATTCAGAAGTAAAACACATTGAGTTCAAAAGAATGGCTTCCCCAAGGGAATGGATATAGGATTGGCAACATGCCATACTTGTGTTGTTTTCAGTACTATCTTTTAAAAGTTCTTTTTGTCTTTAATTATCTTTTATGAGCCATCTAAAGAGAGCTTTGCTCTGAAAGGTGGCATATTTAAATAAATAAAATTAAATGTATTTTGACAAAGAGGTAATTTACCGAAAATATGCTCTTCTGGATGGTCACAGTAAGTGTTAGCCATTCTTTGCAGTAAGGGAACAGCTGCACGTAAGACTATGTAGTGGCATGGTGGCAAGTAGCTCTGCTCTTCAGTCCAATAATATGGTGTTAGTATCTCTGACACTTTGTGTCTTCCCCTATTTCAGCGTGGAACTGTTCATGTTTCCTCTGCTCAACCAGGAAGCATTTGCAAAATAATTTTAAATCATTTAAAAACACAGATTTGCAGTATTTTCTGCATCAGACCGGAGCCTGAAAGAACATGAGCTTCAGATTTTCCTTGTAACTTGGTGAGATTGGGAGTGAAAACAGTGCTGTCAAATCACTGCTGTGATAAAGCCCTGGATTTCTACATCATTTTCTATGAGTAGCTGTCACCTTTACCTCTCTAACAAGAGGTAGTCATGGTGTCAAAAGTAACCAAGAATTGTGATCTCCAAACAAAGGAACTGTCAGTCTGGTGCTTCCCTAGGTGTGTGTTTTAATGCCTCTTTCAGTCCTCAGGAGTGAATGCATAATATATTTAAATAAATGGATACAGCTTTGACTCAGGAGCTGGCGAAGCTGCTTTATACTAGGTCAGTTATTTGGTTCATCCAACTCTGTTGTTTATATACAGGTTCTTTAAACGTGGTGCATGGGAATGTTGTCAAATATATCTGTGCTTAGTCCTGCACTTGATTTCCTCTTGTCTGATGATGGCAATCAAGGCTTTGTTTGGTCAGGCTGGATTGCCAAACAGGATAACAAGACTGTGTTAAGCTTGTCGTCTGTTTCATATGATACCAGCCCATGTTTCCCTAACAATTTACCAGTTAAAAGGGTACTTACCAGTGGCTCAGCCTTGGGCCATTTGTGTTCATAAAATTCATTTAAACTGTGACCTGTCAGCCCCATTACTGCAACTTTCCTACTCTTTGCCGATAATGGAAACCTCACGGAAGCTGTATCTCCTAATCAAGTTGTTTCTAGCCTGGGATCTATAAAGAATAACGCTTAAATTTGGAAAGGTTCCATGAGCAGACAATGGAACTCCATTTGAAAGCAGAAAGGAAGCACACAAATGGTTAAGATTAACTGAAAGCATCTAAACCTAAGCGTTGGTTTCTAGAAAGACTTGATTTGCATTAATTCATACCTGCAAAATAGTCTTGAGTTAAACACCTACTGTGCCTTGAAGGTTTACTCTGCCTTGCATTTGAATCTAGTGGGACAATCCTTTTAACAATGTAGCCCCACCTAAAGTTGAGTTAACCAGCGGTACCCTTGCTTTTCCCTGTCCTTCCCCTGTCTTGGAAATAAAGGTCACTTTACATTTAGTCCAGTCGTTCCGGCTCTAGGGCGCGGTGCTCATCCCTGTTTCCAAGCCATAGAGCCAGCGGTTGTCCGAAGACAGTTTCCATGGTCACGTGGCCAGGGCGACTAGACATGGAACGCCGTGACCTTCCCACCGAGGTGGTACCTATTTATCTACTTCACATTTTTACATGCTTTTGAACTGCTAGGTTGGCAGGAGCTGGGACAAGCGATGGGAGCTCACTCCGTTGCGTGGATTCGATCTTACGACGGCTGGTCTTCTGACCTTGCAGCCCAGAGGCTTCTGCGGTTTTCAGAATCTTGCTTTCACATGCTGAAATTGACCACAGAGGTCAGTGAGGCTGGCATGTTCATGGGCTCCACCTGCCTAGATAACTGATTGAATAGGGCGAACGGTCTTGTCCCATAAAGTTCAGTTTCCATTAGCTGCATTGCCTACATGTATGAATTGTCCAATTGTGGAACACGAGTGGCTAGAAACAGCAACAAAATAGAACCAAATTTTTATTCGGGGTTAACGAAGTTTCTTCCGCCTGATCAACAGTCAGAGGTTTCTCACTTATCACCCCTAAGGGACTGTTCTAATTCTGTGTATAAGTGTGGACATTATTTGTCACCCCATTCACGAGAGGCAGGCCAATGGCCAGACATTTCAGAGTGAGGGATTTGATCAATAAAGAAGCACATTTCGTAAAGTAGATTATCTCATTTGCCCAGCCCAAGCTAAATAAAATGTTAGTTATGTCTTTCTCATCATAGAAAAGTAATCTATAAAATGTTTGGGCAGGGTTTCTCTTGCTAGCTGAGTAAAATTGTAAACAAATCCGAAGTAAATCCAAAAGATAAATGGCACAGGTGTGTGAGATATATACAGTATGGCAGTTTGGACCATATTAGAGGAAGAAATAAATTGACAGAATTCATCCTGGCTGGAATTAGGCCCTCCATGATGAAGATAAATGCACACAACCATGTAAAATGCACTGAACATTAAGTTATGAAATGACTACACTATTTAGTGATTGATGATCGAGTTTGCTTATGGAAATGCCATGACCTGTGCCTCTATTTTCAAGAACGCTTGTATTCACAGGGCTGATTACCGCTCTTTTCTCTCTTCTAATTAAACTTTTATTGAATTTCCTTTCCCTCTTTCTTCCTACTTGCTTTGATACCCGTCTGTGCTTGATGACAAAACCCTTCTACCCGTCATGTGATCCCTCTATTTTCAAATAGTCCCACTCAGCAGGATTAGCCATTTTTAATGACTGTAATCTCCTTTTGGAAAAGTGATTTTTCTCTCGTTTTCATTCTGCTACATTACTCTGATTGCATTAATATAGAATTATTTTTCTAAAGGCAAATAGTCCTTAAATATTTTTTTCCAACCTAAACTGGATCTTCCATATGCAAAAAAAAGAGCCCCAAACAATAATGCTTCTATTTCATTGTCTCCAAGTCTGTTTGCAGCCCCAGTTCAAAGTATTCTAGTTGACCTTTCAAAACCTTTGAAAGATTAGGACCAAGGCACCTGGTGAAATATCCATATGTACACTGCCATATATTGAGATCTTCAGTTAATGGTTGTTTGCTAGAGCTTGGAAAAGATCCAGCTGTCAAGCTGGCAATATTAGTGACTCTTCTACAAGATGGATAGATAGGATCTTTTGAGCAGAAGAAGGTATTGTTGAAGGGCATATGTTGGAGAATGTAGGGGCAAACAAGAATCTAGAAACATAACTCTTATTTTTTTGGATGGCAGTTCCCAGAATCCACAGCTGACATGGGTTTATTTGAAATAATCAATGTATCTCATTTTTATGTTAACCATACTGGGCATTCATACAAAAAACCTATAAGAACTCACGGAAGAAAGGGAAGAGTTGTATCAGGACTGGATTTTAGATAAAGGATTGGAAGCAACTCAGTGATAGATACTAGGGATGGGAGCTTCATATTTGTATCCCTGGGGCACCACAGGTGCCACGGAGGTCTGTTCCCCCAGAACCAGCCCGGTTCACTCACCAGTCTCTGCACAGCGCACATATCCATCATCAGCGGCATTGCACCAATCGCAGAAGGAGCCCAACTGCTTCTGCCTTCCCTTCCCGCACAGCCGACTGCTGAACAGCTGTGTGATGAGACTCGCCATCGCCCCTCTTCGCCAGAGTGGTCAGCTACACCGAGAGGCAGGGCAGAGCCGGTTGGACTACTTCCGTGATTGGCGTGATGTCGCCGCTGATGGATGCGTGCGCTGCACAGAGCCTGGTGAGTGGACTGGGCTGGTTCTGGGGGGAGGGAACGGACCTCCATGGCACCTGTGGCTCTGCTCTTCATATTTGTATCCCCAGGGATATGAATATGAAGCTCCCATCTCTAATAGAGACCGATGCCTTATATGGACATGTCCTACGTTTAGTCCCTGGCATCCTCATATAAGAAAAGGATCAGTCAGCAGGTGGTGGAATGACCTTACCTCAAGATGCTGGAGAGTTAATGGGCAGACAGAATTGGGCTATCTGAATACATAGGCTGGGATCCTATTGAGCTGCTGAATAGAAGGTGCATCAGGTTGTCAAGTACAGAGTTCCAGTAACACCTCCATTCTTTTCTTCTTCTTCTTGATATTCTTTAAGAGATGGGTTACGGGGAGGAAAGAAGACAGAACAGAAGCAGGAGAAAGGTGATGCAAAATGTGAAAACACTTGAGGCAGGTCCCGTGGGTTGTAGGCTAGGATTAAAGGTCGGCCTTCCCAGGTGCAGATGACTGATGTAGACTCACAGCATAGCATAGAACCAGCCTCTCTCCCACTCTGGAGCCTCCCTGTAGTGTTGGACTACAGTCCCCATCATCCTCAGCCAGCAAGGGGTGGCACAGGTGGGGAAGGCGAGACTGCAACTGAGGATCTCCGGAAGGCACCTCATAAGCGTAAGATGATAGGAGGAACACCCAAAGAGAAGAAATCATTCTATCCCCACGGACTTATATTGTGCTTCCCTCTCCTCAAAGATGGGATTGAGAACCAAACTGCATCTCAGAAATCTCTAAATAATGGGAAGTGTGTAAGAAGATTCTGCTGCTTTGGTGATCCTTTGTACCCTCTTTAAAAGTCTTGCCACATAGTGCTCCGTAACTCTTACTTCCCTTGGAGGCTGTCACCTCACCGGCCTCAATCCTGCACCCTCTTTCCTGGGAACCAGCTCCCACAGGATTTATACCTGAGTTCACCATTGCCAGGGGTTGCTCTGACAGTCTTCCAGTCGGTTCAGACCATGGCTATTACACATAAACACTATGTTTTAAGGCCATTTTAAAGTGTTTTGCAACACTCAACCCTTAACTCTTGCCCTATTGCATGTTGAAGCAGTGGCTCGATGGACTCCCGTTGTTTTGATAATATGATGATGGTGGAGGTGTGTGAGGTTGCCACTTGAAAAATAAGACAACACCTTGAGAGCAAAAATCACCATTTGTTGCCCTAGTTTAAAAGCTCTCCCCCCTCCCATGTGCCTCCCTGGTGTCCCTCTCTCCCTCCCTGCCTGGATCCCCCTTGAGGGACCCAGCTGGCGTGAGCTGGGAATTAGTGTGTGCCATGGTTTGCTGGTCCTTCCCTGCTGAATCTAATCCAGGGAGCAAGCAGCCAGCTGAATCCTTCCAGTCAGAAGAGCCCATTAATTCAAGTCCTGGGGGGAGAGGCAACCTCCCCCCCTTTCTTGCCTGGTGAGAGAGGCCCCCTGTGACTGGAGCTGGCGTGAGAGCGAGACAGAGGCTGTCCAGGGCAAGGCTTACAGCTTGCTCATTATGGGTTAGTGGCGTTGATTTACAGTCTGCAGAGTTAGGTTTTAATTTCTCATCTGTGCAAGGTATGATTGTAAGCAGGGGGATGCTGAGCTGGGGGGGGCGTTATGCAGAGAATTAAAAAAGTAAAAATGTTGCCTAATCTTTTCTTATAATACTTGTAAGATTTTCTTTTTTCGAAGGAGAGAGATTGAGAAGGACAGAGAGAGATCCATAGACGTCTATTTCTTTTTTGTTCAATTCCCCCGTATAGCTTATACTATTTTCCCATAGATCTGTAGTAAAAACCGTTTACAATAAAAACAGACAGTAAGGGAAAATAATAAAAAAAGAAAACTAAAGGATTGAAAAGCATCATGGTATATACATCAGCAAAGTGGGGGGAAAATAGTAGCCAAATGCAAGCAAACACAAAATTCAGCACTGAAAAGCCTAGGTAGAAGATTCCGCTCCTGATATTCACGAAAGGGGAGTCCTTTAACAGCGAACTCCTGATAAACAAGGACGGGAGTGGTGAGTCTCCCTGTGGTGTGAGTCATCTTACATATACTTTTATTTTATATTGGCCAAGTTACTTCTTTGAAGCATCTCCAGGCTAGCATGGCCGCTCTTGGGCTGGTTGCATATTCTGGGAATCCGAGTGGGAAAGAGTCAAGTCTCAGTTCAGGAGATTCACCATGTTCACATCTCTTGAGCTTTAGCAGTGTGCTGTTGTATCCACTGCGTCTGGACTTTTGAGTGGGCTCACTTTTAGAGGAAATTGTCACCTTCTTTAACTTTTTATGGGGACAGCCTATTTGAAGGTTATGGGCTTCCAGAAAGGATCCTTGTTGGGGACTCCACAGAGACCTGGACCAGCGAGCTGGCAAAACATGTGAAGTAGCCTACAAGGTTTGGTAATAGTGCTTCAGAGGCCACTCTGATGATACGTTTTCTTTAAAAAAGCAAAATGCAGTTGCATTTCCATGGGTATATAAAGGTTTGGCTTTAGCTACTGTGCTAATGATTGAAGTTGATGTGCAAAATTGTCATTTGGGGAAGTACCGAGATGCCAAACAAGTAGGTGTGTATGTGTCTTTGTGTGTTTCTCTCTCTGTCTCCTTGTGAGGGACAGAAATGTGGAAACTCGAAGGAGCAAAACAGCTGCTGTGAAATATATAAGGGGAAAGCAGCTTTGTAGGAAAACCCATCTTCTGTATACCCCCCTCCCCTTTTGAATGGAACGTCTTCCTCCCTCCTTCCTTTTGCAGGAGAAAAGGTTTTCTTACAAACGTCAAATGAAAAAACACGAGCAGTAGCTCAACCCCTGTCCTCTTCTGTAGGATGCCAAAGGTGCCTGAACAGATCCCTTCCCCCTCACCAGTGTGTTGCCCGGTCCAAAGCCGCAATATGGAAATATTTGTCTTCTCTGCCTGCCACTGAAGTATCTCTTGCCTTGCTGCAGAGTTGGCAAGCGCACGTGGCATGGAATTGGCATCACAAACAGACCAACTCTGACAACATGGAAGTCAAGTTAAGTGTGTTGTCTGAAGCACTGTTTGGACCCACACACACACTCCATCAGAAGAGAGGGGGAAACTCTTCTGTGGTTAATTGTTGGTTTCAAAGCCATTGGACACGTTACCCTTTCCAGCCTCTGACCCTTGATTTCGGAATTGTTTCAGGTGCAAGTGGGATTTGGGGAAATCCATCTTGTTTATGTCAAATTACTGCAGAGTGACTCTCTCTCTCTCTCTCTCTCTCTCTCTCTCTTCCCCTGTGTGTGTGTCTGTGTGTGTGTGATTCCCTGACAGTAAGAGCTTCAGAGCAGCCTTTCCCATTCTGAGGCTGGGCCAGGAAGGTTTTTTTTTTCCAGGCACCATTATCTGAAATTTTCTCCCAACTAGTATCTTGAAAAATGCTCACGTACGAGCACTTAACGCAGCGGCTCTTAGAAATGTTTGTATCGCTCTGAGGCATGTTGCGTTTTGTTTTCTTGACTCGCTGCTTATTGCTTGGCAATACAGTAGACAGGTGTTAAACCTGCTTGGGGGAGAAGGGAGGGGGGAGAAATTGCTTAGCATTAATCGTGATGAACTGCATTTGGCACCTTTATTTGTTTATTTATTGAAAAAAACAAAAATAGATTTTGTGTGCTGGGCCATCTCCTCCTCCTTTCTCCCCTTTTGCCCAAATATCTTTTTAAGATTCAAGGCATTTGTGGTGTTGATCTTGTTTTGTTTTGTTTTATTCAGCAGCTAAATCTCTCTCTCTCTCTCTCTCTTAAATACTGTAGTAGCAGAAGGGCCATAGTGTTGCCGAACGGCTTTGTCCCTATTTTCACAGATGCACTGGGAATTATTTTTTTTTTAAATCTCCTTTCTGCTTTCCCATTACAGATGGCGATGACGACCCACAACTCTCCTGGGTGGCTTCCTCTCCCTCCAGCAAAGACGTTGCATCACCCACTCAGATGATCGGCGATGGGTGTGATCTCGGCATTGGGGAGGAGGAAGGGGGGACCGGCCTGCCCTATCCCTGTCAGTTTTGCGATAAGTCCTTCATTCGCCTGAGCTACCTTAAAAGGCACGAGCAGATCCACAGTGACAAGCTACCTTTCAAATGTACCTACTGCAGCCGGCTTTTCAAGCACAAGAGGAGCCGAGACCGGCATATCAAGCTGCACACGGGGGACAAGAAGTACCATTGCCACGAGTGCGAGGCGGCCTTTTCTCGCAGCGACCACCTCAAGATCCACTTGAAGACGCACAGCTCCAGCAAGCCCTTCAAGTGCACCGTCTGCAAGCGAGGCTTCTCCTCCACCAGCTCGCTGCAGAGCCACATGCAGGCCCACAAGAAGAACAAGGAGCACCTGGCCAAGAGCGAGAAGGAAGCCAAGAAGGACGACTACATGTGTGACTATTGCGAGGAGACCTTCAGCCAGACCGAAGAGCTGGAGAAGCATGTCATGACGCGCCACCCGCAGCTTTCTGAGAAGGCGGACTTGCAGTGTATCCATTGCCCTGAAGTATTTGCTGACGAAAACGCCCTCCTTTCCCACATCCACCAAGCTCACGCCAACAAAAAACACAAGTGCCCAATGTGTCCGGAGCAGTTCTCTTCGGTGGAGGACGTCTATTGCCACTTGGACAGCCATCGGCAGCCTGACTCCAGCAACCACAGTATCAGTCCTGACCCTGTCCTGGGTAGCGTGGCCTCCATGAGCAGCGCCACTCCAGATTCTAGTGCATCCGTGGAGCGAGGCTCCACTCCCGACTCGACTTTGAAGCCATTGAGAGGGCAAAAGAAGATGAGGTCCCTGGAGAGAGAAGAGGGCCAGACCTGGTCTAAGGTTGCTTACAGCTGCCCTTACTGCACCAAGCGTGACTTCAACAGCCTTGCGGTCCTGGAGATCCACCTGAAGACCATCCATGCTGACAAACCTCAGCAAAGCCACACATGCCAGATTTGCCTCGAATGCATGCCCACCCTGTACAACCTGAACGAACACGTGAGAAAGGTACATAAAAACCATGCGTACCCCATGATGCAGTTCAGCAACATTTCAGGTTTCCATTGCAATTACTGCCCAGAGATGTTTGCAGATATCAACAGCCTACAGGAACATATCCGCATTGCTCACTGTGGGCCAGGAGCCACCACTCAAGATGGTAACAACGCCTTCTTTTGCAACCAGTGCTCCATGGGCTTTCTGACAGAAGCCTCTTTGACCGAACACATCCAGCAAACTCACTGCAACCTGGGGAACTCAAAATTGGATTCCCCCGTTGTCCAGCCTTCGCAATCTTTCATGGAGGTTTACTCCTGTCCCTACTGCACAAACTCGCCCATTTTTGGCTCCATCCTTAAGCTCACCAAACATATTAAGGAGAACCACAAGAACATCCCGCTGGCCCACAATAAGAAATCGAAAGGGGACCAGAGCCCAGTTTCGTCTGATGTCGAAGTTTCCTCCCCCAAAAGGCAACGGCTTTCGGCCAGCGCCAATTCTGTTTCAAATGGAGAATACCCGTGTAATCAGTGTGAGCTGAAGTTCTCCAACTTTGAAAGCTTTCAGACGCATTTGAAGTTGCATTTGGAGTTGTTGCTGAGGAAGCAATCCTGTCCTCAGTGCAAGGAAGACTTTGATTCCCAGGAGTCGCTCCTGCAGCACCTCACTGTCCATTACATGACAACCTCGACCCATTACGTATGTGAGAGCTGTGACAAGCAGTTTTCATCGGTCGATGACCTGCAGAAGCATTTGCTGGACATGCACACGTTTGTATTGTATCACTGCACCCTTTGCCAAGAGGTCTTCGACTCTAAGGTATCGATCCAAGTGCATCTGGCGGTGAAGCACAGCAATGAGAAAAAGATGTATCGGTGTACAGCCTGCAATTGGGATTTTCGGAAGGAGGCGGATCTTCAGATCCACGTGAAGCATAGCCACTTGGGTAACCCTGCCAAGTCTCACAAGTGCATCTTCTGCGGAGAGACGTTTAGCACGGAGGTGGAACTGCAGTGCCACATCACCACACACAGCAAAAAGTACAACTGCAAGTTCTGCAGCAAAGCTTTCCATGCCATCATCTTGCTGGAGAAGCATTTGCGGGAGAAACACTGCGTCTTCGATGCTGGCACTGAGAACGGTACTGCTAACGGCATGACCCCAGCCACGAAGAAAGCAGACTCGGCAGATATCCAGAACATGTTGATGAAAAACCCGGATACATCCAACAGCCATGAAGCTAGCGAGGATGATGTTGATGCTTCTGAGCCCATGTATGGGTGTGACATCTGTGGGGCGGCTTATACAATGGAGGTTCTTTTGCAGAACCATCGTTTGAGGGACCATAACATCAGGCCAGGGGAGGATGATTGTTCCAGGAAGAAAGCAGAGTTCATCAAAGGGAGCCACAAGTGTAACATCTGCTCAAGGACCTTTTTCTCAGAGAATGGCCTCCGGGAACACATGCAGACTCACCGAGGCCCAGCAAAACATTATATGTGCCCCATATGTGGGGAACGGTTCCCATCCCTTTTGACCCTGACGGAGCACAAAGTAACCCACAGCAAGAGCTTGGACACAGGAACGTGCCGGATCTGCAAAATGCCACTCCAAAGCGAGGAGGAATTCATTGAGCACTGCCAAATGCACCCTGACCTTAGGAATTCCCTCACTGGGTTTCGCTGCGTTGTCTGCATGCAGACAGTCACCTCGACGCTTGAGCTGAAGATCCATGGAACATTCCATATGCAGAAATTAGTTGGGAACTCTGCTACGTCCTCTCCCAATGGCCAGGCCTTGCAGAAACTCTACAAGTGTGCTCTGTGCTTGAAGGACTTCAGAAACAAGCAAGACTTGGTGAAACTAGATGTCAACGGTCTACCCTATGGTCTGTGTGCTGGATGCATGACTAGGAGCACCAACGGGCAGTCCTTGGGCATGGCCACACCGGAAGTTAGTGAAAGACCATGTGGAAGCCTGAGGTGCCCGGAGTGTAGTGTCAAATTTGAAAGTGCCGAAGACTTAGAGAATCACCTCCAGCTGGACCATCAAGACTTGACGCCTGAGACTAGTGGCCAAAAGAAGGGTACCCAGACCTCCCCTGTTCCCAGAGTAAGTACTACCCCAGGTTAGCTTTGCCACAATCACTATAATGAGTAGATGTTTAGTCCAGAAGATCATGTTCCGTATATGGCGGACGCCTCAAATTCTCTTCCATATGAAAAATTCTCATTTTATGTGTCAAAAATCTCTCTTGCTGTGGGGCAATATGGAAGCCCCACTTTATATGGAATGGGCACATGAACACTGAAGCTTTTCATTAGGATAAGTCTATTCTGCAACAATTAGCCACTAACACAAGGATGCTTCTCTAACTATAAATATGCCGGATTTTTTTTAAAAAAGGCCTTGTGGTTCTTACATAAGATAAATGCAAGAGCAGGTAATACTTTTATTAATAGTAATCATGTGCCATCAAGTCAATTCTGACTTATGGCAACCCTTTTCAGGTGGAGAATATTCAGAAGTGGTTTCCCATTCCTTTCTTCTAGGGGTGCCCTGGTTCTGTGCAGCTTGCCCATGGCTACCCAGGCTGGCTCTTCTCCCTGGAGGCCCAGTGGAGGAATCAAACTCCCACTCTCTGGCTCTTCAGCCAGTTACCCAACTCACTGAGCTATCCAGACAGCTTTTGACCGTGTCAGAAGCTAGCCTTGTTCAGTTTTTAGCGGTCCAGCAAAGGTATCGACTGCTCTTGCATTTGCCTTATAAAAATGCAGGATTATATGTTTATTCTTTTAAAGAATAGTTATTTTTCCTTTAAAACAATGTTATTTTATTCGCTTCTCAGGAGTAGGACTCTGATAGCAGAACTGCTTCACTTAGCTACTAGTTCGTTTGGTTGAAATTACGTTGCAGCATGTGTTGCTGGAAAGTGTTGTTCTTGTATGAGTAGGCCTTTGAGATGGAGTTTCAGAAATTCCCATTGTATACTTTAAACCCACCGAAAAGGTAGACAGTGTCTCAATAAGTGAGTGAATTGAAAGCCTAACATCAATTTAGTGAATTAGGTCAAGGTGGAATCTCTACTTTTTCCTGTTATTTTCCAAGACACCTTTCTCTGCTCACATCCCTTGAGATAGCGCCTGCTTCAGGGAGTGCCATGCTTTGTTATGCCGTTGTGGGTTTGTTCCATCCTCCCAACGGAAAACAAAGGAAGTGAAGTGGAAGCCCAGCAAAAAGTGCCATGAGATGGGCATTGGTAATTCTGAGGGGCACCCAGTGGGGCTCGCTCCGTGCATCCAGTGAGGTTGCTGGTAGGGATGCCACTGTTGTGGTGGGTAGTTTCACCCTAGGAGGAGCAGCAGGAGGAGGAGGAGGAAGAGGAGAAGCAGGAGGAATGCCGTGTTCCATAGGGAACCCACAGTTCTGACTATTCCCAAATATCCACCATTAGGAAAATGTAGAAAAGGTTTGCTTTTTGCGTGCTCCCTTTTGCTTTGCTCAGAGTTTAAAAGCACAGGTGGGTAGAAAGGCATGCTGAGTTCTTGGCAGGTGCCACCAGTCCTGATGTCGCATCAGGACATGGTGGGGAGTGAGGCGGAAGATGCAAGGCTCAAGTTCTTAATCAACAGCCCTACACCCTCTGTTATGCCTGTTTGTCACCTAAATACAAACCAAGGTCCATCCTATTCAGGATGAGAACTTCTTTCTGAGCCTTGCCTTTAGTTAAAAACAAAAGCGAAGTCCATATTTCAGTTAGGTATGTTCCTTTATCTTTGAAGAATATCTTCAATGTATTGCACGTAGTACAGCTTGAAGGATATTGTTTTGTTTCGTTCCTTTAAAAAAACCAACATGAAACATTGATTGAATAGCAACTATTCCCAGTCTAGCTCAGAATCAAACCAGCTGCTGCTTCCTTACTTGAATTTCTGTGCGTAAGTCCGCCACCGGCATCTGTACTTAATACGATTCTTGGCTATTTTTGCACTTAGGCAACCTTCCGAGAGAGCTTTCAAGTCTTCATGTTTGCAGCCTTTGGACATAATTTCTTCAGACTTCCATTTGTGGTTCAGCAGATTACTCATTTCTCCATCTCCCAGATAAAATTGGAAGGACTAAGTATGGCCTGGAATTTTTCTTGGCTGAAAAGCGAAGGAGCTGTGTGTATAACCTGCTACACACCCGATCACCACTTTTAATTGTGCTTGATTTAACTCATGAAGCCATTGACCCGCTCGGCACTCTTGAAAGCTCCTTTTCTCTGTATGAGTCAGAAGCCCCCATCTGCCCCAGCAAAGCATCATCTTGTACGTGGCTGGGACAGAGCTGTTAAAAGTCTGCCTTGTAGATCTTGCCGATCGTGACAATGTGTTGGGTTCAAAGGATTTCTCAGTGCTTGAAACAATCCGAGCGAAAGATTCTTTGCTTTGTTTCACTCACTGCTTTAGCGCTGCAACTACATAGTGCTCCCTTGGGGTCAAGGGAATCGGTGACTAGACCTGCCTCCAGCTGTGATATACATCTAATTCTGCAGAGAATAAAATGCGAAATGGAAACACCTCTCCCTTCAGTGCAAAGCCTCTTGAGAGTTCCATCCTCCAAAACTACTTATTAGCCCCGCCATCGTCTTTCCACTTCTTGGCCCTTCATTGTGTTCCGCACTCCTGCTAAAGAACAGGCCCATTCTTTTATGCCACACTAATTTCGATTTCCTATGACTGCACACACCAAGGCTAAAATACTCATAGTTTCCTCTCTTTCCACCTTCTCTCCTCGCAGTTATCGTGAGTGGAAATTGCTGGCATCCTCCTCCCTCACACCTACTTTTAACTGTGTCTCTTCAGTGAGAGCTTCCATAACTCCACTTCTCTCAGGAGAGAATTTAAGTTCTTCAACAAAGTAAATGCTTTGAATCTCATCCCAAGAGGGCAGATTTCTTTTGTAGAAGATAATGAAAAATCAGAATTCAGGCCTGTACCAAATTACTCTTTACACAGGAGCCTGCAATTGGCATATATGCTAATACCTTAGACTTGCTGTTCTACCTTCCCATTAACAGTAACAATCCTGTGAGCAGTTATGGTGGATACTGTCAATGCTTCTGCCCTTTTTTTCCTTTTCTTTCATTTTCTCCTGTCCATCTGATCTAAAACCGCTTTTGGGCTGGGCTCTGGCTTATCTTCTCAAGCATTGCCAACCTCAACATGTTAAAGGACATAAGCAAGATCCACATCCCTGGAGCACAGCCGTTGTCTCTCTGTGTATATCTCTGAAGTTTTCTTCGGTAGCACTTTTGGGATTATGCTGTGGACTCTCATATTGGAAAAGTCCCCACTTCAGCAGGATTGGGTAGAAGTACGTTGGGATCTGCTGCTACGTCTCTTAGCTGATCTGCAGCAGATCACCAAGGTTAACTGGCTCCCAGATGTTTAACAACATCAACAAGGAAATGGGTCCACCCACCTTTTCTAAATTAGGCTGCAGAAATGGAAGGAAACTTAGAAGGAAAGCCAGGAGCAGATTTTGGTATGATTGGATTGTGAACTCAGTTCTGGAATGGGAAAACAGCTGTGTCCCTCTGCCCACCTCCGGCTGAAACTATTGTTATCTCTTTTAAAAAAAGGCCCAATCGGGCTCCTTCTGGGTCTCTGGGCTATGCCTCTGTGTGGTTTTGTACATTGCATTGGAAGGTTCCATGTTCCTTTGGTCTTCTCTTCAAGGCTAGATCAATAAAACTGATTCCCAGTATTCCAGCACTGCTTAGCCACAGGGATCAGGAACAGAGATGGGAATTTCAGATTCTTTGGACTCCAGCTCTCAGAATTTGCCAAGAAATCCCCAGCTAGCATGGAGGGAACTGAGATATAATCCACCCATTTATTTGGTGATGCAAGAGTGCAGTCCTCAATGGGTAGGGAGAATCCACGTTGGATTCTCCTCACCCCTTGAGGACTGGTCTCCTTGTTCACCAAACGAGGTTGGTGAGCTAACTCAGTCCATGGACGTTATCCATTTAGTGTGGGAACGAACCCAAATGAAAAGAATGGGATTTACTTCTGGGAAAATATGCATGGGATTGCATTGAAGGGGCTTGGACTAGATCAGTGGTTCTTAACCTTTGTTACTCAGGTGTTTTTGGACTGCAACTTCCAGAAGCCTTCACCACCAGCTGTGCTGGCTGGGGTTTCTGGGAGTTGCAGTTCAAAACACCTGAGTAACAAAGGTTAAGAACCACTGGACTAGATGACCGTCTAGTCTGTGGTTTTATATAGTTCTGTGACTTTCTAATTTCCTGGATTTAGGACAGTAAATGTCAGGCATGGCAATACAGGCTGTGCAAATAACTATAACGGCAGATCCATCCTTTCCTGATTAATTACAGATTTTTAGATGCTTTCAAGATTATAAATTAGGGCTCTGAAAACTCATATGCTTGTCCAAGTAGGGTAGCTTTCAGTACCTTGTTTAAAAAATGTGTATCAAACATAGCCAAGCAAACGAAATTGAACAATATGTTATTCTTTGTTTTCTAATCTCTTGTTGATTTGTAGTACAACAGGTAAAAAGTGTTTTTTTTTTACTTAGCTTGTCTTGTGTCTGCAATACAAACTGAGCAGCCTACAGCTGTCCAAATAACATTACTACTCTATAATTCTTGACCAGCTCCTTGTTCTTTTCTCTCTCTCACTCTCTCTTTCCTTTTGGACCATTATTGATTTTTTTTCTCCTTGGGTGTTTTTTGTTTTGTTTTGTTTTGTTTTTAACACTGAGTCTAACAGTAGAGGATTAGAAAAATATATAGTCAGAGAGAAGGTACGTGGAGATTACATTAAAAAACCATAGGTGTACATGTTTCAGTAAGTGCCAGGATTGTGTCGATATTTGTAGCTCAAGAGGGAAACGGCACATTTGGAATATAGTCGATGCTCCAGATGCTGGTAATACTCCACTAACAAGTATACTTCCGAAATCCTGCAGGTGAGGCTTTGAGAATCCTGCAGAATCTCAAAGGTAAACATTGAGGCAGAGGGGGTTATGAGGAAAGCCTTTTACAAAATAATTAATGTGAGAAACGATGAGGAGAAGGAAGATGCTGCTAAATAAAAAACAAAGCAAAAGCCGTTGAAACACAGTTGCTTAAAGCTGCATTTTCTTCAAGGAAGTCCTGCTTGGGGCCCTCCAGAACTACTGTCAACTTTGTCTGGGTCAGCAGATAATGAGGATGATGGAACTTGTAGTCCTGCACTGTCAAGAGGGCCAGAGGTCACCCATTGTTGTCTCCGTCACTTCATCTCTTAGCTGTTGATTCTCTGGATATGTTCAGTCAGGACGAATCCGTTCGTTTCATCCAGTTGGAATAGGCAATGCTAGAACCAGGTGAACTAATGGGATGATACAGTTTCAGGCATGTTCTTGGGTTATACATATGAGGGTAATAATACCTTTCTACCTTGCAGAGTTGTTGTAAAACAGGGGTGGGAATTCTGTAGCCTGCGGGCTACATAGGACCCACCTAACCTTGGGTCCCCCATTCCCCTTTTTGGGTTTGTTTGTTTCTTCGTTTCTATGTTTGTTTTTGTTCCTAATAGGAAACCAGAATTAACATGGAAAGGTCATCATGCCGAGTGTATGCTCGGTCACTGAGCTCAGGTCCCTCCGGGGCAGTCATCGCTTCTTCATCCTTCTCCCTCTCCTTATTAGTGACTCTTTCCTCTGCTTTTCCTTATGAAACTTTTAAATATTCACCGAAATCCATGGGTCCATGAGAAAGGCAGAAGAATGTTGCTTTTTCATTGGGGTCCCTGCGGAAGACTGCCAGTGCCTGGATTACTGGGGTGGGGAGATGATGGTGGGGCTTTTCCTGAAACTTACAAGCCCATCACCAGATGCTTTTCCCAGTGTCACCCATGCCCTTAAAAGGAACCAAGGAAGATGCCACAAAAGAGAAGGTCTCTCAGTCCTTTCTTTCCCTCCCCTTGTAATTTAAGTTCAAGAAATGGTGGATGGATGGATTGTGCTGCATGGGTCGCATCTACCTGTCTTGCATTCTGCCTGCTAAACCACATGTGAGTCTTAAAATGATCTAACTCCATTACAGGAGCAGATGACCTCTGTTGTTCTGCATGCTACACATATGTTCTACCACTCTCTTGTGGTCTTTCTCTGTTGACTAGATTGGTGATTCTCAGACTTCTGTATCTTAGGTCTTCTCCATCACTCTGTCAAAGAAGCTTAATCCTAGCATGATAAATACAACCACCACCACCCCGCCTTTCCTAAGAAGGATCTTCATATGTTTGTAGGCATTCCACTGTTATCTTTATCATTTATGGGAAGTTGTTTGAAAGGGGGAATGAGGATAAACACTGAGCATCCAAGGTTAGGGCTAATATGTCAGAAGCTCACAGACGCATAACCTGTGGTGTGTAGGGATAGCACACCACACTTGCTGGACAACATTGGAGAGTGGATTCTTAAAGATTGTTATGAAAACCTTCTGCTCCACCTCAACTGCTTTTGTATCTTACCAGTGGTATGTGTACCACCGGCTGACAACCTCTGCATTATGTCATTATATTTATAAATTGTGGTAATTATTACAGAGAGTTTCTCTCTCTCTCTCTCTCTCTCTCTCTCTCTCTCTCTCACACACACACACACACACACACACAGAGGTAATGTTGGGAACAAATGTAAACAAAAATTCCATTATTAATAGTTGTAAATTTTCATGATACTATCATTCGTTAGGCAAAGTCCAAAGAAACAAAACAAAACAAAAAGACACAAACATGTGGCACCTTAATGACTGTTATATTTTAATGTAAGCTTTTGCTTACATGCCCACTTCGTCAGACATTAAGAAACATTATTATTATTAAGAAGCATCATTCATTATTATTAGAAATAGTTTTGAAAACCTGCATTCCACTTAGAAAGCTTTCTTGTCATGACATTGGTACAGTGTACCTCCTGTGAAGAACCCTGGACTAGATCAAATCATACATTTTCTTTTGTCTGTTTCTTTGGTTTTCCTTAACGGTGGCTTAGTCTCTGACCATCGAAAGAAAATTGACGGAAACAACATTAATCATGGAAGAGAAGTTTGTTGTGAGTGGGAGACAAATTTATTGCAGGCGGAAGCGGTTGAATTCTGCTACTAGCTTGGAGTTTTTGTTCCCTAATTATGTCTTGTAAACTCCATGCCCAGAATATGGCTGGGGTTGGAAAAAAAAAATGCCAGCCTCTTGTGCTAACCCATAAAGCTAGTACTTTTCACACTCTTCCATACTGTATCCTCTATGTCTGCTATAAACAAGCCTTTGGTTTGATCTGGCATGGCTCTCCTTGCATAATCTGTGAATCAGTGAAATGCACATGGCATTGTTAGTAAGTGGCAGACTTTCTCACTGTTGGATTTGACAACGTAAAATAATCTGATAGGAAAAGAGGAAAATGAAATATTTGCAAGGGACGTTTATTAAAAAAACATTTTTCTGCAATTGCTCTTCTGTCACAACTGTTTTTAAATTTTGATTGCTGTATAAATTATTCCTAAGGATTTCCCCCATCTCATCTTAAAGAAGACACGCCCCTGCCAATGTTAAATACAAACCTCATCTTCTTTTATAGAATAAATGACTCATGTAATTGCTTCTTCACACCCTTTCCTTGTTTCGGCAGCGAAGCTTCATTACAGTGACACAAGGAAAAATCTTAAAAAATGAGGGAAGAAAATCAGTGTCACAATTCACTATGGGATTTCCATGGTTTCTAGAATTCATACTTTCACTTCTATAAGCAATCCCTTTTCTGGTCTGCACATCCTGTGAAGTTTCTTGAATGTCTTTTCTGAAATCACACTTCTCTTGCCCAGGTCAAAGCACATTTTCCTGCAATAAAAAAGAGAAATATTGTGGCAAATGCAGGTATGCATTTCTTACAGAGGAATAAGCCTCACCAGCTGAAATCCTGTTGAGAAGATTCCGCCTACCCATCAGGAATAATGTCATTATCAGCAGCAGATGGCTGGACTTTCTTTTCAAATTTTGGGGTGCACCTGACTTCATCTCATTGTACACAAGCTGTGCACACCCTAAAACTTAAAAGGAAGTCTTTAGTGAGCAGCAGTATGTCGTTGATGATGATATTATTCCTGTTGTGCAGATGGAGCTACACAACAGGATTTTGACCATCCTATTATGCAGGATGACCATTGAATTACTGGGTTGGATCCAGACTAAGTCCTCCTTGGAGTAGGCCCAGTTCAGTTAGTTATGACTAACTTGTCCATTTCATTTCAGTATGTCTACTTTAAGCATAACTGAATTTAGTTCCACTCCATTATGTAGGTTTGTGCTGGAAAGGCTTAGTTGTGAGTACTTGGTGCTTTTTGTCTAAATCACTGTTGCAAGTTTGTTCATCAACCCTTACAGTAGTGTATGCATTACAGCATCTTCCCCCAATTTGGAGTCTTCCAGGGATTTTGGATGCCAACTTCCATGGTATCTTACCATTGTCCATATCAACTCGAGCTGGGAGTGAAAATGAGTTACAGTACGAAACTTAGAAGGCACTACATGTGATGGGCTGTATTACAGTTTTGTGATAAAAGTACTCAGTTGTGTGCAAAGGGAACTGAGTAATCCTGTGAGTCCTCTCTTTTGTTCAAAATCCTAAGGTAATAACTTAGTGGAATATTTGAACAGCTGCAGAAACAACCACTCTTCTCTATGTGCTTGTGTGTTTGTTCGTGTCTGTCTGTTTTTCTGTCTGTCTGTCATTTCATGCAAGTGATTTTCATGGCTGTAGTCCATGAAAAGCTGAAAGTGAGTTGTCTTTAAGTTGCTGCAAAACCCTCTTTCATTACAAAAAATTGCTTTTTGGGGGTATTTTTCTGGTATAACAGCAC
This sequence comes from Intellagama lesueurii, assembly GCA_037013535.1. NCBI lineage: Eukaryota > Metazoa > Chordata > Lepidosauria > Squamata > Agamidae > Intellagama > Intellagama lesueurii. The sequence goes on along the minus strand of JBAJHW010000008.1, from coordinate 3,793,425 downwards.
ACAGTAGAAACAGAAAGAAAATTGAACATAGACGGAAAATCTGCTTGGACAGATGATGTCCATCACTTTCTCAAATGTGCTGTGCTTATCAGGTGTTTGAGTTATTTGTAGGGATACATCCCAGGCAACTTGGTGACATGTATGTATGTCTCAACCACCATGTCAATTGTATGTCCCATAACATCTTCACATAGACTTCTTAAATGTCCTGTACACACAAAGTCAAATAGTAACGTGGGAAGCAACATTGTGTCCCGCTCTAATGGCCAAGCTGTCTTGCCATCGCTTGTGTCTTCATAGTTAAATTCTGATTATTTGTAGCACCCTTATTGTTGATGTTTGTGAGAAAGAGGGATTTCAAAGCATGGAGGGCAATGCTGGTGGTCCTATTTTTGCTTTCTGCTACAAAGTTCTCTTATTGCTTTTTGTTGTTTAAACAGAAAAAGACCTATCAGTGCATCAAGTGTCAGATGACCTTTGAGAATGAGAGAGAGATACAGATCCATGTTGCAAATCATATGATTGGTAAGAACACTTACAGTCTTTCTTTTCATTGGCTACTTGCTTCTCTTTGCTTCATTTCTGATGTTGACCTTTCCTACTGGATGGATAATATTTTGTACTGCCATTCTACACATGTCGCTTTAAATACTTTTTTTTTTTTTTTAGGGACTGATACTTATGCACCAGTAAAATGTGGTTGCTGCTTCTGCGTGGTTTGATCTCCATGCTGCACCAACCAGGATCCTTATAGCTTAGCAGCATGGACTTTGCAACTCGTGTCTTGGGTGAGGGAAGCAGCCATGCTAGCTGTAAAGGACACATGTGTTATATGAATGATCATCAAGCTATTTAGTTTTAATTAAACAGGTGTGACTCTTGTTGGATTGCATGTGATCTGCTCCCTGATCAATATCTCAGCAGAGTCCAAATCTAATGTGAAACAACAGTTAAGAACTTACACTGTGGTTGGGCTTCCAGACCTACAGTAGTTAAACCATCAAGTTGAGATCCTGGTCTGGTTTTGTTCCCATCTGTTGAGTTACCACATTCTCAGCCATGTCTCCCATGCAGCAGAGTCATGGCTTTCAGTGTGGCTTTTCAGTGGTTTGTGAATTTGGACATAACATACAACCACTGCTAGCATAAATTGTAGTTTGCAGTTCACTTTCAGACTCTGGTTATCAGTTCCCAGAAAACTATGGCTTATGGATGAGCTCAAGCTCAGATTTTTTTAAATCTGAATCTTAACCATGGATACACTTTTGATGAAACAGTGAGTTGCTCGTTCTCCAAGAGGCTAAGGTTGCCTCAGCATCCACACCAAGAAACCAGCTGGGGTGGTTTTTTGTTCTTTGCAAGCATTTATTTCTTTAGGATCCAGAAACTGGAAAAGCTCAGTGCAGACTCTTTCCATTGTGCCTTCCCCAGTCTTAAATTTTGGCACTTGGGACATTTGTTTCAAACACTTGTTTTTCTCACCTTGGGGAGGCTCCCACTGACAGCGTTGTAAGAATCCCCTGGTTCAAAAGGCAGCAATTCGCTGCGTTTCAAAAGCCGCTTAAAAAGCCTTAATGACGAGTTGTCCCTTTCCCATCCCATTTTCTCCCCTGTTAAAATGAAACTTTTGACAAGATCTTCCACTTTATGCCATACATTTTCAGCTTTATCTGGCACGGGGAAGGTGGAGGCAAAAAGCTCTTGCTGGTTGTCAGCCACTTAGAAGCAATCCTGCTTCAATTTTGCATGTCATGACATCGAATTGTTCCCATTTCCTTTGCTTAAACGTGGTGGATTTCTGAGGCACATTGTCAAAACAAAATGCTGAAGAAGTTTTATTTCAGTCTTTCTGTTTAACTTTTTCTAATGTGCTTTCTAAAGTTTTTTTTTTTTAATGTAAGCAGTTTTAAAAGGTTTACTTTTTCAGATATTCACATTTTACATTTACATGTCTTGTTTTCACCAGTGAGACCCTTCTTGCTTTCAAGCCTGGTTTTATTGGGAACAAGACCCAGTTAAAAAAAACATTGCTGCAATCAAAAGGGCTGTATTTCTGATACAGCTGTGAGGCTGCTTGCCCTCCCCTTCCGAAGAAGGCAGAGAACTGTTTCTTCTATCTGCACAGATGTTATAAATATATGTGAAGGCTCAAGAGCTTAGTTTATTTTGATGCATAGACCACAGAGGAGTTCCTTACACATGCCACGCCAGACATATGTCGTTGAAGATCCTTCAAGGGCCCTGTAGTGTACGTTCTGTGTTCGTGTGCGACATTCATTTCTGATAATCATAATGATTTCCCTTGAACAATTTAGCATTTAAAGAATCTATTCTTCCATATGCAGAGTGCCTATTATCATTAATGTGAATTATGCACAAATGTTGAAAGGAGACTTTGAAATGCTGATACTGAAGATTAGAGCAACCCCCCTTTTTTCTCTTAAGAAAAATAGGTACTGTCACTCATCATAATTTCCACAGTAGTGCTAGGCGGGAAGCTTGCAGGCAGTGTCAGGGAGGTTGAAATGAAGTTATCTAAAAATGTTTGCTTTTGTGGCAGGTGTTAATGCAATCTCTTGTTTGCAAGTGTGAAGGGTGAGAGCTGTGCTAATTGGACCAGAGTGATTTTGACTCTTCTCCACCACTCATTTATTAAGATCTATGTGTGAAACGTATTTCTGGCAACCGCATATGTGTTTTTAACATCAACTTGCAAAATGGAGGCAAGGCTGTGTTTGGGATCTATAAATCTGCAGCATACACATTCTGCTGCAAATGTACTGTGTAACTTGACTTCAAGGATGAAGCACTTGTGTGGCGCCCCTTGGTTGAACTGCTTTTCCATTCATTCCCAAACGGCATGGTTGCAACCTTCTTTCTGACTATCGTTCCATCGATGCTGGCTTCCACTGATATCACTCTTCTCACAACATATTTGGCATAGATTGCTGAGCCAGAGGCAAGATTGATGTGAAGTTGAAGGACAGGTTGTGCTCATGGCCTCTGCTAGTTGTTCCCTTTCGTTGGTAAGGGTGGCTCCATTCTTGGTGCAGACAGGTCCTCCAGATTATAAAAGTACACCACTGATCCATCAATAAAGTAATTTTGAAGTGGTGCTCCAGTAAAACTGATTCCTGATCATGGGCACATGAACTCTTTGTTTAAAGCATTTCGCACTGTTTTTTTAGGTCTGTGGCACTCTGCAGATCTATTGCTAGAACGTTCCATCATAGAAACACGGTTTCATAACATTGAGCAAAGACCCACCTAAGATAAAAAGCCAATTAGGATACTGAAGTTTGCTGAAAATGGTAGAGCATCCACTGTAGTTCCTATTGTGGCATTCAGCATAGGCTCAGTACAGGCTGGTCCGTGCTGCTTCCTCATCACTATCTGCCTGTGGAGACAGTGTCCTTTATGCTGTCGATGGGTTCACGTGACTTGAAACCCTCCGTGCATAGCAGAGGCTCATGAAATGTTGATGAGGAGACGGCGGGGTGACCCTGTTCTCTGTTCTGGAAGCCTGACTAGTTCAGGAGGTATACATCTAGACAAGGTATAGGATCCAGTGAGTAAATCTTAGAACTCTAGCGCTGGAAGGGACCCTGTGGGTCATCGGTTCTAGCCCTTGTCACGGAGGCCCAGTGGGGAATCGAACTTCCAGCCTCTGGCTCTGCAGCCAAATGCCTTAAACCACTGAGCTATCCAGCAGTTACAAGACTGCATTACAGAGCAGGCAAAAGTCGGGAGGGTGGTGTTGGCACAAAATAAATTCCTTCATACCTTTGGGACTTTAGAGGAACAAGTTATTGCTTCCTGCTGGGAGCCTTAGATTTTCTTGCTTTCTTCTAAATGCTCTTATGTCATAATGGATAGTTGGAGTTTATTCCTCCAGCTGAAGCCAATATTTCTCTGTTCTTCCTCTCAACCGACTGTTGATCTGGTTTGTTGTTGCATATGGTCAACGGCCACATGGTAAACAAACTCCTCTCTCTCCAGATTGTCTTTACCTCTTGTTTGCATAGATACTTGAAGCACTGTGTGAAACCTGCTCCGTGGCAGTGGCTTGCAAATGAGTGTAAAGATGGCCAGTAGTAACAGATGATGGGAACTGTAATTGAAAATTATCTGTGGGGCCAGGTTGCCTCCCTGCCCTGCTAGAGAACAATGCAAGGCTAGGTAAGGAGGTCACCTGTCCAGGGTCGGGCATCTGTCTGGGCTGTAGCAAAGCCGTTGCTTCCTAGAGGACAGGTAACTCTCCATCCTAATAAGAAATAGGTGTTTGGGGAAGTCTAAATGTGGCACCCCCCAAAAGAAACAGCTCTCCCTTTCAGATCTCTAGCTGTACAGCTGCATCTATTTTTTTAAAAGAAAAAGCATGCTGCGAACATTCAATACCGCTCACACATGTCTCTTTGAAAAATTACCTTTCTGCTTCTTTTGCTGTGTATGTCTCTAATATACTCGTACATGCATACAAACACAGTGGCATATTGGGTCCTCTACCTCCTTCCCCAGAGGTTGAACAGACTGCCTGCCTCCCTAGAGGAGGTGTATGGGAAACATGTTGCTTTGTTTTCAAACTAGGGCCTCTGGGAATATTGCTAGCGCAAGAACAGATACCCTCTTCCTTCTTTGCCTGCATGGAGAGGAGGGGGCTGCTGGGAGGGCACCTCCCACCAATGCTGTGCAGAGTGAAAGCGTTTCCTCCCCCCCCCTCCGCACACAAGCAAAGGCTTCCTCCCACATAGACTCTCCTTTTGAAAAAATGTGCAAGGACCAGAATACCTTCCCTGATTGGGAGCACTTTGGCAGTGTTTTAATTTGTTGGAAACAAAAGGGGTCCCTCATTCCCCCCCCCCTCTCGAGCCTTTGGAGAGTCCGTCCATGAGTGTATCAAAAAACTTTCTGCAGTTCTGCCTGCTTCTGTACTGCCTGCCTCCTCCTGTGCTGACCTGCCAACATAGGAAGTATGTTCTCCCCACCCGACTCCTCTCTTCCTCCCCCACAACACACACTCCCTCTGATGTGTGCTCTCTGTTAGATGCCTCAGAGGTTGGGCATGCCCAGTAGCTGGCTCTGCAGGGGGTGCAGAGGACGGCCATGCTGCGAGAAGGATCACAGGAGACTGCTAATGCTCATAGCAGTTGTATATCTCTTGTGCCAAGGATAGAGGGAGCCAGGGAGCAACTGAACATCATGTTTCTGGCTTTTGGTACGGGAAGGAGGACCATTGTTCCTATCTGCATGCAAAAAGAAGCTTGGGGGGGGGGGTTCTTCTCTGTAGTGCTCTTGTTCTTCAGGAAAGAGCACAAATGGAGCTATCGTCTACTCTGTTTTTTGTCTTCAACCTCTGATACTCAGGCCTATTTTGTGAATGGACATGGCTAATGGTAATTGGCAAGTGGGAGCTGCATCCAAGTGTTGCAATGTGGACCTCTTCTGTACAAAAATCCATAATCTTCCATCTCCTGCAGGCACATATACCGCATGGTCAGAGTGTGATGGCCAGTAAGCCTGATCATTTGATTGTTTGGGCTTTTATCCCTCACCTCATGTTTTAGGTATTTCCCTAAGATAATTTTGTACTTCTGAAACCCCAGGGTTCTTCTGAGTCTACCTCCCTCTTGTGTGTTCTACACTTAAACATAGAGGGGATAATATTGATCATTTACTTGGACCTCGATGCTTAAGTGACTTCTGCCAAATGAATCCTATTAAATATTTTGGTATAAATGGTTTGACCACCTGGCAAGCAGCCCTGGTGGCTGAGCTGGAACACAGTAAAAATGGTTCAATTTCACAGATGTCAACAATATTTTAATACTTGGAGCCATTTTGTGAGAAGAATAATGGACACAGAGTAGCTGCCATGCTGAATATGCTTTCTTTGAGTTGATAAAGCCGCCATTAAGATATTTAAAAAGGTTAAAGTGAAGAAACCATACCTATATTAGGCCTTTTTTTGAATTCTTATTTGTTAACTGTGCTTTTAGTATTTTTCAATTAGCCCAATGTCAAGAGTTTTGAAAGGCGCAGTCTAGTTAAATAGATAGACTTAGAATAAAATAAGTCAGTCATTTCCTTGAAGACGCCAATGGTTCAATCCTAAATTCATTTACTGGAAAGCAAATTCTGCTGCTTTCAATTTCTGATTGTGAATCAACACGGCATATGCATACAGTAGCATTTCTTCAGATTGACTGCAGATGTACCAACAGGGACTCATAGATAGGATGTCTGTTAAAGGAGGATTTTTAAAAACCTGTCCATTTTCCATGAGGGACAGATAGTGGATGGCCCTATCTCTGCACTGTGAAATCTATTAGGTTCCTTTGCAGTCTCCAGGTGGAAGGGAATAATGGTAATGCAAGAATAGGATTTAGGTAAGAATAGGATTTATAACTGATCAACATTTCCTTTGATTTAGATGTCTCCATGAGTTCTGGATTATTGCAGTGAATCAGCCAAATGTACAGTATCCCAGAACATAAACATACAATGGGGGGAAAAACCCACTTCAGGTGTTGTGTTTAGCAAGTGACTTGACTGCGGGATTCATGCCATTTGCTACAAAGAATTTTTTTTTACATACAGCAATAATGTGACATCTGAAAGCCAAGATAACTGATCTTTGGCTCGCGAATGTTAAACCAGAAAGCCCTGTCTTGTGTTGTTGTTATGAAAGGTGAACGAGTTTTCCTGTATTCTCAGTTGCTTCCGCTTTTCATAGTTTTGAAAGATGCCATTTAGTAAAGTTAATTTATCAAGAAGATATTGGTAGATTGCAGTCACAACATTGCATTCAAATGAGAGGCAAATCATGTCATTGCAGCCATTCCTCCACAGCAGACCAACCTAGACTGAGAACAATTTTGTTTCCAAGGGGTCAGATTGCTTTTGATTTTCTTTTCACACGCAAGCAGGTTCTACTTGGGAGGACTTGAACACTCCAAACAGACAGGATTCAGTGGTCAGATTTTTTTATTTTGCAAAAATCATCAACGTGATCCACACAGATTCCAGTTTCCAGTGAGGATGGGTGAGGAAGCGTGCAGTGCATGCAGCTCTGGTTGCTTGTGTGCCAACCTTCCAGGCCTTGTGTATGCACCGCTCTGCCCTCCACCGAAAGGCATGAGATGGCATTGAAGCACCCAGATTGCCAATCCAGTCTTTGTGTTTGGCCCTTCACATGCTGGTCCCAACTGGAGCCTGTGATTTCATCATGCTCAGGACTTGGGTTTATTCCACTCTCAAACAAAGTCTGTTTCCTAAAATATTGATTGTGCCACTATGATGCACTGTGTGTATTCTTTTCCAGTTGTTATCTGTGCATATTTGTTCAGAGAAATTTTAAGCAAATATTATTTCGCTTCACTTCTTTATCTCAGAGTGAAATGCATTTTCTTTTAATATATTCAGTCACATTTCTCTTTTTGTATTTGAACCCTGCTTTCATTTACTACGCGGGTAACGGTTCCTCTGTTTCACTGACATTTTTATAGCTCCTGTGACAACATCCTCCTTTCGGGTGATACATTCATAATAGGCTGTGATTGCAGCTTTGTGTTGGCTTTCACTCCTCCCTAACCATGTTAAGATTCCTTTCAGCCCTCCAATCCAATTTTCATTCACAATTGCGATTACACCTGTTTAAACATTTTCCTAGTGGTTTCATATTTGCGCAGAAAATATGGGGTGAAGTGGTTGATAAAACACCTTTTTTTTAATCAGGTGTGAGTCTTTGATGCAACAGGTCTGCAGTTGATGTTAGCAGGCACTTCTATCAGTTTAGAGTGTTTCAACAGTTCTCTCTCTCTCTCTGTGTGTGTATCCTCACCACTTTGCAGTGATAAAGCAAATAGCATCTCCAAAGGCTACACACACACACATACACATTCATGTATATATGCATATAGTGATTTACTGTTGTTAATTTATTGCTTGTTTTGAAAGCTTTCGTCTGTTTGTGTGTTTGTGTTGTCTTCGGAGATGCTATTTGCTTTATCACTGCAAAGTGGTGAGGATATATTCCTGCAGGATTTCCATCCCCTACACTGAGCTAGGAAAGAGGGTAAGTGCTCCTTAGGTAAGATTTGCACTGGAACCTACAGTTGGCAAAATAGTTTAAAACTTCTTCATTCTGTTGGAGAGCTTGTCCCCAACTAATCAGAACAGTGGAGGAAGGAGGATGACCCAGAACAGATACCAGCCACTTGCCTAGTCTTGTTTGTTTGTTTGTGATAAGTTGATGGTCTTATAGTAATTTTATTTTATGTTTCTTTAAATCTTTTGTTGTACACCACCCACACTGGTGATCGCGAGATGGGCAATAATCTAAGTTGAATGAATGAATGAATGTTTTCCAGCAAGACTTTCTGTTCAGTGACAGATAGGACACAGAGAAGAAAGAGAAAAGAGGAGTCAACAAACTGTCTCTTATTTGCAGTATTCTGCTTACAGGATAGGCCATGTTCAGAAAAATCACCTCTGTATAGTTGATCTAGTCCAGTGGTTCCCAACCTTGGGCAACCCAGGTGTTCTTGGACTACAACTCCCAGGAACCCTGGCCAGAACAGCTGGTGGTGAAGGCTATTGAAATCCAAGAATATCTGGTTGACCCAAGGTTGGGAACCACTGCTCTAGTTTGTAAAGGCCTCTTCACAATGTGGATATGGGAAAGGTTGATTCAACCTGTTCCTGAACTATGAATCTATTTCTTCATGTGCTAGTTTCCCACAGGCAGAGAGCTTTCAGTGCTGGAGAAACATTTACCCACCTAGCCATGCTACCTAGCCTGTGTTCTGAAAGAAGTAACAAGTTTTTTTTTGGGGGGGGGGCACCAGTTTCTGACAGACCATAGGCTGGTTCTTCCCAATGGTAGGATGGAACAGGTCAAGTGGCCCTCTAGAAGAGACTGTAGAGTCACATTTGTTTGTTGTTGGGGGCAAATAGGACACTCATTCTTGGTAGCTAAGGACTGGCCTTCCCCCTTTCTTCCCCCACCTTCACTCTTGAAGGACACCTATAGCTGCATTTTTTTACTTAGTATCTCTTAAGGATGATAAATAAAGATATTTTTTAATGTTATGACCTTTTCATTAGATGGGTTATATTTAAGCAGGAGGATTTTCAGTTTGCAGCTTAGCTGAGCATCCAGTAGCAAAAATTAATATTATTTGGATACTAGTTATGGGGCTGAATTTATATTGTAGTTTTAATTCTCTTGGTGTCAATTTGGTGTATCGTCTTTAATTAAAGGTCAACAGAAATTGAACTGCAAGCCTCGGGGAGACTTTAAACTGGTCCTTTAAGCTGCAAGGCTGCCCATTAGCAATGGTCTCTACTATATAGTTTATTCTATGGCCATGAAATATGTTGCATGCAGGATGAAGTACAGTGTTGTTCCCCATTTGCGGGCAAGGGTGTCCCATGTTCCTGGTCAGGAACTTTCCTCCTTAGTCAGTTAGATTTCCAGGTCCACCCAGCCCTGAATAAGAAGCAATTATTTGGAACAAAACCCACCACCACCACTACAATAATATTTTGAGTCTACTTTGTTATTCCAAATACTGATAATTTGAGTCTACTTTATTCTTTCAAATACTGTTGAGTTTTTGAGATTTGCTTTTACAATCATTTCAAGCAATTTCAACATCTCCAGGAAGAAAAGAAACGATTATCTCTCTAATATGCTGTATTTACCCTTCTCATGTGGATTTTGTTCTGTTGACAGTGATGTCACTACACTAGTCCAAGACACGTTGCACTAATAATACACAAGTTTGCACCACAGTATAGCCCAGCACATTTTCAGCAGACTTTCACTGTGCTAATATTATGTAATATTTGGGCCAAAGATTGGTAGTTGTTTCAAAGAGGGATCTTTGGGTGTTGTTTTCTGGAGCTGCAACGCATTCAGTCTAAGACTGTAGAGTGTAAAGATTCAGATGGGGGAAGTGGAGATCAAAGGGTCTAGCAGAGTAACCTGTCAGGGGCTCCTGGTTTTGAAATGTCAGGGCCTTCTCGGGCATAGTAGGGGATAAGCAAGAGTAGTGGGCTGGGAAGTAGGACGCTGCCCCACAGCTCACTTGTCAAGGAATGAGAGAATGGATGTGGATCAGAGCCACGAGGCTGTGTAAGAGATCCTTCACAGAATACTAAACAGGCAGGGGTCTGATGGCTGCTAGTTCTAGAGTTGCTCAAGGCCAGAATCTAGAGTACCCCTGTGCTTTGCTCTCCCCCAAATAGGCTGCCTCAATAGAAGGCCCTCAAATGCTGCCTAGTCAGAGTTCTTTGAAGTCTGGGCTGCGGATTAGGCTTGTTGGTGCTACAACTCCTGAGGTGCTGAAAGGCAATGAAAGGATAGGTCAAGAGGCTCCTTCAGGCATGGTGACGGGAACCCGCCGTTCTGGTGCCTCTGAAGTCCCCGTTTGTGCTGGGGTGGGCACAGGATCATGCTCTTTCTGGTGGAGAGTTTGTGCAACCTCTTGAAAGCTTTGGATCGGCCACACTTTTGTATGTATACATAATACATGTTGCACTTGAGGGAGAAATAGGACATGTCATTCTTGGTTAGAATGAAAAAGGGAAATGAGGATCTCGTTTTCTCAGGAAGCCAGCAGATCTCGCTAACAGAAGAAAAAGGCTGAGAAGGAAACTTGGCAACTTAAGGTTCTGAAAATCTCAGAAAGTGATAAATACTGTGAGGACTGATCCCATCCTTATTATACCTAGTGTTTAAGCAGTCCTAAAGACAGGTGCATGCTGAACAGAAGTTGGGGTGGTTGAACTGGCCACATACAGTTGCTTTACTTCTCAAAAAACTGTAAGCCTCTTGAGTGACACTTCTCAGAATACAGCAAGAATGTGAAGGTAAGGGGCTCCTGCATGCTTCATTTGCCGGTTGCGTTTCCCTCATCGAACCCACTCACCCATCCGTGGCAATACTTTGGGGTTTTTTGCTTCCATGTCTCAGGTGAAGGCTGTAAAGGAAGTAGTAACAGTGTTTTTTTTTCCTTCCTCCAGAGCCTGGACAAGTTACCTTTTGGACTACAACACTCAGAATCCCCAGACATAGCCCAGTTGGCTGAGGAATTTGGGGAGTTGCAGTCCACAAAGGCTCCCTTCTCGAGATCTGTGTTTCTCACAGGCCTCATTCCTTATCTCGGATGCTTCTGCATGCCTTCTTCGCTGGTTTTGTTTTGAGTTCACCCATGAACAACTCCTTGCCTTGTGGGGAGGAGTTGAGTGCCTCTGCCTCCTGTCTCCTGTAGGTGCGGCCCAAGCCCCAGCCCCCAATGGTGAGGTCTTGCATTCTTTTCCAGCTCCCGGATTACTGGAGAGGAGGAGTATGAAAAATGCTATTACAGGTAGGAGATGCAGTATACGGTATTCCTGTTTAAAAGAACTCGAACGCCCTTTGCTCTGCCCTTTAAGACCTGATGCAGCCACAGATGTTAAGGAAGATAATGCTTTTTGAGGAAATCCTAACAGTGTAAGGGGCATTTTTAGAGGAACATGTCCTAAAACTCCACAAATCTTAGCTGCTATGTCTTCGTCCATGCGTACTGTCGAACTGTTGCTCGGGATAGTCCTTTGCCTATGCAGAAGTCCCCATATTTGTAGTTAAGACTGAAGAGCAAAACACATTCTTAAATACAATTAAGGAACGTTCTTTTTGAATAGCATTGTCAAACATATTTGGGTAGAGTTGCTTAGAAGATGTTAGGTCAAGCAGACTGGTTTTTAAGTGTGTGGTTGCAGGGTGGAGAGTTGTGTTGAATTTGTTGTGCTATAGCTGATGGGAGTTGCAGACCTCCGACACCCAGTGGACCACACCTTTTCCCCACTCCCAGACCGCAGTTTCAAGGCCTGGCCTAGGCTTCTGTGTTTCTGAAATCCCTTTCCTCTTTTTCCTCTTTGCTCTTTCTTAAACCCCTTGGCTCACTTTTAAATATCCTGAAGTATAATTTGAGGTCACCCTGCGTGATCCACCTCTGCCAGCCAGGTCCTCCAACCCAAATCTGCTATCCAGTGGCTGAATGAGCTTTTCCTCATCCCTCATTTATGCTCCCAGAGCAGATTAGCATCGGATCTGGAGCCTGTCACTTCTATGCTTGGTACATTGTTGAAACTGCTGGCATCCTGGCATAAACCTCTTAATAATGACCTATGTTCTGGGCCAACAAAATGCCATAACCATTTTGTTGGCCCAGAACAAACTAACACACTCAACAATTATGCCATAATTTTTTCCAGACCATTGGAAAAAAAACCCAGCTTATTTCTCTCCCTCCTCTCTGTGTTAATGCAACTTTTAAAAGCCACTAATTACTAATATACCCAATAGTAAGAAATGTTTAAAATATACAGCCCAGCAGTTAAATATGTTAATAGGGAATTATTAAAGTGAAGTGTGGATTCTTGTCATGAGCCTTAATAGTTCCTCTCAATCTGTTTTGATTTATGGAGTCTATGTGGGAGGCATTAATATCTCCTGTCACAGCCTGTAACACTTACAGATTTTTCCAGGTTCCGACTTATGGTCCACTTGGAGCCATTTGGGTGGAACAGCACAAGGAGGGGGTGTAGTACTTGAGAATCAAGCCTTATGTCTCAAAACTTCTTCTGAAACTGTTGGGTTTTTTTGTTTTTACAAAAACCCACAAAAATTAAAAACTTGCAGCACCTGCAAAGGTAACCTGTATTTTGCAGGTGGGGAAAATGTAAGGACTGCCCTGGGATTTTAGGAATTACCTTAAGCATTGTCCCATCCAACTAAAACATTTAGTGGTTCTAAGCCTCTCTTCTGTACAGGGACCTCAGCTCTTTGCTCTGGAGAGGAATTTCTGGACCTTATGTTGAGAAATACTGTTGCGGGTGTTTCTCAAATGTTTCAAGAAAAAGACACACTTGGGAGATGTTCCACCTGCCAAATTTTAGGGAAGGCAAGACCCTTATAGCATGTGTTCAGCATTCTTTGCTTTTCCACACCTGAAAAAGAGAGTCTCTTCTTGCTTCATTTTTGCCTCTCCACTTCAAGATAAGATTGCAACAGAACCATGTATTACGGTGTATTTGACCCAGAGCGGGGCAAAAGGCATTTATACAGGCTGGTTTCCATATAATACAGGAAATACAGGGGGCGAAATCCCCAGTGTTCTATTTTTCACCATGTTTAGGGAATCTCTAGAAAATGTTGGTTATCTTGCACTCCAGCTGTGGGACCTCAGGGCATTTCCTAAACCAGACATAGGGAATCATTTGTCTATCTTGAGGAGTAATCTACTTCTCCTCTGGAGTAATCTGTTAGAGGCTGCATTTTGGTGCTGGGCATGATCAGAATCAGAGATAGGAAGGTCCTCTCTCTTCTGCTCCCTCTCCCATTTGTTTCTGTCTCTGTTTCTCTCTCTTGACTGGTACCCTATCCTCTCTCTCTTCCCACCACTCAGCTTGGCTGCTTACAGTGGAACAGGTTGGTCTGGCTGGAACTGAATGCTTGCAAAAAAGCTTTGGAAGTTAGCTGAAGAACTGTGGGTTACCGACCAAATCTCTAAGAGCGCCCCTCTAAAGAGCCTGCAAAGCACTGTATATTCACACTCACTCCATACCTTTTCGTTGCAAGCGTCTACGTGGTAGAATGGGCAGTTGGGCCTGGCATTGTCAAACATACGGACATTTAGTTGTCTAAAACAACAGCAAGGAATCTCCCATTTTTGCTCCATGTCCTTCTGAAATCAGAAACAAGCAGCTTCTTAAATGGATCCTCATTTTGAAAATGGAATTCCTTTTTACGGATTGGTGGAGAATGCCACTACCAACAACGCAGAACAGTGATAATGTTGGTCTTTTTAATTATCCCAGTGGACTCATGGGGGGGGGGGGAAGAAAACACATTTGGAAACAATGGTCAACTTATTAGCAGTTGTCAAAATTTCTGAACCACTGTATTAGAAGAGAATGTTCTCACAGCTGCTCCAATTTTAAAGGAGGTTCTTCATGCGCTACCAACCAAACTTATTATTTTCTGTCTGCTGGGAGATGGAATTTTATTTTTGTCACATCTTGGAATGATAAGTTATAATGCCGTTTGTCCATACACATTACTCTTTTTAGTTTCATATGGATTTGTCTATTGAGGGCATTTGCTTGTGGGATGAATAATCAATCTTTTCCCCCCCACCCCCCGGATTTGTAATGGAAAAAGAAAATGGGAAAGAACTACAGTAATGGCCCATTTACTTCTTCTTTCTTGTGAAGAGATTGGTCTTTGGGATGAGCAAAAGTTATTGTTAAATGAGTAGTGACCAACCATACCTCTACTTTGCCATGGTCTTTCCATAATTTGGGGTGGGGTGGGAGGAATCATCTTTCCGTGGCAGAGCACATGCCTGTGTATTTGCTGTAGGCATCCTTCAGTCTCAAGAGACTATGGTAACGTGCTCTGAATAGAGGTCTTGGAACAGCATCTAGTGTGGCTGAGAAGGCCAATTTGAGAGTGACCATCCCTTCCACATTGAAGACAAATGCAATCTGTCCCCTGTCCAGTTCCCTGATTTTGCTGGTTTCGGGACTGCCTCTTTGCCTCAGCCTGCTGGACAAGGGTCTCTTCAAATTGGGAGAGGCCATGCTGCACCGCCTGCCTCCAGGCTGAACGCTCAGATGTCAAAGTTTCCCATCTGTTGAGGTCCATTCCTAAGGCCTTCAGATCCCGCTTGCAGATATCCTTGCTCAACACAAACACTTTTTCCAGCAGAGAGCTGCTTTACTGAAGACACCTCTTTGCCCAGGTGAAGTTCATATGGAGTCACAATAATGATAAGGGGGAATGTACCATAGAAAGCTGCCACATATTGTGTCATATATATCATCGGCCGGTGAGTTCAGTAACCTGGCTTGTCATGGCTGCCAAGGGTATCAACCAGGGGTCTTTCCAACATGCTATCTGGTCGAGCTTGGGGGTAGCATCTACAGTCTGTTATTAGGACAGTAGCTACCTTCTGCATTGGATGTCAGCTTCTTTATTTCCCTTCCCATCATCCAATTCTGTCGGACTCTACACAGATTATTGGTTGGGCTGGCTAACTCAGGGTTGTCCACATGTGAGCTGGAAATGGCTTTCAGGCAAGAAACTTTGCCCATTCTGTTTGAAGATGACTGCCTAGGGCCTTTGTGTGCAAAACCCATGCTCTTTCCTTGAGGTGTAGCCTCTTTCATTAATAGGCTAGAATTAAGGTCTGGTGCTGTCCCTTCCCTCCAGGCCATTCATGTTGTCCTTTAAGGCAGTAGTCCCCAACCTTGGGCCTCCAGATGTTCTTGGACTACAACTGCCAGAAGCCTTCACTGCCACCTCTGCTGGCCAGGATTTCTGGGAGTTGAAGTCCAAGAACATCTGGAGGCCCAAGGTTGGGGACCACTGCTTTAAGGCACCACACGGCTTCTCTTTGTTGTTGCTAAGACAAACGAGCGCTCATGGAGATTATCTTTAAAGCTATGGACGTCTGGCCAATGATGGCCAAAGAGGAATTTGGATGGTTCTCTACCACAAAAGGCTGCTTGCACCTCTGCACTGCTTGATGTAATTGTGCATGTGTTTCTTGTGCAAGAGTGCTGGAATATTTGCTCCAGTTCCTGTTTGCAGTGCTTCCTTGCTTAGTCCCTGCCAAGCTGGCAGTGCTTGAAGGTTGACTTCCTGTACAGATGATGTAAAAGTTCCTGTGTGAATTCTTCCACCGCAGCCATTGGGAGATAAAAGCCGAGTCGCTGGGGATTATAAAGAGGGAGCCAAATTATATTTATAATATTAAAGTTGAGTGCATTTGTGGCTTTGCTGTCCTCTAGGGTTTTTCAGAAGCAGAAAAACATGAATTAGCATTTTCCATTTCCATATATTGACTGGAAACATAGCCTCCTCTCAATTAAGGCCTATAGCTTTTGGGATGTATGCAACAATTTTATAAAATATTTACAACAAGATTTGCATTTTACATGGTATTACTTCTTCTTCTTCTTCTTCTTTGTCTCTTTGTGTTTGCAGGAAAGACTTAGGCCTAGGAGAGGAAATGCATTTTCCGTGCCGGGTGGGGAAATAAATCTAAAAATGGACTCGCTAGCAATGAGCACTCGAAAACATCCACTGTTGATTGTGGTCTCTAGTAATTATCTGAGGTCGATTTTCGCCAACCACATATTTTGTTATATCATCTTTAAAGGCTGTGCTCCCTCTGGAAGGCTATTACTTTTCCCTTTAAAACTGGCATTGGAGAAAGACTGTTTGCAGCTTTGTATTAGAAAGATAAGTGGAACCCTTCTCCTCTCTCCCCCCCCCCCCACCAAATGTAAATGCGTGTTGTAAAGAACATAGCTATTTCCTGGATAATTTGCAGTTGTATATTTTATGTTAATTTCACCGAAAATATTGCACCCCTGCCAGCTTTAGTAGAGGCTCACTGTGATATGAATAATTTCTAGCAAATCATTTTTTTCCCTCATTTAAGATTTGGCACCTTTTAAAGATTTTAATAATAGCAACAAGGAAGAAGATTTAGAACAAGCGAGACGGTGTAGCCAGAGAGTGAGAGTGAGAGGGTGGGGGGCATGTTGAGAGCGAATGTAAACTAGCTAGCATAATTACATGGCAAACATTTTTCCACAGATGCGTTTCCCCCCCTCTCCTTGTAACGCAATACCTATTTACTAAACTGTTTATTTTAGGTCTTGGGTTTACAATAAAATATTTATGTTTGCTTTTCTCTAATAAAAATATTGACAAAATACTACTGAGATTTTTTAAAAGACTATTGGTATTTTAGTTCCGAGACAGGAAAGGCAGTAGACATCTCTCTCCCCCTTCCTCATCTCTCTTTCCTCCACCACCTTGTTACCTTAGGCTAATGGTTGCCAACCTTGGGTCCCCAAACATTCTTGGACTGCAGCTCCCAGAAATCCTGGCCAGCATAGCTAGTGGTGAAGGCTTGTGGGAGTTTTAGTCCAAAAACATCTGGGGACCCAAGGTGGGAACCACTGCCTTAGGCCCACGTAGATCTAGTGCGCCACAGTAATCAGAAACCGACCTGAACCAGGGCATTCACAATTCAGGAGTTGACTTATCCTCACGCTGAGCAGGTAGCCTTGGATCAGGCCAGTTTTTGCAGGATCATTAATCCTTGTTTGTCCTGTTTTTGCGTTGAAGGTCAAGGAACCATGACATTACTCTCCTCACCTTAGGACAGGGAGAGCCTTTTGAAACAGTCACACCATTTGAAAAGAAGGAGCACGATTTTTCGTCTGTGTGCAAATCGAGCACAGAATGTTTTTCATGCAAACAATGCAAATAGCACAAAATTATGGACCCTGTTTTGTTGGATAGATTTTGAGCGGTTAAAGCCATCACTGCGCTTGTTTGTCCCTTTTCTGCAGTCAACCTCACATTCTGTGCTAGCCGTACGTTACTTTCAGAGGGGAACGACTTTGTCTTGCCCAAACCATTTGTGGAAATTACAAAGACCTTGATGAGGCAACGTAGCACTCCTTGTCTCAGTCTGACCTTGAGACAGGGAAATTGGCCGGGTTCAAATATTTCTCATTGGGGTGTCTCATCGAATCAAGATAGCCAAAACAGAAAAGTACTAAAAACTCAGCAAATGTTCTTTACGGTCCTCCTCTTGCAGCAGCTTCAATCCTCCCTTCTCCATTTGTAAAAACAAAGCAATAACATTAACTTCCTTTCAAAGTGGTGGCACTTTTAAGCCCCCTTCCACACAAGGCTTGGCTCTGGTGTCCCCTTCCACTTGCCACGGACTACTTGGTGTGAGCTCGCAGCCATTCCTGTCCCTGCATCCTCATCCCTTGTCTAAGAGAAAGTTATTTTGGGAAGAATGATCATTTTGATTGAGGATCAGCCTAGGTTGTTCTGGCATTTTGCAACTTCTTTACATGCAGAAAATCCAACATACTTTATTTAAATCACTGTTGTTGACACTGAATAGGAACAGATGTCCTGGGTTTCACACAAGAGTTTTTGCCAGGCTTACTGGAAGATGTCAAGTATTAAACTGGGGTGCTTCTGCTTGCATGTATGTGCTCTACCGTGTTTAGTGGGGCTTTGCCTTAGTGCATAAAATGAACCATAGGGCTTCAGATCTTGCAGTTAGAAAAGGATCTAAATGGCAGCTTTTTAAGCTGGATGTTTTACATTCAAGTGATATAATTTGTGTCACTTCTGTGTTTCACAGAAGTCAGATTCTTTTTGGCAAGAAGAAAGACACCTCTATGGACACTAAAACACCACTGAGGATGGAGAATTAAGGAAAGATAATTGTGAAGCCCTGATAGAGCATGCCATTGCAACATCTTTGTCTTGACAATTGAGATTTTAAAAAGAAGGAGAAGAAAGAGAGAACTCTCAATTCTGATTTTTATTCAGTTTTGAAAAGATTGGAAAGGGACATAGATTTTTTTTTAATGGCTACAGTTTTCTTTCCTCCTTTTCTGTTCCATTACTGTGATGCTGTTTATGCACAGCATTTAAAGTATATGGAAGATTAGTTCAAGATTAATTCAAGCTAAGGGGGAAACCTGAAAGCTAGACTATGTTTGGAACCTGCATAGATGATGTTTGTGCCGTTTCTGTTGAATCCACATCCTTTTCCATGGTTGCCTTGTACCCACTCAGCTCAACTAGGCATGCTTGCTCAACAGGCAGGAGCTGTCTGCAGGCCATCTCGGCACTGCCCCTGCTGCCAAAGTTTTCACCAGTGCCAGTATTCCGGATTTCCTGTTTTGGGGACGCAATGGGGCACAGGCACACATAGCATTCCCAGCCCATCCAGTGAAGCAGTCCTTCGTCTCTTAGCTAATGAACTGGGGCTCAATGTGCTCCCTTTCCACTCTACAGTCTCAGGGCAGCTGGAGATGAGTGAGGATCCCAAACAACACCTTCTCTCTCTCCTGCCTCTTTGCTGTGATCATTATTATTCGTGTTCCCCCAAAAACCCTGTATGTTACTTTAAAAAAAATGTTAAAGCCAGAGTTAAGAGTTAAATTGATATTTAAGAACTGCTGGATAGCTGAGTGGTTTAGGCATCTGGCTGCAGAGCCAGAGGTTGGGAGTTCGATTCCCCACTGGGCCTCCTTGACAGGGGCTGGAATGATGATCCATAAGGACCCTTCCAGCTCTGCAGTTCTAAAGTTGTTGTTGTTATCTTACTACCCTCTGTCATTTAGTTCTTAGCATCCAGACAGGACTGGAAGTAGAGCAGGGCAACTGGAGTGCCAGAATTTAGAGGATGCTGAAAGCTAGAGGTAAAACTACTGGTAAATGTGAGGAAAATAAATCACAATACCTCCTGGCCTTATTCCCTTTCCTTCCCCACTCCTTTTTTTTGCAAGCACAAATTTTGTTTCTTTGCAGGGAGCACCTCCTCCTTTTTCTTGGTGGTGGTTTGTGCCCATGCTGGAGGGCAGAGTGGGTTGAAGACGGTGCCCCTTCCATGGGATTCAAAATTCTAGTAGTGGCTCTGCAACCGGAGCTAAAAGCAGGACGCAGCTGGATGGAGGGATTTTAGCCTGCATTCACCATCGTAACTCTTAAAATGATAATTGTTGTGTGCAGGCACTACCATTGTGTGGAGCATTACACACGGTGGGACCAACACTATTTTTGTGGAGCCCCCAGGTTCACCTGAAAGCCATGTGGCCATAATTCAGCAACAAATCACACTTTCTCAGTTTTAGTGGTACCCCAAGAAATCCTATAGAAAATAAGCATTTTGCTTCAGTTTAAATCACGTTGGAAGAGTAGTGATGGATGCAGCTCTTCTTAGGGGGCCTTGAGGAGAGGCAGAATTGGTCCATGGGCCACTGAAGTATCTACTCTTTGTGTACATGATGTTTACACTGATTTTGAGCCCTAACAAAATCATGTGTATGCCATTTTGAAAGTGATCACAGGATTTTGAGAATTTGCCCCATGCTGTGTTTTCAAGAGGACGGCTATCTCAATACATTAGAACCCTGCAGTTCTAATGCACCAGTACAGAGAAACCGGACTCGCTGCTTATGGACGAAATCGCATAATTTTGCTACAACTACGTACTTCCATGTTGGGTTAGGGATTGAAGTTTAACCTGTAGTTGGTGGAAGGCTAGGATTCCTGATGCAAATTGATCTGTGGCTCCTATGTGCAAATTGGCTTCTAGAAAAGAAAATTAGCCTGCTTCCTTCCGTGATTCCTCTTTAAAGGCCTTTTATCACATTAAAAATCATTATCCTCCGCAGTAATTTTTTAAAAAGCCAGCCTGAGCTCTGCCCTTCATTACAGAGGCAGCTTAATTGAGGGAGAACTGAGTCCTCTTACCTTGGTGCAAAAATCAATTTGCAATAGAAAAGAAATCCCATCGAGGAGCCTGTAGGTTTCCCTTTAAAGTATGGGTCAGAGTTTTCTCATGGGAGGCCAACTGTTACTTGGACCTAATGAAGTTTTGTGCTCTGTTGTGGTTTCTTCCTCTTCTCTTTTGGTGTGAAAAGGGCAGGTGAGAGAGAGAGAGAGAGAGAGAGGTCTTTCTCTTTTTCTACACCTGAAGTGACCATCCTAACTCTAATGCAAAGAAGAATAGAATAAATAGATGACAGCAACGATAAACAGATGTTTCTTCCCTTGGCTTTAATACTTCTAATCAGTTTTAAACTACCTCTTTAAACTCTCATTTGTTGTTTTTGTTTGATAAACGTGTTACGATTTAGACCATCTTAGTCATCTTAGTTTGGTGGTTTACGAAAAGAAATGGGCTGTGATTGGAATTGCCGAATTCAGGTTTTTTTTTTGGGGGGGGGGAACCCAAGCAAGCCAGCAATGTTGGCATCTTGTCCATATGCCATGACAACAGCTGGACATCATTAAATGGCAGTATTAACTACCGGAGACTGAAGGTTCAATATGCATGCAGAAACAATAGGAGTAGATCTCAGAGCAGGTCGCCTTGGTCTCTGGGCGAACAGAGAAAAGAAAAACAAAAGAAAAACAAGGAAGGATTAATAACTGGACTCCTCCTTGCACCAGATTGATCCATTAGATTGGTGTGAGAGCAGTGGCCTGAACCATAAGCATTATTTTTCTCATTGACTGGTCTCATCATCATCATCTTAGAACTGCAGAACTGGAAGGACCCTAGAGGTGTGAAGTCTAGGAAGGTGACACACAATGCTGTTCTGATTTCTCTTCAGTTCATGTGGGTGGGAGACATGATTGTTATGGGGTTTTTTTTTTCACCACAGTGTGCTTGAGAATTCCTTATTTTATTCTCCTGAGTTTTTTTTTCTCCTCAGCCATATACAGTGCGGTTTGAGGAAGAATTATTAATAACTTCATATACTGTATGCAGTATTCTATGGAGAAAACCTGTTAAGGCTCTGTCTCTAAGGGGAAAAGGCGGCGGAGGAGGAAAGGGATCCACATCAGGAAGAACCACGATGCTGTAAAAACAGCTATGGCCCAATATTGCCCAACGTCCTCCCGGCGAAAGCGGGCCAAAGTAACTCTCGATGTAAGAGGGCAAACGGCTCTGCTTGAACTTTGGCGGGTGTCTCCTTCATTTACCCTGCTAAGCTATCTAATTGTTTGACAAAACAAGTGAAGGGATTGCGGTGGGCGGGGGCGAGAAGTGCGTGCGGGGCGGGAGACTGGGGAGGTGGAGAAGATTGGAAAAGAATTAGGTTATTACATTTCCTCCTTAATTCTTCATCAGGGCTGCTGCCTCTTTTTTGCTAGAGAGAGCGAAGAGGAGACGAGAGAGGGGGGGGGAAATCAATGCATTCTGATTCTATAATTTCCCATGGTGCCTCACTCAGAGCACAGGGCGTCCTGGGAGGTGACATAGCCGGTCATGGAAGCTCGCACTCTCTCCCCCTCTTCTTCTTCTTCTTCTATTTTTTTCCCACCGAAATAATTCACTGGAATTTCACAACCTTTGCATGCTTTTGTGAAAACACTCATTTGTGTTTGCGCCCGTCCGCTAATGGCGGATGCCAGGGTTTGCGAATCCCACCTACATTCGGTACTCTCGTTATGGCATGGAATGCGCCGTTAATAATGCATCTGTGAAACTCAGCTGTGAGGGAGCCAAGTAATTATCCCACCATCGTGTTCCCGGCTTCAGTGTCATCGCAACTGGGGCTTCATTAAAAGTCCTAACTGTAGAGATGTTGTGTGGTGGAGTAGCCAGTGCGTGTCTGTGTGTGTGTATGTGTGTGTGTGTGTGTGTGTGCACACATTTATATATGTGTGCGTGTGTGTGTATCTATCTATCTATATATATTCATTTAAATTATCAGCAATGCCATGGCTCAGAGGTAATTTGACTTTTTGAAACCGTTGAGCCCCTGTGAATTTCCTTCCTCCTTTCCCTCTCGCTGCCATACCAGCTGATCAGCCCCAGAAGAACAAAAGGTTTATCTGAAGCTATGAAGCATATATTCACCAGCTTCTGGTGTCTAGATAAAAAAAAAAATCAAAGTACTCCGTTGAACATGTTAATACTGAGCAAAATGCACACAGTCAGACACTAAACCTTTATAGGGATTTAGGCATTTGAAAAGTGATACTCTGATCAGGTTTTGAGTCAGTTTCCTTAAGCATGGAGTCAAGGAAAATCAGAAAGTAATATAGGTCTTTAACGAAATGGGATGCTTACCACACCTCCCCTTTTAATTTTATTCTTTTTTAAAGTTCTTCTTACCTGTGTTTTTTCTTTTTTCTTTTTCTGAAAGAGTGTATCGTAGACTTGAGTTATTGAGCTCAAATGCCAGTGTTGTCTTATTTTCAGTGTCTTCATTGCATCCTCTACCTAATGTGAGTGGATGCTGCATGATTAAGACCACATTTGGGTTCTTTCTGACCCAGGGAGGGTCTCGGTGTCAGAAGCAGAACTCTGAATGTGCACAGCGAAGGCCCCAAGTCCGTTGAATGTTAGAAGAACACTGGTGGCTAGACAAGAAACGTATCTAGTCCAGCATTGTGTTTCCATCGTGTCCAACCCTGGAGTCTATGGGAATCCCACAAGTCATTACAAAAGCTTGTGTCAGTGGATTCCTAAAGAAGAACCCTCAATCGTTTTTAGTCATAATGATTCATTATTTCTTTACTGTGTTAATTTAACACCTTGGCTAAATCCTGTTCTCTCAACCAGGTATACCCGTTCATTCCGTTGTTGAAATGAGAATCGACACCAAAATGCACCCAATTGGTTCTGTAGACTAAATGGGACTAACAATAGGCTTCTGTGCCTCCTAACATAGATGTCTGTAAACACTGTACCATTTAATTTAACATACCATGCTTACATAGTAATGAACACAATAAAAATGCAAGAAAATCACAGTGGCCATACGAGTGAGACTTCAGCAAAGGTGTCTCTGTTGGGCAGGCCATCTAGCCCAGAGCTTGGAGAGAGCTGCCAACCTCATCTTAGCCTAAGTACCGGCGAGTTAAACAAAATCCCGAGGGTGGATAACCCATATAGGGGAACCTTGTGCTTGGGACGAAACACAACTGAGGCATTGGCTGCAGAGGACATGACAATGACTTCAAACAGGTGAAAGTGACCCTAGGAGGGGGGAAAGGAAGCAGGGGACTATTGGGGCTAGAAGACATAAATGAGGCACTGGAGATAGTGGAGAACACTTAAGGAGCTGAAGCAGGAGAGACCTGGTGGTTTAGGTTGAACAGGAGGAGGAAGGGAAAGAGGGTGCTTGGGGAGATGGTGAAGAAGAACTTGGGGAGGTCTACAAGCAGAAGAGAAAGGAGAAAAGAATCCATAACCCCCTGTTGAGTGGAGCTACATCATTCAAGATGGGGGTCCTGATGTAGATGAGGGTGCCAAAGCAGGGAGGAAAGAAGCACCCGGGTTCTTACATCAGGTGAACCTACATGGGCAGGGAGAGCCTGGGACTGGGGAGCCAACATGACCCAGCTCTGATGCTGGAGAAGAAAACGGCAGAAAGAGTGTCAGAGCAGACAGGGCTTTCGAACCCAGTGGGAAAGGATCCTGGAGATGGGTGCAGGATGTGTCCAGCCATCACTTTGGTGGGCCTCGAGGTTCAGGCCAGTGTGGTGTCCCATATGATATTTGGATTTTAATATGATACTTGTCCAATTCTTTTTTAAAAAAATACTGTAATAATTTATTATTTTAGCTTTTAATTTTGTTCCTTCTCATACTGGAAGCAACTTGGTTCCTTTAGGAGAAAGGTGGCAGATACATATTTTAAATGAATAAATAGAGCAGTGATCCAGGAGGTAGTGGAGGCGGTGCTGGAAGAGAAGAAGAAGCTGTAGTAGTTGTTGCTAGGTATAGCAAATTTATGGCCAAAAGAGAAAAGAAGAACCAAAGAAGCTTCTTCCCTTTCACAAAGATCTCCCTACATGGTCACTGGTAGACACTTACAAGCCACGGGGAACTATTTGAGTATTCATTTGTGCACAGGTATTCATTGTTTTTAGCTTTAAATGTTGTCTTTTAATGATGTAAGCCACTATTGTATACTCATTGTTTTCAGCTTTAAATATTGTCTTTCAATGATATAAGACATCTAGGGTCCATTTTAAGGGAAAAGTTGGGCTAAAAATATTTTCGATAAAATAATTACAAACCAAGTCCTGTACGAGGGCACCGTAACTCAGTAGTGGGGGGGGGGGGGCACTTCTGTTGCCAAGGGTCCTACCTTCAGCCCTAAGCATTTCTGGTTGAAAGGCTCAGGTAACAGGTGGTGGGAAGCCTCACTGCACGTCAGAGCAAATTGTACTGAGTTACAGGAACCAACAGAACGATGAGGCATAAGGCAGCTTCTTCCAGGCTCTGAATCCAGTGGAGGGTCTCAGCATCTTCCAGAGTGCTTTATTCAATTTGTGGTCTCTGTGCAAATCCAGAATTTTTATCCAGTGCCCAAGAAGAAGAAGACAGTGTCTAGAACCTGGCACACCCATATATCCCCCCTGCCCACCCCCTATAGTTCCATCTGCCTCCCTTACTGCCTTGCTGATTCCCTCCTCCCCCTCGCTTTCTCTCTCTCTCTTTCTCTCTCTGTTTCATAACAGCACTGGAGGGTATTCTGATGTCATTGCATTAGCTGTCTTCAGAGAGGCAAAATCCAGGTCAAAAGGGAAATGCCTTTCAAGTGAGATCTGGGTTATGCAGATCACCCAAACACCCGTACAGGTGTGGATTCAAAGGATGGGAAGTCTTGCCCAGTTTGCTTAGGTGGCTCCTCCATCTGTGATTTGTCACCTTCTGGACGGTGGATTTCCCTAACAGAGCTTTACTCCATCTCAGTTTGGTTTTAGAGAGGAGGGGTTGGCTTTTAATCTACTTTTAAGAAGCGGGGGAGGGGTTGTCATCTCTATTAAGATAAATTATTAATGGCTGAGATGGGAGATTCATGTCGGTTTAAGATCCGTGGTATTAAGTTCTGTGCTTCGGTCATAGAGGCGCTCTTATATTTTCTGGAACAAAGTGTGTCAGTTTAGCCACATTATTAAAGACTTTGCATGGTTGGGGTTTTTTTTTTTTTAATGGGAGGCAGAAAATAGCATCTTGCACATCAAGAGACCACTCAGTGGAAGAGAGTGAAGACTTTGGGGGGGTTCACTTTCTTTCACACACACTCACACCGCGCCCCACCCTCACTGTCTGTTTGAGATGCAGAGTCCCAGGGTGCTGTAGGCTGCGGGCGGGTGGGGGGGGGAGAGGAAAGAAAAAGAAGTGTGTGAATATTGTGCTACGAAGGGAACAGTCCTGCAGTGAAGCAGTTGTGATATTAGAGCAGCTCTCCTAAGAGATCCCTTGGCTCGTGTGTACTGATCGGAGTGGCACATTCCCAGACAGCTGGTCGCTCAGCATGGGCTGTGCATGCAGCTAGGAACCTGGCACACTGGCGAAGAACAGGTAATGCTCTAATTTCCCCTGTGCAGATGCGGAAAGGAATATCTTAATTTATTGGTGTGCTGGCATGCAAGAGGGAAAGCTGGCTGTGCAGCCTTGCATAACTATTAGCGAGAGGAGCAAGTGCGGGTGGGGGGGAGAAGGGACTTTCTTTGCTAGGGACTTGACTTTCATGAAACTAGGGCTGAAAACTGGGAGGTTTTCCCCCCTCCTATTTTTGTATGTGTGCGCGCGCTTGGAATGGCTTTTAAACACCCCTTAATTATTTAATTATAGACGTGAAAGCAATACTCTGGGAATGGCCTGCTATTCCAGGGAAACAGAGCATACAAAAATGTTTAGTTACAGTCCCTTTTTTCTTTCTTTCTTCTTCTTTCCCTGCGTAAAGTCAGTAATTAAATAGCAGCATCCTTCAGCATTGTGCTGTAACTCTGAATCTGGAAAGTCATCCAGCTGTATTATATTTTGTTGGCTGACAGGTCGGCCAGTTGTTCTCCCAGTGCGACCACCAGCTATGACGAAGCAGGGTTTTTGCAATTTGCTGTGTCTTTCAGCAAAAAGATCTGAGCTGCCTTTTAATAATTCGGGTGCTGTGTGTATTTTTAAACTTGGGAGGGGGGTGAGTGTTGGAATTGAACCGCTTTACCCCATAATGTGCATTTGGGCATTGGACACCTTATTATTATCCTATTGACATGCTTGATGAATTCGTATGATAAATTTTTGCCTGGCCTCTTGAGTTTGATAGATAGATTAGGCCCTTATATAATTCTCTTTGTACAAGAAATTGAACTGCCTTTGAACAGGCAGACAGCTAATTGCTAGCAATTTGTGTTGCTAACAAGAGGCAAAATGGTAGCATAACATTAGGCTCAACAGTCTGTTAACTAATTTGCTGAATCGGATTTTAAAATATGCTCTCAGTAGCAACGGGTTTCATGATGATGCTTGTTAACCGTTTGAGACAAATCCTTTGCAGCTCTTGGTGTGAAATAGTGCATAGATCTCTAGGTTTTAATTTTAATTTTTACTGTAGTCTTTATGTGGAGTGCAGTGGCTCAAGGCTAGTCCAAAATTTTTTTGCTGCCTGAGGTGAAAGAGAAGGTCCCATTCACCTCCAATTCCAGGTACAACAGCTTCAACAAAAGATGATGGGACAGTGTTCTACCACATCCAAGAGTAATACGCTAGAATGGAGTGATGATGGTCATGGGGCAGGTTGCCTAGGTGTACAGTTCTCTTCCTCCATGCCACACTCCATGCCTAAGGTGGCCTTCTCACACTGTCTCATGGTAAGACCAACCATGATGTGGCCCACTACACTATATCACAGGACTCTATGGAAGTTTTTGTAGATGTAGCTTATCTGTAATTTCTTGATGGCCATTAGGAGAGCCCATCTGGATCACACCAAGGATCCACGTAGACCAGCATCTTGTTTCGCCAAACGGCTAGCCAGATGCCTTCAGAAGCCCGCAAGCTTTTTTCTCTGTCATTGCTTTCCAGCAAATGGTATTCTGGGGCATGAATATTTCTGAAACATGGAGCTTCCAGATGGCTACCAGGCTGGCCATTGATAAGCCAATCCTCAGGAACCACTCTGCATAAAATTGCATGTGCTGCTTTGTATGTACAAATGCAAAATTAGAAATTATTTTTTGATATTTAAGTAGAATTACTGTACCATGCATTTCACCCAAGAGGGCAAAATTATAATTATGTGGCCACTGAGTCTGTTATACTGTATGAATGCTGATCACCCTGAATGGGCAACTTCACAATCATTGACTTCCCTCCTGCCTTGTGGTTCTTTACCTTCAGTAAGACTTGGACTGGGCAACCCTTCAAGTAGAGGATTCTCTCCCATGCAAGGGAACATGTGGCCATTCTGCTTAAAAGTCTATGGGAAGAATACTGCAACTCATCAAGCATGAGAGTTTGGGATGACATGAAAATGCAGCAGAATGTTAATTTCTCAGTTCAGCAGTTCATGATCTCAGCACATTCTAGACGTTTTAAGATTGTGACTTTGTTTATGCTCAGCTAGTGTGACTCTCGGCCATCCAGGGATGTGTGTGTTGATGGGAGTTGCAGACTGAAACATAGGGGTGTAAAGTTTGGAGAGGCTGGTTTAGTGTATAGTTACCCAGTATGAGGCACCTTTTAGATTATAGGCTGTAAACGTGGAAATATCAAGGGCCAGCATTAGATCTCTTCCTACCATTTTCGATCACCATATTGTATGACTGGGCTTATCGCACACCGGTGATATCTACTGGACACATGCAACAAAAATTTAGTATGGCGGAAGTAGCATATTGCCCTGCACATTTTAAGCCAATCAGTAGTATGATTTTTAGTGGTGTTATAGGGAAGGGTTTATATAGCTGAACTCTGTGAGATATTGATATTCTGTAATTATAAAGAAATGATTTGTGCCTGCATGAGTCAAGCTAGATCAGTCTGATGGTCCAGATACTCATTCCTTTTGACAGTGACCAGCTTCCTAAATTCCACATTTCTGTGAAAGAAAACTCACTTCCTAGTATCCTAAGATAGTATGGTTCACCAGTGAGACCTTTTCTTTTCCCACTAGTCACAGATCCCTCTAGTCCTCATCTTCTCTCTGTCATGCTACTTCTGTACCTGTGGCTTCAGGTAGCTTGGAACATGATTAAAAAACAAACCTGACTAAATTTTCCAAAGGGTAGCTGTGTGTTTGTCTGTTTTAGCATCTAAAGGCAGACGGGCAGGTTATGGCACCTTGAAAACTGTTTTTTTTCCCAATCAGAAGTTTTGTGTATTAACAGTCCAGCTGTTCAGACACAACTAAAATATAAACTAAAAACACAGTAAGTATGCCTAAAATACAAGTAAGGTATAATATCAAAGTGTTATTAAAACTGATTATCATATTAAAACATCAATCAAATTTAAAAAAACTTAAAAGAACATCGATTACAAAAAACAAATTTAAAAGCACCTTCCTCAGCAGCCAATCAATTGCCCCAAACCTGCTATATATTTCTATATTTCTATACATATATATAGATAGATAGATAGATAGATAGATAGATAGATAGATAGATAGATAGATAGATAGATGATAGATAGATAGATAGATAGATAGATAGATAGATAGATAGATATAGATATATAGAAATATATATATATATATATATATAGAGAGAGAGAGAGAGAGAGAGAGAGAAATATAGAAATATAGAATATATATATTCTATGCATAGGGAGATGTTTTTGTGGACAACCTTTCAAACATATGAATCATGTGAAGATTATGGCTTCAAGGACTGAAATAAATTTGTCAATGGCAGCCAAGTTGAGGAAAGTGATGAGATCAAAGGGTGAAACAAGAGTTTGATCTTCTGTGCAGGAGAGTTTTCTGGAGGAGGTTGCTAAAAGCAGCTTATCTGGAAAAGACTTATTAGAGTTCCTTTAGTAGCAAGATGGAATGGGGTCTTCATTTAGCATATAGCTTTCTGCTTGTTCATTTGATTTAGTGGTTACATGGACAATCCTCATCTTGAAGGGATGTCCTATAATTGCCCCCTTAATTTATGCATAAATAAAATATGGCCCCTAATTGTCATTTTGTGAATGAAATGTTCATTAGGTGAATAGTTTGACGAGTAAAATAAAAAAGGCAGGCAGCCCCTGGTAATGAGACCAGCAAGCTTTCTTGAAAAACAACTTGCCAGTGGCTACCAGCCTTACCATGAAGTGCCTGGCCACAGGGGATGTGGGGCATGGGAGGGCAAAGGAGTCTGGGATACTGTCTTCATTTACAAGGGGTAATAATGTTTATCAGTCACACTGTGTACCCTAGAGTACTTAAAAGGTCCCTGGTTCAATCCCCTGAATGACCAGTTAGGAGAACCAAAGAGAAGATGAGAGGAAAAACTTCTTCTCTGTCCGAGATCCTGGAGCAGACAGAGGTCTAGCCAGGTTAAGGAATAGTTTCACCAGTACAGGGTAGCTTCCGGTTCTCCTGAACGTTGAAATTAGCTGTATTAGGAAATCCCCTGCCATCTTAGAAGAGAACCAGGAACTTCTGCAAGCGATAGACATTGGCTCTCACGTCCCTTTGTTTAAAACAGATAGGAATGGTTCTTAAAGCATCGATCTGGGTCTTGGTCCCCCTTGCCCACCATGACAGGTCACATTTAGATCACAAGCTCCTCATTTGACAGCTTCCATTTTTAAGCCCGATGAGAGCGTGCCAGATTCTATTTCAACTGAAGGGCTCGCATTTGGAGAGGCCCGCTTAATAGAATGGAAAGAAAAGAAATGTTACTTTTCATCACACAAAACAACAAAGAGAACCAGGGAAACGAAAATATTATTTCGTTTGAACAAATTACGGCTCATCTCTCAGGGGCTTCTTTTTTCCTGGGAGTAGATGAAGAAAAGCACTTTAATATCATTCCATCAAACTAAAAATTTAACTACATTTTTTTACAGATAAAATGTGTTTGGAGGATTCAAAGAAGATTAGGGCTCACCTAAGAATGAGTATTCAAATTTGAACAGCTAATGGAAGCCTGGAAAAAACTGTTAATGTCTATATCTTTCCTCTAAGGGACTTAGATTTCAGTATTCTTATAAAAACACATTGAGTTGATTTCATTTCGGTGTCTCCGCAGACTGCATTCTTGTAATTTCAGTAAGTGTTATAAATGTTATTTTAAGTATTATAATGCTAAT
Source organism: Intellagama lesueurii (assembly GCA_037013535.1). Classification (NCBI taxonomy): domain Eukaryota; kingdom Metazoa; phylum Chordata; class Lepidosauria; order Squamata; family Agamidae; genus Intellagama; species Intellagama lesueurii. The sequence continues at coordinate 3,762,763 of JBAJHW010000008.1, read as the reverse complement.
CCCTACTGACAATAAGGGTTTGGAAGCGCTGCTTCCATTACTAAGGTAATGTTTACCTCAGATAGCGTATAATTGTTTGCTTTCCCCCCCCTCCCACAGTAAACTCTCTGCTCCCAACTGCTTAATCAGCCGTGGAAAAAAGAGAGGAGACTTGCACTGCTTAATGTTTTCTTCGTGATCACATTAGACGGGGTGTAAGCTTTTGCCAGTGCAATTTGGGGGTGGGAGGATCCCGTTTGTGCGTTTGCCCACCGCTCCTAAGGCAGAATGGTTTTGAGTGGTGGTCCTGACGACAGCCTGAATGGCTTATTAATATAAATATCACGGATCTAGCATAAATCTTCTCTGCTGCTGAGCTCTCAGGGCGTTTCTTCATTGCATGAGATTCAACAAGGGCTTCCTAGAACCTTGCAGTAGTTCAAACAGCAGAGTTATATTCTAGTCACAGCTCCGGTAGTCCCTCTTGCTACTATCAAGAGATCGCCGCATGCTCTCCATATGAGTTTTTGTTCAGCATCACATAATCCTAAACAATATTTCATTATGCCTTATGAAAGTTAAACTTTCTTCCTCCTTCTCTCTCTCTCTCTCTCTCTCTCTCATTCTCTCTCTCTCTCTCTCTGCTTCTGCTGCCCAAACGCTAGTTGAGTTCTTTGTTTAAGGATCAGATTTGACCTTCCCATTTAAAAAACCCAATGCGCCACCTGTGCCAACAAATCTGAGAGTGGGGGGAAATTATTTTAATTTAACTTACTGTACTAGTGCAAACCTCATGCCCATTTTATGTTGGCTGGCCCAATAAATATAATCTAAGGGAAAGGATAGTGGAAATATGGAATGGTATCTGGAAAATAATAGTGCATGACTCAGCTAGGGCGTAATGCTAATGTTACACGAACATGCAAGGGACAAGTATGGTGTGCCTCCCATTCTATTCACACGGTTTGGCCATAACAAGGAGATGAAGGCTTTCACTCCAACCAATTAAAATGGTTTAATGTTCTGTCCAATCCAGAGCCTGGAAATGTTACTATTAGGGAATAGACTTCCTGCAGTCTCCTAGCCAGGATGATTCTAGGAGTTGTGAGAAAAGTATCTTTACCGAGTTCTGCTCTGAATCCTAAAGTATAGTTTAATCTTACTGCAACAAATTAGCATCATAAACCACCATTTGAAGTGGGCTCGTTTCCAAAAACAGTTGTTAATCTAAGCCATGTTTGTCTCGGCTTGATCATAACACTAAATTACAGTTTGTTAAAATCAGAGGCCAGCCTTTTTGAACTGTCCTCACTGGAAAAGTAGCAGGGAGCTGGCACTTCCCACCTGCTAAATTATAAATTTGCACTATATTTGCATTAGGCTATTATCAGTGTTGGCTTTGTTTTTGTCTTTTTGTGCTTTGCTTCTCTCAGTGCTGTAGTACCAGCGTGTTTCCCCCACCCCCATTAAGTGAGCTATTTTGGTCCTCAAGTTGGGAAAGCAAAATAAGAATATTTTAAATAAATGCCCTTGGGTTTAGATCTTCTGTATATGGACAGTATGGTCTGTAGTGACACGCTCAGGGTAGTTGCTGGCAATAGTGAGTCAGGTAACCAGAGATTTGAACGACTTGTATATGAATGATGAAGTTTCTGTGATTGTCTCAGTTCCAAGGTTGCTTGCCTAGATAACCAAACAGATTCTTGAACAATCTTTTCCAGAGAAATTGCAACTACAACTCATCTGAGGCCAATCTCAAATACAAATTAAACGTTTTAGAACAAGAATAATGTTGTGAGCCACCTTGGGTCCCTTCATTGGGAGAAAGGCGGCCTACAAATGATACTAAATAAATAAATAAAAATAAGTGTAGTAGCACCATAAAGGGTTGACCTGTTGCAGCTGAAGGTTTCATAGGCCAGATAGTATGGAGGAAAAAGGACTGGATACATGTCAGTTCAAAGACCAAAGACGTACAAGGGACAAGTATGAACACATTGCATTTCTGTGCAGAAATCTAGAGATGGATACATTGGTCTAACTACTGACCTGTTGGTTTCTCACAAGTCCCCCTCTAAATCTCTCCCATCCCATCCCATTCCTCTGTTAATCTACAGTTTTAAAATAAATCTGACGACAGCCTACATTTAAGTGTTTATTTTATTCATTTTTAAGTACACCTTTTATTTAATATTTTTACAGCTGTGAACTATAGCAGAATGTTCAGAGTTTTTGAAGTCTGGTGGATGCCAAGTCCTCAGTCCGATCCATTTATATATCAGAAGCTGCAAGGACAAAAATTCCCGAAGCTTTTCTACAGATCGCAGATGAATACGGGGCCAGTTGTACTTGTTGCCATCCAGAAATTTAGCAAGAAAGAGAGTTATCAATACATAGAGCAAGGGGCACCTTCTTTTAGCATCCAGTTTTGTGTCACTTCCAGGGCTGAAGAGTTCTTGCATTGTTTTGAGCCTGTCCTCTGCATGACCTCTGGAACTGGCATTTGGCTCTTGTCCTCTGAGGTTTTTTGCCAGCAGCATTTAAATGGTATGAACTATCATGCAACCCTGAAGCTACCAGGAAAACTCAACACTAGTTTAACTGTGGGGAGAGTCCATGGGTGAGTGGAGAAACTGGGGTGTCCCCTCTTGCTTGAATCAGTGACCTTCCTCCATCTTTCTACAGACGCAGACTTCCACAAGACAAGGGCAGGGTGAGCGAATGGTGTAGAGTCTCAATTAAAGAGTTTAGTAACAAATGTTACTTGCCCCTCTTCAGTAAAATTGCAGGATCTCAGAGTACGAAATGAGCACAGACGCCAAGTTAGGAACAGAGGGCCGAGGAAGGAAGCAATATTTTCTGCTTATCTCTGGAGAGTAGATAACAGGGGCCCCGAAGTAGGCAGTTGCAAAGCAATCTCAGTCATAGATGAGAGCCTGGTTTTCCCCACAGTACAGACTGCAAAAACCTTTCAAAACACTACTTTTCTTCTTCTTCTTAATATCTTGTTTTGTGGAATGTGGGCTTGTGATGAAGGAGAGAGTCACCTTTTTAACTCTTCCCCTTGTAGGCAGAAACATGCTGGTCCTTAACCCCAATCCTTTTTCCCTCCACATGAGTGCAAATATGAAGCTGATGCTTATATTCAGAGCTTGGGAAAATTATGGCATCCATGTTGAGTGAGGGATTAGTCCGAAAACATAGTCGTCCCCCCCAAAAAAAAGGGTCTTCGTAAACTCTGCTTCTCTTTGTCATAGTACAGAAAGTTGGATGTGCTAAAATGACTTCCTGATTGAAGGTTGGAGCTTATATTATTTAGCTTAACAGGAGCAGCCATTTTCACTGTTATTGCCTCTTGATTACTAGGGCTCTTTAATATAGTGCAAAGAATCCCAATAGCAAACGGTGGTAAAGACAAATTAGAGACTTTTGGCTCTCTTAGTGGGTCATCTCCCAACAGACATAAGCAAGGGCACAGTAAAGAGACTCCATCTGTAGAGTCTGACAATTCTGTTTCCCCATCTGCTAGATGGACAGTAGAGAGCGGGCAAACAGAACGCCAAGCCAGCGTTCCAAGCTGAGCTGCAAAAGATGAGGTGAGGTGTATGGACTTGGGTTCAAATGGAAAACAATGGCCTTTTGCAACCCACACCATATTCTTATCACGGCAGACCAAATACAGTACTAGGAGGAAATGGTAGACTCCTTCAAAGAAACAAACAAACAAACAAAAAACCACACACGCTTCTCTCAAAGGCTAAAGTAAATAGGGACTAAATCAGACCACCCAGTGTGGAATGAGAGAGCTTATCCTCTTTTTTCCTCCCTTCCTTTTGTGTTTAGTTTTAAATGTCATTCGATTCCAGCTTGTCTGTCTTGAAGATGGAGGAAAACTTTTTTTAAAATATCAAAAGCAAAATGAAAGACTAACAAACAAACAAACAAACAAACAAACAAGTGTTTCTGCTCTGTAACATGTCAGCAGGTTGTGAACATACACAAAGAAAACACTAATCCCCCCAAAAAACAGTTACTTCTTTTCCTCACTCCCCACTTTCCCATTCTCTTCCACTTCTCTTCCCTTTTCCTTCTTCTCATTCCTTGTGCGATGGAGTTTGGACTTCATCGCAGCTGTACTGACTTTGCATGCAGTAGCTCTAAACAATGATGCTGCGTTGCATCCACACCAGTCAGCCAAAAAGTCCTTCTTCCTGCACTTTTCCCCTTTAATGTAACTTGAATTGTCAGTTGTAACCATGTGTACCTTTATATAATAAAGGTACACATGGTGTACCTCATTATATAACTTAAGTATTCTAGCCTTCCGCACCTTTTGTGTTTTATAATTTCTCAGTCTTTGTTCAGCTATTTACATTAAAAAAAAAGCAATGAATAAAGGCTCAATTTTCTTGCGAATAACCACTTTGACAGTCATTGAAGGGTTCAAATCAGGGCATTCAGGTGCAGACCAGACCCTCAATTTCTGTTCTCAAGGCAGATCTCCATTCTCTGTCTGATCTGAAGTTCTTGAGCGTTTCTGAAGTGCACCCTCAGACTGAGGATGCTGCTGTGCTTTAGCTTTGTGATTATGAGATAGGAACAAATATAAGCAGATTCCAAGATGTGATTGGCCAGTTTGTCAGTTAATAGCACTCTAGATACATGGATTTTTCTGTCAGGTTTACCCTCTGAGTATGCATCCAGGTAAGTGAGAAAACATCAGAGAAGGTGAAATCTTGGGTTGTCTGATCAATTGACACATTTAATACAGTTCCTTGTAATTCATTGTCTGTGGCACAAGGCTTATGAATTAATAGGGATCTATCACAGAAGGCATCAGGCAAGGTCTTGCTTTCATTAACATCTCTGTGTCTGCTTAGGAACTTGGATATTCCACTAAAGAAAATGCTTGAATCCAACATGAATCTCCTACCCTTTCTGCCACCTTCATCGTCCTGGCTTTAAGATGATCTACCCAGCCTTTAGAGGGATAATTACCACTCTTAACAATGGTACTTAGGAGCCTTTATTTTTTCTCACTGTCTCCTAAATGCTTAATGCTTTTAGCAAATTATTTTTAGTTTCAGGAAGTGTTAAAAATGTTGGCAAAACAAAAAGGATTTGTCTGAATGGTCTTCGCTCTTCCCCTGCCATGGGAGATACGGTTGGGTGCTGAGGAATTCATTACCTCTCTCTTAAATAATGAGAGTCAGACGATGATGCTTTCCTAATAATTTCCCGGTCTCTTGCTTTTCTCTGAGGCCCTCTGTGTGGGAGCTCTGACCACCGCAATACTCACATGTAATAAAGATGCCGTGGAAGCAAGAGACAGTCAGGAACAATCTAAAGTGGGAGGGACGGCTCTCCATTAGTAAACGGGGAAGCATCAGGACGGCTTAATCACTTAAATGTAGCCTATTAGTAAGTTTAGTGCAAAGGTGTTAAAAGAATTCTTTGCCGCCTCTCCGTTGGCATGTTTTGAAGGGAGTTCAGTTATGAGACTATTAAAATGTTATTTTGATAATTAAGCCCACAGCTGTTGTGAGGGCGGCGAGGGCAGGAGCTGATGAAGCACCAGACTGCACAATGGATTGACTAAATAAGATGATGGGGAGGGTGTGTGTGTGAGAGAGGAAACAGTAGAAAAGAACAAAAGAAAAACAAAGCTCTCTTGCTGTGCACTGAACAGTGCTGCAAGTTTCTATATATTTATGGGCCTATTTGCGTGGAATCTTCCCACTCTTCTGAACCAGTGCTTTCTCGTGTGTTTTTTTTTTAAAAGGAATATGTGGAAAACTGTGCCCCACCAATGTATGTGGGGTTTTCTCGCCAACAGCATCTCTCCATCTTAGATGAACATTGTGCAATCCGTACTGTAGCCTTTAACCCCTGTCCTTTTCCATCGGGTATGGATACGGAGATGACTGATCCTTGCCACTGGGTTGGTTTTGAGTGATCAAGTGAACTGGAAGACTCCATATGACCTTGAGCACACCCTTGCCTATCATGCATTTTGAAAGTGACTTCTGGAATATTGACAGGGCTGAGCTTCCTAATGGAGAACAAAAGAAGGCCAGTAAGTGAACAACTTGTGTTCCCCTAGAACTAGGACATAAATTCTGCCATTTGTAAGGCAGAGTTGATCAAAGAAGAAGAAAAAATGTAAGATAAGATAGACTCCCTAGTGAGAAACTATATGGTAAGTGAAGTTATGGGTAAGAAGAAAACTGCAGGACAGACCAAACTTACACGTAAATGTTAGATATCTTCTTATGGTTGAGTAGAATACTATGCATTTGCTTTGTCTTGCATCTCTCTATATAAAAAAAGCCAGATTCTTCTGTTCCCTCACCCCGCTTTTTAAAATGAAGGTTGAAAATTCAGGAAGGGGCCCTGGGATAACTCATCAGTCACCCTGTAGCTACAGACCTGAGATTGTGCTTGCTACAGTTTGAGCAGAAGTTAAAAAGAGAGCGACCAATTCACCATGAGAACATTTTCCTTAACCCATACATTGAAAGAGTGACTGGTCCAATGCCATGCAATGTGTGTCATTGCTCAACAGGGACTCGCATCTGGATTTCCCAAATAATCCATATCCAATAGCACCCTAATTGCTACACCACACTGCTTCTCTCTTGCCAGGCCTATCACAGTAAAACCAACTGCGTTGGTTTGATGGAGGTGCTGAGAAACTCAAACTCTTCTGTCTCAGACACATTCATCTATCAGCAGTCACTTTAGCTAAGACTGGTTGCTTTCACTTCTCTACATAGTAGCCTACATTGTGAGTTATTGGGGCTGCAGTTTGGTGATCTTTCTGGCAGTGAAGTATATCCCAGTTCTTCTTTCTTAGCTATCCCGGTTGGCCTTTACACACTCCTGGGCAGAAAAGGCTACCATAGACTTCCCATTCAAGCAAAAACCTGTCTGAAAAACAAGACTTTCCTGGATCCAGTACATTCATATGTATTTTCCGGCTCTGATTGCCGGGCTCAAATCTTAATAAACTGCCTGTGGTTCAGCCCTGACCCAATTTAAAAGTTACACATTAAAGTTAAAGTTAAAAATTGGAAGTGAGTTCTGTGGGTACATGTGGACATGTGTGTGTATGAGCATCTCCTGTTCTGTTTACACCAATACACTGCCAAGGTTGTACCATGTCCCTAGGACTGAGAGAGATGTTGCTTTAATGCATAGAGAGTCCATTTAGCTGTGTACATTGCTAGATCTGTTCTCTGTGAATTTAGTTTTAATCTTCATTTAAAAAATAAACCACACCACCAAGATGTAAGACATCTTGGTATTGGTCACCAGCCTCAGAATAACAGTAGTAGTAGTATTTATTTTGCGGTCACAGACCCAATAAAATACATTTAAAATTTCAAGAATGATTTAAAATAATAATAGGCATTTATGACTGGGCGAGATGGCAATTACTTGGATTTAAGCTTATCCATCAAGGCAAACCATAACTTTCAAAAAAATCCTTGTCTGGTTGATGTCATTGGTAACCTTTCTGTATTTGCTCTTCTAACTCCTGCTGCAATGTCAGTTGTGTTCCCTTGATGACTTCCTTGCTGCGCGTGCTCTCTTGAATACACAATCAGAAACAGTTACATGGGACTTGATAAAATAAACCACAAACAGAATGTAAAGTGGGAGAAATTAGCCTTTTGATGAAAAGGGGAATGAAGCCCAAGTGGATGTCCTGCTCTTCTGTCAAAATATAAAATAAAAATCATTGCTCTTGCATAATCTCTTCAATTTTCCAAACATCCTTCTTTTTCCCCCTGATCTTGAAAACATGTTCCATAACATCTGTTTTTCCCCTCGATCAATATGTTCCCTTAAGAGAACTAACTTGTAAAACATTATATAGAACATCAAACATGTATCTGAATTCAGTTAGTTATTTGGTAGGGTCAAATATTCTGTTAATTGAGGATACTTTTTTTACTATCCAGTTATAGGTAGTGGCTACACCCATCTTCATTAAAACCAGCAAACAGCACTGGTGTTGTGTGGGTGTTGCTATTTACAGAAAAGAAGACCATTACTTTTGACTCATGGAGGCTAGAAAGACTTAATTCTCCTGGTCTTTGAAGGGTCTTCCAGAGATCTGCCAGTTTGGGAAAGGGCTCTAAGAGGTAGATCACCTGCTTGGCTTTAAAAATATTCCAAGATTCAGTTCCTGGTGTCTCTGACTGAGCAAGGTGGGATGTGATGGGACAGGAACATACAGCCACTGCCAGCCAGAAAAAGTGCACTAGACCCTATGAATCAATGCCTTCAACTCAGTAGAAGCAAGTTCATAGGAATGTATGAAGCTGTCAGTCTGTTGATCCATCAAGCTCAGTATTATCAACTCCAACTGGTAGCAATGGATGTCTAGGGTTTCAAACAGGATCCTGGCCCTGCCAGGAGATCCTTGATGGTCTCCCATCCAAGTACTAAGCAGCCCCTGCTTAGGTGCCAAAATCAGACAAGAATGGGTGTGTTTTAGGTAGTCCAGAGGTTCATGTGTTCAACTGCCATTTTCCCTTAACTCTGAGGATGCAGTGTGTACAAATTAGAACAATGTGGATGCTGGCTCAAGTATCCAGCTGGGAGCCCCAGCTTCAGGTCACCAACTCAGTCTTGAAATTTGCTGAACAATCTTGGACCAGTCGTACTCTGTCAGCCTAATCTGCATTTCTCGAGTTGTAATCTGCACTAAATTCCTTAGAGGAGAAATAGGATAGATAAGTAGTAAACAAAAAGTGATACTGAATAGCAGTTACAGTGTTTACAAGAGGCGGTGCATACCTCAGATCAGGTGTGTGGGCTCATAGGGCAACCTACATAACACACACAGTGGGACTAGAGATGGACACAAACTGCTGGTTTGGCGGTTCATGCCAGTTTGTTTATCAGCCAAAAAGGTGTTCGGCGCTTCCTAGGCCCACCTCCTCTGGCGGGTGCCCACTTGGAGGCAGTGCTCAGAGGAGGCAAGGAGGGGAAGCTGGAGTAAGTGCTGCCTCTGAGTAAGTGCCTACTGGAGGAGGCGGGGCTGTGAAGTGCCAAACTCCTGCTCGATTCATAAACAAATTGGCGGATCAGGCCCATCTCAAAGTGGAACCTTTTGATGGTTCCATGTTATGCTTCTAGTTGGCATAGAGTCATATATTTTATGGTTGTGGGTTTTTCGGGCTCTTTGGCTGTGTTCTGAAGGTTGTTCTTCCTAATGTTTCGCCAGTCTCTGTGGCCGGCATCTTCAGAGGACAGGAGTAGAACAACCTTCAGAACACGGCCAAAGAGCCCGAAAAACCCACAACAACCATTAGATCCCGGCCGTGAAAGCCTTCGCGAATTCATATATTTTACTTTTAATGATGTAAGCCACATTGAGTCCTTTTAAGGAGAAAAGTGGGGTTAAAACATTTCAAATAAATAAATAAATAAATAATGACAAATAAATATGTGCATGGAGCCCACTGCTTACAAATTTTTATCTGTGCAACTGAAAAATCCAAATATGTGAACATGCACAGAGAATATTTGATTTCTGGAACTTGGACATCTTTGCCCCTATGTATAAGTGACAGCCAACATTCAAAGAGCAGTGAAGAACAGATGCGGCCTGGGGTCTGTTTCTGACCATTAGCTGTACATGGGATTTTAAATGTTGGCCTGCAGTTTATGGGTAGCCCGGACACATTTTATTATTGGTCATTCTAAGTCTAGCCATTCTCATAGTTGTAGTTTCCACTAGAGATGGGCAGGAATTAAAAAAACGAATCACCAAATTCATTTAAAAAATCACTAATTCATCTGTTCATATTCATACAAATCAATGTCCCCAACAAATTTGAATCAATGAATTTTTAGCGATTTTTTATTTGTAGATTCATTTTGCTATAAAATGCCCCCCTAGGCACCTAGAGACACCAACGTTGCATGGAAGCTTCCTCTGACTCTCCTCTACAATCCGTCCAGGTTTGGTGATGATTGAGTTTCAGATGTCTAAGTTACACACCCTAACCCTCAGGAAAGTTCCCCCCCAGGCATCTAGAGACAGCAAAATCACAGAGAAGCTTCTATTGACTCTTGTCTGTTATCCCTTGAAGTTTGGTGAAGATTGGGTTTCCCTATGCCAGCTGCTAAAGGGCACTTTCCTGGGTGGACTCATTTTGTGGATGTGTAACTGGGATATCTGAATCAAAACAAATCACAATTTTTACGATTTGTACCCATCTCTAGTTTCCACTTGTTGTGTACAATAGTGTCTGCAAATGATTTCTGTCAGAGGGTTCCCACAGTAATCGTCAGAAAGGCATAGAGATGGAGAGTCTTAGCATCATGTCCAAGAGGTTCATAATTCAAACTTGAAAGCCAAGAGAGTTGCGGTCCTGGGATTGGCCACCGATAGCTGTTTTGTTCCATTACGTCGGTAGCCCTCCTTAGTTTACAATGAATTGCTACATGGTCTCACCAGTGAAAACTTTCCAGCTGTTTGGGAAGGAAGGTCTTCAAAGGAACATGTGCTGCAGCAAAACAGGAGGAACCCAGTGGCTTTGCCACATCTCCATTAGACTCTCTGCTCAGTAGCTGCACATCAGCACAGTAATCATTTTCAGATTTACAAGCATTAAATATTTTAATTTAATGCCTTGGCTCTCTTGTAATTCATGCACTTAATTATATGATAATTACTCAAATTAAAGAGATACAGCTGCTGCTGTATCAATTCTTCGAGGGAACTGCGATTTTTAAAAAAATCAGTCTTTGATTTGTGGGTATTTATTTTTTTCTTCGCATCTCCCAAAACAGGTGGAAACATCAAGCTAATTTTAAGATGTATATATATATATATAACAAAGACAGCTTTCAGGTGTAATTACTTCACTCTTCTCTCTCCTCCCCACCTGCCCCATTTCTCACTGGAAAGCAGCAGAATAAGGTTTTTGGCAGCTAGGGAAACCGGGCACCGTACTGGCTGTTTTTATAGCTCCTTGTGGATTATGTTCATGAAAACACAGAAGCTTAGGCAGAGCTCTCTATGTCTGGAATCTTGTTTGTTTATATTCCTGGCTACAGGAAAAGGAAATGTCGGAGTGGGTGGGTGGTTGTGTTGCCGTGTCCCATCTAGTTATAAGCTAAGAAAGGATATCACATGCTTCTTGTTTAATATCTAAAAGTCCCTTCATATTTGCGATTTTCTTACTCTGGATATACGTTCATGTAGGAAGGAACGTTGAACTCATGTACAGATCCACAGGGTTGCCAGATCTAGAAATAAAAAATTCTGGTGCCTGGGTAAGGCTGTAGGGCAGAGCTCAGACTGGACCCAGGGAGCAGAGTCCAATTATTTCTGGCAGGTCTGGAGGCAGAGCCCGGAACAAAAGCGGTCTGTTCACCTGAGGTGCACAGCTTTTTTAAAAAAGAATGAGCTGAAGAAAGAAACAGCTGGGCTTTGAGAGACTGACCTTGCCCATTGCTTTTCTGGTAACTGGGCCAAAAGCCGACTCAACCACAACAAAACAAGGCAAGCCATTCATTTTTCGGTTACTTGGCAACCTTAGGATCCATGTACATGTATTTCTCGGTGAGTATTTATTTATTCCTTTGTTTATTTTTTAAAAAGTTATACTCTACCTTTTTGTCAGTTGGTCTCCAAACCTGTTAGTGTTTGAAAACAATTGCTAAAGCTACGGAGAAGCTTCGGTAAATTTCTTAAACCAGTCATAAAACTCTCTACCACATTGCTGCAGGAGGAATTGGGCTCCCCCTCTATTGCAGCAATAATTCATTGGTACCTGATGAGGCTCCTCAGAAAAGGATCCCAGCCCTGATAAAGGTAGTGTATGCTAGTATTCAATCAGTGGATGGCCAATTCTAAGTTGGCCAACTTCATGAAAGCCTTTTCTCATGGGGTGTGTATGTAAATAATATGGGCAGATCAAGTGTGCTTGGGAACGTGTTCTGCCACCACATCAAAGGCTCCATCACTCATAGAGCATCTCTAACCAAACCTCTGAAATTGGGAGCATCCTGGTTGACAGTCTCTGCAGATGGACGAGTTTGTATAGGAGATGGTGTGGTGGAAGTGAGAGACATGTGCTGTTTTGTGTGGTGGGTGAATACATGTTAAGGTTCTGCGTGAATGGATGGAGGTGTGCATGTGTGTAAGAGAGACGGGAAGCTTTTGGAGATGATTCTAATCTTTGAGGGGGGCATTAATTTTAGACAACTTTAGTGAGAGGCAGTGACGGCTTTAAGAGGGGATGCCTTTAATGATGCGTTCAACTTATATGTGTAGTATAAGGCTATTGAAGGTTGCCATTCCTGACGGCCATGCATTTCTTCCAATATCTGAGGTGATATATCTTGGAATAATAGTTCCTGGGGAACACAAGTGGACTGATGCTGTCGAACTCATGTCCTGCTTGGTGTGTTCCTGAAAGCTGGTTGGCTTCTGGGGCAACAGAATGGGAGACTTGATCCAGCATGGTTTTATTATGTTCACGCATTCTTCAGGGAGTTCAGAGCAGTACATACAAGATATGCCTTTCACTTCATAATGACCTTCATAATGACCTTGTAAGGCATGGTATGCTAAGAAATAGAGACTGGCCCAAGGTTGTCTGTTGAGTTTCATGATGCCAGCTATACATATATTGCTGGATAAAATACGGTTTATTCTTCAGATTCTGTAACGGACAGTTGATCTCCTGAACTCACGGCAACTCCAAACTCTTCAAAAGACTCCCATCTTTTCTCTCTCTCCCTCTCCCTCTCTCTCTTTTTTTTCCTCATTTCCCCCCTCCCTGTGCCGGAGGCTGTTAGCTCTAGTTTCTCCTTTAACTCTTCAGTCCTCTGTGACCGAATGTCTGAATTGCTGCCTTAGCATGAGGTTCGCCACCAAAAGGGTTACGAAATTTTTTTAAACCCCTGTATGCAGACAATTTTCAGTTAGCTTACAGCAGCTGCAGTGTCGTGCTGATAGATTAAAAGCAGATCCCAACCCCAGAATGAAGTATATTCAGGCTCCCGCGGAGCTAAGCTGGGGTGAGGCCTCCACAGCTGTCACTTAGGCCAAGTTTCCAACTGAACTCCCAAGGCAAAAGCTGCAACTTTTTGCAGCAAAGTTAGATGTTTCTAAAGAAGGGAGACCAATTAGCAACAAAATAGGGATGCTTCCCACTTAAAGGAACTGATTATATTTTTGTAATGAGAGGGAATTACTTTCAGCTGCCTCTTCCTCCTTCCCAGCAGTCCATAATACCTCCTTATGTTTTTTTAAAATTTTATTTTAACACTGAGCAGAAGAAGTGTGCATTCAGGAAAGAAGAAAGTCGTTCTTGGGTTGCATCTCACAACTTTCTGAAAACTGGGCGCAAAAAAAGTGCAAACAGGGTGGTTTGTTGTAGACTTGGGCCACACTGAAATATTGTGGTGGCCATTTTGGTGGGCTAAAAAAGGAAATAATATCCATGCTGTATGGTGGCTGAGTAATAGACGGTAAGTAGTAAGTAGACAAGGATGATGGGGAAATGAGGGAAATTGGGAGTGATATTCTGAGGGTGAGACCAGTGGGAACATGAAGGAAGACCAGAAGCTAGCTTCTCCCCAGAATATGCTAAAATCTAGGCAGCAAGGCTGCCAGCTGGCCAAAACAACAACAACAACAACAACAAAAACACCATCCAGCCAGTCTGACTCTTTAAGAACATCCGGATATGCAGAAATCCAAAGACAGCGTTTTCCCAGGCACTGAGATCGGATGCTTGTCACTAATGAAAGGTCAAAGTGCCATTAAAACACCAGCCAATAGGAAAAGCTGTTTCATGGGAGAAAGACTGGCAAACATCATAAGATGCTGGCGTAGTAGCAATAGGGCGCTCAACTCCATAGCAGCTACTAAATCCATAGCCCATGGAGTCATATATTAAAGTAGGAGTCTGCAACCTGGTGCTCTCCAGAAATGTTGAATGACAACTCCCATAGTAGCTTGAAAGTGATTTGTTTGGATTCTTGGAAACTCAACTATTGGCACAGTGGTGAGAAGCCAGGGCTTGAGTTTAGTGTCTGAAAATGTAAGTGTACTTAATGGAGCTGGAAAACTTAGTGCGCTGGAACACCGGGTTGAGGAGCTAGGAGGTGGAGGTTTGATTTCTTATTACACATTGTTGGAGAAGAGACAGCCTCCATGGTCTTGCACAGGCTTCATGACCCCAAGGCACCCCTGAAGCAAAGGAGTGGTCAACTACTGTACATAGAAAACTTTGGAAGGGGTTACCAGTAAGTTGAAAATAACCTGACAGAATGAAATTATTATAATGTAGCTTTTAAAAAATGGACTAGTTCATGTTTTTTCATCCATTCCCTGTTTCTCTTAATGCTCAATCTGATAAAAGCTTATGGGAAACTTGAAAGCTCATCTCTTTAATGAGGGTGCTTTGGGTTGTCCAGAAAAGGCATTACCATCCCTAATTTTTTAAAAAATTCTTATTCATGGATGCATATCCTGTTGCTGTAAAAAAAAAAAAAAAAAGCTGCTGGTCTTTTCACTTCATTTAGTAATGAAAAATCTTGCCGAAGTTCCCCTGCCTTTTTTCTCTCTCTCTGATGTGTTAAGACACTCTTTCTTCATTGGTGGATGAGAAAATTTATGAACATGCGTTAACATCCTTTTTTCCCAGCTTGGGAGACCATCATGTTTCACTTGCCCACCATGTAGCAGTTAAAGATGAGAAACCTATCAGAAGAAAAACAGTGCCAATTCATGGTTAAACACAGAAAGATTCAAAGCCAGAGTTTCAACAGCTGAGTCCTGAAAGATTTGCTTTCATATATATTTACATGGTGTTTAAAAAGAAAGAAAGAAAGAAAAACTAACATTTTTTACCTTCAGATTCATGACAAAATGTGAGAATTTTGAAAATGCTCAAACCCTGCCCCACCATCTCTCATTAAATGAGCTGCTGTGATGATATGGAACACCCATAAAGCAGCCATCTTTACTGCCAGTCACTGCAAGCCATTGAGTAGCCCCAAAGAGTGGCTTTCTCTGGCTCTGCTTTGTGGACAGAGAAGCATGAATCTTAGTTGCAACACTTACCATCTTGGAGATTATGGCTGTTTTAAAGCATTAAATCTATAGGACACCAGTTCGGAGAAGACAGCTGCACAGTCTTCTCTTAGCAGGAGAACTGTGTGAGATCAAAGAAGCTAGTATAGACTGGGAGTTTGGACCATGGAACCATGGGAGGAAGGAAGCCTAAAATGGCAGAAGGATACATTTTGGGTAATTTAATACTTACGTATTTTAAGATTTAGAATCTCAACTTCACGTTTTAACTTGTGTTTTGTCTTCTCTCATGTTTCACCAGTTGGGAAAACACCTCAGGGTGATTCTGAGACACGTGTACTCATATCAGTGAGTGGATAATTCAGTGATGACATTTTGTTATGTGGTTTGGTAGAGTAAATCAATCCATCTGCATGATACTGAGTTAGCCATTTTGCCAAGCGTTTTCTACAGATACAATGGACAAAACTGGTCTTGGTTTGGCCATATGGGTACCTTTGTGATGGTTGAGCTAGGGTGGAGTCATTATCATAACAGCATTTGTGGCACAAAAATTGAACAGCGCTCTTGCAAAGACAGCGCTTTCTTTGATGTTATTATATAGTTTTGATTCATAAGCCATAGCAATGAATGTTCTTAATAGGGACAGTTTAAAACATGCATGTATGTGTTTGTGCACCCACCCATGCATCCCCACACCATGTATTACAGAATTTTATTGATTGCAAAATTAAATGATACATACTACAATTTCTACACAACATACCTGAAATTAAGAACCATGTGAGAAGCTTCAGCTGTTCTGCACTAGTTTAGAAAAGAAGGCAAAGGAGAAATGAAATGAAAACAAACATTCCTTGTTTTTGATAATAACTGTTAGACAGCAAAAAGTTTAAAAAAAAAAAAACCCAACCCAACAACAACCACCGCCATGTGTTTGGTATATTTTCTTTTCTTCTTCTCCACTCTGGCTGGTCACTGCAATGGGTGATGTTTCATGTAGTTGGCACTGTAGAACAGACCGTGGAATTGTCATTCCAGAGCTT
Source organism: Intellagama lesueurii (assembly GCA_037013535.1). Lineage (NCBI taxonomy): Eukaryota > Metazoa > Chordata > Lepidosauria > Squamata > Agamidae > Intellagama > Intellagama lesueurii. Next base: position 3,746,665 of record JBAJHW010000008.1, on the reverse strand, counting down.
GAGTTCCAAATTTCAGGACAATAATATCAAGAAAAGACAGGCATGTACCGAATGGCAACATTGTGAGCAGGAATTTTTAAAACAAATAAAAACATGTCACACCGTGTCTCTCCAGATATCTCCGTGGTGAATGTTTCTGCCACTGCTCAAATGCAACAACTTCCCTTTTGTATGGCTGATTTTTGTTGTTTGCTTTAAATTGACATTATTATGATGGTTTCTATTAGCTGGCTTTTCTTTCTTTCTTTTCTAAATACAGCCTAGATTTGCCTCACTTCTTCTCGAGCTATTGTTCTTTCTTTACCTTAAAAAAAAAATGGCGTTTGCACACTGGGGAATTTCAGCAGTTGGAATATACATGAAAAGAGACCCGCTTTACTTTCATACAGTCCCTGGATGAATTGGACAAAACCTCAAGGCCCCATGGAGGAGCCCGAGCCGCATTCGTATTCCTTGCCCATCGCCACACATATGATAGCATGAAGCCCAGACCAATCGAAAACTTGACAGTAAGCCTTTTGATTTTGCGGGAAAGCCTTTGTCAAGCTGAGAGAGGGAAGGGAATATAGCCCAAACTGGACTTCATACTGTGGCAAGTTTGAAATCCCAGCCCAACCACAGAGATGGTTGATTGGAATAGTTGGAAACTCTGTCCAGGAATTCGGCAGCAGGAACTTGGCTTCTCCTGGCTCCTTCTCACTTAAGGAAACAACAAGCTCAAGATGAAACAAAAAGCCAGTCTGTGTGCAAGTCCTGTCTTAATCTGTACTTTCACATGTAATATCGGCATTACATTTTCTTGTTTCTTTTTAAGGGATCTTCGTGATTCCTTACAATTAGGCTTTGGGGGCAGGCTCTCAGATGGGGCTGCTGCCTTCGATTACACGATAGAGTGTAATTCTAATTATTCACCTTATAAATCCTCTGTAACGCTGCATATACTAACGCTAAACAGAATACAGTGTTTGCGACACCGTTACTGGGATGGAACACAGATTATTGACATGTAATGAAACATCGAATGAAGCCTGACCAATGGGAGCATTTGATGGATGTTTAAGTGCCGTTGAGTGCATGCAGTTCATGACAGCTTCTGTGTTAGTTCTTCTTGCCCCCACCCTACTTCATTTCCCTGGATTGGGAACATGGTACATGGCACTGACATGTAGCATTTTATCATTGAATAACAGCATCAGCAATGACAACAACCCCACATACAGTGGTCATTCAGCCTGAGACTTGGCAATGGCTTAGGTTTGCTCTCCATCATGAGCTTGCAGGTAAAGAGCAAAAAAAAAAAAAAAAAAAAAAAGAGAGAGAGAGAGAGAGAGAGACCAAGATGATATAGATATTCTACAATCTACGAATTGTCTTTGGTGCCCCACTGCAACTCGAACTGGGGCATTGCAGCTGTTGCTTTCTTTATTTTTTTGGTTTCGCTCCTCCTCTGAGTGAGCGCAATGTACCCTGCTCTGCAAAGTTGAAGAACATGTCTAGATGTCCAACAGTAATGAGAGATGATAGTTAGTGATTAAATTATGCTTCTATGGGTGGGCTTGGTCCGAGTGCACATTATTTTTACAAAGAGCCATGGGTGGGATTCTGAACACAGTAGTAGATATTCAGAACAAAATTTGGAAGGCCCAGTTTGAAATGTTGGTGTATTGATATAAAGGATTTCATATTCTATGGTCTGGTGCTGCCAGGATTTAGAACCTTTATTTCAGGGTGGATTTGATTGAAATCAAATTGATTTAAATCACAATTTAAATAAAACATTGGAAAAAAAATTTGACAATTTAATTTTTTTTAAATTGTTTTTTAATTTAAATTGTGATTTACATCAAATTGATTTTTAAATATCACTGACTTTTATCCACCGTGCTTTGTTTTTTAATGGGCTAATAAATATTTTAGCCCATACCCATTTCCCTGGTACATTTAACATAAGGCCGCTGTACCTTCCCATCCCCAAAGTGGAAAGGATCTGATTTTTGTGTCCTTCTGATCCACTGTGCCTCCTCCCCCTCCCCATGCGGTCAGTGTTTGAACATTTGTGTCAGCAATTTTTAAAATGAGCATTCGTTTTAAATCCCACCCCATCCCTAGAACCACAGTGCCATCATTGTGTATGTGGCTTTATTATTATTATTTTAAGGTGGGCTTTTTTTTTTTTCCTAAGGCACAGAATTGTACACCAGCCGTCTGGCCCTGCCGTTTCTCTTACCAGGGGCTCATTTGTATGCGGAGGGGATTAAGCCAGAATTTACTGTAGCTTCGCCCTGGGGAGTTGTGAACTCCCTAGGAACAGGCTCTGACGAAAGCCGTGCAGTTGGTAAGATTAGAACAAACCCTTTTGCAACAGCGAGCGCCTTGGCCCACTCGCTAGGCCTCCGACACTGAAAGCAGTTTCATTTATAACCTTTTTGATCATCCATCCTCAAAGAAGCTTTGGCTTTTTATGACAGCTCCTGCCAAAATTGGCCCATTATTTGAGGGGAGGGCATGGTGGAGAGAAGGCCATGTCTGAAAACAGATGTGTGGGAGAAGGCATTTGAGCTTCACTCATGGCTTTTCCTTTCTCCTTCCCCCTTACCAATATTTTTACAGCTGTTGACGTATATTGAGTTACGTGTGGTTGTGCCATATCCCGGTGGTATAGTTTCGAAGATCTGCTCACCGTAAAGTGTGCTGTTCTCAAGTAAATGACTCTGACTTTGGAAAAGCGCAGTAGTTTAAATGTTACTATAAATACAGGAGCTGAGACATTTTAATTATAATTTGTGAGTTATGTAGCACTCAGAAAGCATACAAGGCATTTACCAAAGAGTTCCATGAGTGCTCAGGTTACTGTGCTCTCTTGTGGATAAGGTAGTAACTACAGGTAGCTAAATCAGTTTCTGCCACATATATAATACCCATACGTACTCTCACAGGAGAAAACATACATGTGTTTGTATAGTATTTCTTAGCCACAAAAGCCCAGGGAGGTTGATTTTAAGTATTTTACACCATGAGTCTACACATGTGTGCTCAGAAGTACATACCATTGGGTTCATTCCAGAAAAGCAGATATTGGATGGCAGACCCACCAATGCTAAGAAGACTTCCCTTTTGGACGATGACTCCCGAAGTCCCCAACCAGGATGACTAGTAGTCCTGCTGGTGGGGATTTTGATGGCAAACCCACCAACGCTAAGAAGAGTTCCCATTTGGATGATGACTCCCAGAAAGCCTAACCATCTACTTACTCCATTTTGTTAACAGATATGATCACAATCCGTGTATACTACTATAACTATGGTTTGTTTTAAACTAGGATTCCTACTTTGAGCATAACATTATGCTGTCCGTTTGTACATAACACTGCGCGCAGATTTGAACCGGCAAGTAAATTCAGCAAAAGGCCTCTTGGCTTTGTAGCAGAAAGGGAGACTGTATGAGCCCAGATCTGTAGGTAAAAGATAATGAGTAGCTGAGGTGTGTGAAGCCTTTTAGTAAAGCCCCTCTTGCCGAGGGGGCATGTGTCTGGGAGTGATTCGGAGCTGTGCCAACGTTTGTTTCTTACCTTGATCGAAAATTTATCCCCTGGTAAAATTTACTTGCTGGCCAAGAGGCCTTGGGGTTTCTGTGGCATATGGGGAGAGGGTTCCCTCTTCTTATGTTCCAGTAATAATTAAAGGCCTTCTCATTTAGGCCCTTTCCTCCACCTCCTTTTAAAACGACTTGTACCTGTCATTTTTGCTTAAAGCCCAACTTAAAGCGTGTCTTCGGTGATACAAACTGACACGTTTCCATTATGAATTCTTGTGCATTACTATTGATTTTTCACTTTGGTTTTCAAAATCCTACCTCCGGTACCCCAGAGATCTCTCTGCTGCAGTAATAACGTATTGTCATTCTTAATATCTCAGATCCTTGACAGTATATTCGTATTAAAAATCGTCATCCTCCCTCCCCAACCAAAAGTGAACAAAAAAGAAAGAGGCAAGGCTGCATTCAAGCTATTCTGAGCCTACAGGCTTGTTTTGGAATCCACTAAAGCTATGAAAAATCATTGTGAAGGCTAAATATTAGGACTGACAAGGTGGAACTCATCCTGCCGTGCCCGGGAACTCGTATGCAATTTCAGAAAAATCACCTGCTCTCTAGTGTCTGCTTCCAAGATATGAATGGGCTGTAAGACGCCTTGAGTAATTTAATACTTCCCTTATTGGAAACACCACTTCAACTTATTATTAATCATTTATCAGCTTTTAACGTGCAGGAGCTATTGATGCTTTTACCCCTGTGCTTACTACCTGTCAGGAGGACTCACCTTCTCCCAGAGCCTGGAAACCCTCTTGGAAAAGGGGAGAAGGAGGGAGGGGTAGCCTATCACCGGTCTTAATGCATCCAGCAACCAAGCAGTGTCTAATTAGGATTTCAGGAGAGGAACCAGTGGTACACACCCTTTGCTTGAACTGAACAAGGCATGAGAGTTCAGAAACATCCATTCTGCCACTGGACCACTTCTGATCACTGTGTCTGATCCCCTTCTTTAACCTCAAGGACATAATGATGACGAGAAGCCACTATCATCTAACAGCTTAGTGCTTCTCCTCTGTTCCTAAAAAGACCTAAGTAAAGTGCTTCCAGGTTCAAGGCAGATGAAGTAAAATGGCAGGCCTCAAGACTTTCTATAAGAAAACTCAAGTTTCTGAGGCTTCTGCATCTTCTATCCTGCCTTGTTCCTTGCTCGAGGTACCAAGGACAGCTGCCCTGATGGTTCTGCCACTGGGACCTGGGAGTCAGTCCTATCAATCTTCCTTCCCTCACTTCACAGTTCTCTTCCCTCAGTCTGTTGTGTCTTGAAGCCCGCTTAGCATCTCTGCTGGCAGGAACATGGCACTAATATGGCTCTGCCCAACTAGCAAATAATTAGGAGCCAGAAAGCCTTCCTAATCCATGATGCATCATATGGAGATCCAGCCATGGAGTCAGAGCTAGGCCTTCAGCACCCATGCCTTGAAAAGCGCATGTTCCAATACCCTACAATCTCTAAGTATAATCAATTTCCTCTCGCCCCTGTTTCATTTCCTTCCACTTCTTCCATGTCACTTGTGTCTGCTTTTAGATTTCAAGCACTCTGAGGCAGGCACCTGCTCATCCAATCTTTGTAAAATCCCACCTATAAAGGATATTAAGAGCGAGAAGAGTTGCAGATTCAGCAAACAAGACAAAGCATGTGCCATGTGTTCATGCATGCGCATATGTGTGTTCATTTAACTGTGCAACATGTGCATGGATATGGCAGAATGGGGGCTGTCACCACTGCTCATCTGAGGACCTTAATGGTTTTAAAAATATGAGACTGTACTGACATAAACTGTCTTAGGACTGAAATGTTAGGATTTTTTTGTTTCAGGCTTCAGGTTAAGGGAGACCAGTAGTGGTTTTGATAGACAACGATCACTGTCTTTCAGAGCATGCCATCCTGACGATTATTGTAAATATGTTAGGGAGTCTCATAATAGATTTAGAAGCAAAGCCTTTTCTTTCATCAAGTCATTCTTTTTGCAAACGGTCTGAATGTCATGAAGTTTTGCTCAAGCAGATATGCCAAAACCGAGCCAACGAAAATGTCCTGCAGCATCTCAAAGAATTAACATGTTTATTGTGGTACAAGAAGTGCTAGGTCAGAATTAGGAATTAGATATGTAAAGGGTGTTTCCAAACTTCTTTGCTCTCATTGATGAGGCTGTCTCTGTGATGACTTTTTAGCCCCCTTGAGGTTCTTCTTCTCCAGGTGAACCTCAAACGAAGGCCCCTGTGCTTTCTCGCCATGGTCTCCGCAGTGTGCTTAATCTTTCTTCCAAAATTACGGACCATTGCCTTTGAGAAGAAAGGTGCACACAAATGCAAGCATATGCACAGACAGAGAGGGAGGGAGGGAGACAGGAACCACCCCTTTACAATAAAAGTGTATTTGCAGCAAGTTAGCTACAAACAGATGCAACACAGCTTGTAACACCCCCCCTGGTTGCAGTACTTTTTTCTTTGGTTCAGTCTGGTGCGTGAGAGTGTGCACACTGTTACCTTAGGCGTGTCAGGGACTGCGCATGGTGTCACCTGATGGGAACACCATGCCCCTTTCCTCACCCCCTCTTTTTATTTTTTATTTTTTTAAAGTCATGCACATCTTTGGATGTCTGAGTTTAATTACAGTTTGTTTTTTTTAAAAAGGACATGCAATTTTAAGTACAGCTTTTTAAAAAAGCAATCGCACACCCGCATGTGCAAATGAGGCACAAAGGAGGGGGGGGAGGAAACCTGAAGACACAACAGTGGTTGAGGGAGGGGTGATAGGGTGGAGCAAGGGAGAGGTGGGGAAGAGGTGAGCAGACGACTGGCAGGAAAAAAAGGGGGTGGTCCTGTACCCCCTGAAACAGCTGTATGCCTGTAAAAACGGGAGCAGAAAAGATCTTAAATTGGCACTGTTTTGAATCACTGGATAGCTTGCCATTGTGCATGATGACAGGGCTCTCTCCAGATTCAATCCACTTATTCTAGAGAATGTAGTTTCAGCCAGAGAGAGTGTGAGTGACCAAGCAGAGGACAACTGGCTGGTGGTAAAAAAGTGATCAGCACAACTCCTCCAAATATTTAAAAGTACATTCAGTGAAGCAACGACCTCCATAAGATTTTTGTGCACATTATTTCCACGAGATCATTTCTTACATTAAAACATTGTTTTGTGCAGCTTTGCTTCATGTACACAAAAGAAAACCATTCCCATTCTCGTTATTCCTCTTGTCACAAGTACAGTTGAAATAGTGCAACTTCTCATGGGACGATGAAAGTACTTCTTTGGTTTCTCATCATTGCTTGCAAAGATCAGACAAGTAAGAATTCGCCTTCTTGGCTCCAGTGTCCTTAGTCAGTTTCAAAGTCTGTGTCCGGCACCTAAAAGCAACCCTTTCTGGTAGCTCTACATTTCCCTGGTCCAGAGCAGTGACAAACTGCTTCAGAAGCAACTCTGCATATCTTATGGGTAGGTGTGGCCTGTAAACCTTACACCACAATCAATGAGTTAGTCCTGTAAGCGACTCAGGACTGTTTTGTGTTCGTGATGTTAATCCCACCTCTGTAATTAAATGAGTTTTTTACAACACAAATACCTGCACATTCCTTTTACTCAAGAAGGATGACTGTGTGTTAGCAGCATGCCTAGAAGTCTGAGCATCTGATCATCCAAATGGCTTTGGGTATCATGCACCGTCGTTGTCGATGAACAAAGCTGTGCAGGATTTAGAAGCCTGCCTGAAAAGGAGATGTGTATTATTCATAGATTACTAAAATGTATCTATCTATAGCTTGTTTCAGCCCCAGCAGGCTTAGCAAGAAAGGACCAATGTCAAAGAGTTTGTGTGTGTGTATAAATTCCTTGTAACCCAGATTTCCTTTTTTCCTTTTCAATGTAAGTATCAGATAAAACAATATTTTAGAAAATGCAGGTCACATGTAGCCTCTTAAGCATCTCCTGGTCTCCATAAATCCAAAGTTTTTAGGACTGCGCAGTGGTGTTCATGGCAAGATCTCTGTCTTTCCTATCTGAGAAGTTTGCCCTTTGTGTCCTGCCGATCTATTTTGAATCCTCTGAAACAGGAATAAATTCTATGGCAATAACTATTTTCCTACCCCCCCCCCTCTCTCTCGCTCTCTCTCTCTCTCTCTCAACTAGAGATGGACCTATGGAGAGGTTTTAAAAAGTTGTGGATTTTTTAAAAAAATTGAAAAAAGAATCAGAAGTTTGAAGTTGTAAGGAAAATCCGTTCGCTGGACAGGTCTGCAGGGCAGTAAATAAAAACCCCTGAAGTTAAATAACGACAAGGTGTTCTAGAATAAAGGCCTGGCAAGAGATTCCTCTCTCCTCTTCCCCCTCCCTCCCCTTTTCTTTTCTTTGTGTGTGTGTGTGTGAATCTAGGGGAGAAAAAAAATATCCTTTATTCTTCAGTAACTTTTTGTTTCTGATTTTGTATCTGCGCTTGTCTGGTCAGAAGGACCAAGGTCACGCCTACTGCTTTGGGCCTCGGCTTTGTGCCTGCGTTCGCACCGTCTCCTCTCCTTTCCCTCCCTCCCTCCAGCTCTTCTTTTCTTTTTTCTCCTGAGGTGCAGATGGCCACATTTGCAGGTTAACTGGAACAGCTGGAGGCACATTATTAGCTTCCTGCTGCTACCTCATATTTGCTTAGAATATATTTTTTTTTTAGCAGCAACATAATTTACAACTAGTCGTGCCACTGACAAAGCTGGCGTGTTCCAAATCCACCTCAGATTTATGTAATGCTGTTGCTTATCAGCGAATGGAGCCCTAATTATTGCTTTGTACCATTAAATAGCATAAATATATAAACTCTTACACAAATTGCAGCAAATGTTTCCTCAAGGGAGCTCTAGACCAAATTTTAATGCAGTGCATTTGTCTGTAGTGGCAGTTTCTGAGGTGTATAATAATGTTGATAAATTTTACTGGAGCGAATGACAGTTTATAGTATTAATCATAGTGCGGATGGGAAAAATTGGTGGCTAGTCTTCTCCACTGGTGTCACAAAGGATGAGCAAAAGTGTTTGAGGTGAAGGTTTCTGGGGTCTTTTTTCAGCACCCACAACTCAGGGTGCTGCTAAGAACATGATACCTAAACGGCTGCCTCCCCAGTAAGACTCTCCCCACCCTGGGAGATCATCTGATGAGGTTAACTGGTGGAGATTTGGAAAAGGAACATTTATTTGGTAGCATCCATGATAGCAGAATTAATTGCCTTGGGTGATTCCTGAATTTACCAGGGTTCCAGCATCATCTTAAGAAATTTTCTTCCCAACAAGCTCCTGAGTTACCCCCATTTGGGGTTTATTTTCTTTAATTCCGGTGCCAATAAATGTGGATCTATATTGATGCTTTTGTGTGTTTGCAGGATTCATTTTTTAATTTTTGCTCTGTTTTGTTGTGTTTATCTATGAATCCCTTGAGCACCTTCTTGTTAGAGGTGGACAAACAGAGTATAAATGCCCCACCAATAAAATGATTATATAAGGGCACTAGGTTGGCTGAAATGACTTCTCTCTGAATCCATTGTTAAATCAGACGTTCAGCTGCTTGTATGTTATTATTAGGTTACCCATGAAGATTCATCCTGAATGTGTTCTTCATTGCTGTTTTTGCCCTTGTGGCCAGAACTTAACGCAAGTGCAAATGTGCTAAATCCTCTCCTGAAATAGAAGGTGTTATTTCCAAAGAAGTTCAATATGTCAACTGTGGGAGTCATTTGTGGTATATATCTCATCTTGAATGTAGACTTTGCTGAGTTGATCCTTAAGAATGGCTAGATCCGTCTGTTTCAAACTACACTAGTTTTGCATGTCTTCTTTTAATAACTCCACTGACTTATTAAAAGAAGACATGCAAAACTAGTGTAGTTTCCATTTTTGCGCCATCAGTTTGTGCCTTTCAAAGACTGTACACAAACATTACAGTTGAACATAAAATATGCATTTGAGCATACACTTTTGTGCACCTTTGTAAAGCACCTATTTTTGTACTCTTTTGATCCTAAAACACACTACTACTCTTACAGCATTCTTATTACTGATTCAGTTCCCCCCCCCCCCAATGCATTTTGATGTATTTTTAAAGCAAAGCAATAACTAATAAATATTCATCTGGAAAGTGTGACTTAGGACAATTCCCTTAAAAATGCAGACTGTTCAAAATCCTTAGCCATTTTTTTGTAATCTTAAACAGGTTAACCTCTACCCTTTTTGTTTGTAAAACGGATGATTGACTGCCTTTTCTCACAATATTCTTGTAAATTCATTTAAACCAAGTAGTTGATGCATATCAAGCTTCTACAAAAAGATCCATATAAATATTAAACGTTAGGAAGTGGAGGAGAAAGGCTGTGACAGCAAACTCCAAACAGTTTTTGTAGTGTTTTGAAGTAAACACATCTGAATCCTGGTCTGTCAACCACTAAGCCAACTAGAGATAGGCACAAATGGCCAGTTCGGCCATTCGTGCTGGTTTGTTTGTTGGTGAAACAGGCATTTGGCGTTTCCGAGCCCCACCTCCTCCAGCAAGCGCACACTCATATGCAGTGCCTGGAGGAGGTGGGGCAGGAAAGCTGGGGCACTGCCCCCAAGTGGGCAACTGTCAAAGGAGGCGGGGCTTGGAACACATGTTCGGCCGATAAACGAAGCAGCGGTTCATGCTGATCTGTAAAGCTAATGCATCATTTTGTCTTTTTTCTTCCACCAACAGTGTTGGGTGTGCTACAAATTATCTACCCTGTTTTCCCAAAAATAAGACCTCACCTGAAAATAAGCCCTAGTATGATTTTTCAGGATGCTTGTAATATAAGCCCTACCCCACAAATAAGCCCCAGTTAAGTGAAACCCCGCCCTCCACCATTGTGCAGCATTATGCAGCAACCAGAAGAAGATGACATGACTGTAAAATAAAACATCCCCTGAAAATAAGCCCTAATGAATTTTTTTGGAGCAAAAATTAATATAAGACCCTGTCTTATTTTTGGGGAAACACGGTACATGCCATATTGTAGAACATCTTTCCCCTGAATCTTTTAAAAGTACTTTCCAGTTCAACTGACTATCTTGTTGTTGAATTTATCAGCACACGGATTAATTTCCCAGTGCAGAGGATTTGACACTTGGCATGCCAATGAAAAATGCTATCTGTAACAAACACAATATTTCAGATGAAGACTGGATATTTGAGTAAATTTCCTTTTTTTTTTTTTTTTTTTTGGTACCTCCCAGAATCCATTTCAGGCAAGCACGTGGCTATAGAACTATTGTCCATCAGCATCTGCTGAAAATGTTATAACATATAGCCAACAACATACAGCAGCTAAGTGGATTAGTCTTTCCAGACCACAAGACAGCATTTGTGTAGGCTTTGCTATGTTTCTTAAGTGCGTGTTTAATAAAACACATGATCTGATAAACCCCCAATAATAATTTAACCCAGTAAAGAAGAGTGCCAGACAAATCCAACTAATGCAGCCATTACTGTGCATATCACTTACTTGCGTTTATTTGAAAAATACCCTTGTGCCAGATCCTTCCTCCCCATACACAGTCTTTGTATTAACATACCGGTTATGAGTCTGTTGAGATACTCAAGCTTTTATATATCTCTGTACAGCGATGGAGCTAGAGAGCTTATCTATCCATCTTCGCCAGCTCCCGAACTTTTGTCATAGTTGACCACAAGACAAAAAAGCAGGGTGGGAGGAGAGATGCACAAAACCCAAGTAGGAGCAGAGCTTGAAAATGGTAACTTATTTGGACTATAACTCCCCCTGACAAATTCTGGGAGTTGTGGTTGTTTCCAAGCAGAATTTGAGTCTCGAAAGCTTCTACCGGCTTCTGTGGTCCAGAGCATGGGCAGCAGTTTGGAGGATTTTGTGAGCTATGGTCCAGAAAAGTAACTTTTCATGCTCTGGGGAAACCTGGCCCATGCATAAGAAAATCTGGACCACTGGAAGCAGAGGAATAATGCAAACTTTGTTGCAGATGTGTCAGTGTGTAGCCCCATTTACTTCTTCTTTACTTATGCTTAAACTCACTTGGCCCAATCTAGAATCAGTCTGGTTATATCAGATGGCTATGAAAAATGTCTGTTGCACATGGGAGATTAATCCCATTTTAAAGAGGCCCAAACTGACTTTGAAGCCTCTGGGCTTTGAGCTTCCCATGCCTGGAGCTTTTTTCCCCTTTCCTGGTCATTCTAAGATAGCAGAGAGGATCCTACCGTTGCCGTAGGTTCAGGCATCAGACTGATGCAGGTATACCTAACGTGATATTTGGGCATCGCAGAATCATTCTACGTGTAGTTGTGATGTACACAGGTGTTATACTTGAATATAAAATATGCATCCTGGCAAAGTGGTTTCTGATTTTTTAAATTAATTAGACATTTACATCTTCTGTATTATTTAATATTATATATTCAGAAAGTTATTGGCCAGAATATGTTAGTTATGCGCTCTGGCATAGCTCCATTGGCATAAATCTCAGCTATGAATGGCCACAGCCATAGGCATTTGCTGTTTCATGCATCGTAACTTGTAGCAATTCCTAGCTAAAATTTACATCAATGGCATTTTTCTTCATTAATGCTGTCTCTAATCATTACTTTCATGGTTTGGTTTTTTCCTATTTTTTTTCAATGTATTGTCGGCTGCTCCAAAAACTCTTGTGTGATCTGGTGGTCTAAAAGTAATCAGTTCATCAGTTCAGACCTCTTGGGGAGATGGTCATGCTCCAAAAATGGGACATGTTACTTTGGAGACTAAAACTCCCAGAAACTCCCAGCCACCATGGACCCTTTTCCCTGTCCACTTTTGACTCATGCCCTGCCCACAGCCGCCACTATGTCCTCTCCCTCAACTGGCTACTTCTGAGGAAGTGTAATTCCTAGGAGGAAAAACATTTTCTCATCCCAGTCTATAGGAATGGCTTAATGTATAGCCCTGGTGAATCTCTCTGTGTGTTTGTCTGTCTGTGTCTCCCTGTCTCTGTCTCTGTGTCACACACATACACACAGGGCAGCAGTGCAGAAAGCCAGGAGGAGCTCTTAGTTCTACCTTGAGCAGCTGCTGGCACCAGGCCCAAACTTTGTCTTCTCCACTGTAGGGTTTTTTTTTTTTTTTAATACAGTGGGAAGAATCACGGCCGATCCCAGTGAAGCTTGGGCTTATCCAGGTCGAGAGCTTTCACATCTGGCCAGATTTCTGTGTTTATTCTCTTGCACCATGCAGCTTGTATTGTTCATCCAGCCATGCTTGCTTAGTGTGTATTTTCTTCGGAGCCCCTTAAGGCTGAGCCAGTCCCTCTGCAGCTTCATCATTATGCAGATTAGTGCAATTGGACGTGCTCCCGAAGACTGCTCCCCAGGCAACAGAAGGGTAGGATGAGGAAGCCAGTTTTATGCTTCTGCGAGGAAGGGTGCCTTTTCTGTGTTTGTTTGTTTGTTTGTTTGTTTGTTTGTTTGTTCGTTCGTTCGTTCCACTTCTATGCCACCCCATTAGTGATATCACTCTCTGGGCAGCTCACAATATGCAATAAAATCATACAATAAAAACACTGTGTAATAAATATGGTGAAATACAATTAAAAACAATAAACCTGTCACTAGCTAAAACTACCTTTAAAATTTAAAAAAACCACAAATTGAAAGCCATCTGAACATCTCAAGACAACATTCACACTAGTAGAAGGCAGATTTATATAATTCAGTCTGAAATAGTGTCCTGAAAAAAGAGAGAGACAGCGCCTGGCGAACCTCTGTAGGAAGCTTGTTCCAAAGGGAAGGAGCCACAGCCAAAAAAATCTTGGTTCCTCATGTTGGCTTTTTTGGCTTCCTTGGGTGTTTCAATTCTTAGCATCAAGGACTGTGAGGAACATGTGGGATGAGATATTTTGTGGCAGAGATATTCTGCTAAATAACAAGGTCCTAAACCGTTATGGGCTTTATAGGTTATGAGCAGCACCTTAAATTGAACACAGAAACGAACAGGAAGCCAATGAAAGCGTGCCCAGACTGAGGATATGTATTCATATCTGCTGGTACCTGTAATTTTGGACCGGCTGTAGTTTCTGTATTGACTTCAAGGGCATACCTACGTAGAGGATGATACAGTAGTCTATTTTAGAGATTACCAACACATGAGCCACTGTTGTTCGGCATTTCGTATCCAGGTAGAGACGCAGCTGGGCAATCGGCCAAAGTTGATGAAAAGCACACTTGGCCACAGCAGGTATTTGCACCTGTATAGAAAGAGTGGAGTCCAAGAGTGTGCCCAGGCTGCGAACCCGATCCTTCAGGGGGAGTCTTACTCCATCAAGGCCAGGTAAATATTCCTCTAACTGGTCCAATGGTCCTCCCAACTGTAGGATCTCTGTCTTATCTGGATTAAGTTTCAGTTTGTTGGCCCTTAGGACCAATCATCTTATCATTTTAAATTTGGGTAGAACAGTTCTTTGTAAGACGGATGGGACCAGACTGTCGGTTGGAAGGTTTGCAGGATATCTGTTGTCTGTCAAAATGGGACGGGGGGGGGGGGGGAGGGAACCTTTCTCTGAATTTACTCTTTGTGTATTGAGGCCTTTTATGATTCATCAGTAAGTAAATACAAGCTAAGGGAGTGATTTGTTCCTAACAAGCTTATAAAATACTAGAGTCATTTGTGAGTTTATTGGAGTTCTGATTATAAACATTCCCTCATGCACACTTCTTTTTGTCAAATTAACATTCAAAATACAAATACTGTAGCTTTCTCTTTTTAATGTTTTGCTCTCTTTTTCTCAGTATTGGTACTTCCCATAACATGAGAACATGTGTACCCCACTTGTGTTTAACCAGCAACTTGGTGGAAACATTTTACAGTCCTTATCCTGGTGGGGGCTGTTTTGTGCATTAGGCAGTCGCAGTTTCCTGCTTTTTGGCCATTGGTTGCATGTCCGGTCCACATGTTCAATACAGCAAAAGGACAGAAGGCTAAGGGATGGAAGGGCCATAGCTCTTTTGGCCTTCTGGGGACAACTTCTAGCATTGAATGCTTTGCCCCATTAAGACAGAATGTCTTTTGGACATCGAAACATTAATCCAACCAAATGCTCCTCCATTGAAATAAAATACATAAAAGCAGCATGGTTGGAAATTAGACAGCTCTGCTTATTCCTTCTGGGTGTTCCCTGCAGTGGTGTTCAGGGAAGGTGTTCATTTGCCCTGACAGCAGCCCATGTATCTCTTTATAAGAGAGGGGATGCTAGGTCTTCGCTGGCCCCTCCTATACATCCACTACTGTTGCTTCTGGAAGCCAATAACAACAGAGTGGATTCCATACAGGAGATGATGGTTTGTTACCAATGGCATGTGGTAAAGGGGGTTTGCAGAATCCTATCTTCAGATAACCTGTGCCCCTTCTTAAAAAAAGACAAAACAGATTCTCCATTTCCGTGGTGTGGGCCTCTGTGGAAAGGAAGCCTAGCATACATTGGCCTGAATAAAGAACGTGAATCATTATTACTTTTCTGCCACAAAGTTGAGCCAAAACCAAATTCACACTTTGAAAATCCAGTTTGTCTTGTTGCCTTTTTTAAATGCAATATCTAGGCGTATCAAATTCCTGCTGTTATCACTTTTCATTAAAGTGATGTTTCTAACCACTGCAGACAGCTTTCATATCCCTTAAAAACATAATAGTAAAATTGTCATAAGAATGAAGCAGGCATAGAAGATTTTCATCACCAATCTGCAGCTCATAAAATACATCGGCGTTGTGTCACCCTAGATCGCAGAAATTGAGTTAGAATGCAAAATCCCTTTTTCTACAGAACGCTTTTGATGGCACAATGCCAGTTAAAAATGGAGTCCCCACAAACAGCGGTGGAAGGGGGTATGAGCTGCTGAAGTCTCACATGGCAAGGTTTTCGTCTTTCAAAGGCAGCCTTCAGCTCTTGGACTACGTGCCCTTTATGCAGTTTTCTATAGTCATGGCCAAAAATATTGGCACCCTTGCAATTCTGTCAGAAAATGCAACTCTTTTCTCAGAAAATTGTTGCAGTTGCAAATGTTTTGGTAGTCACATGTTCGTTTCTTTGGTTTGCGTTGGAACGACACCAAAAAACAGAGAAGAAAAGTCAAATCTGATACAATTCCACACAGAAACCCAAAAATGCACTGGCCAAAATTATTGGCACCCTTAACTTAATATTTGGTAGCACCCCCTTTGGAAAAAATAACTGAAATCAATTGCTTCCTGTAACCATGAATGAGTTTCTTACACCTCTCTACTGGAATTTTGGACCACTCTTCTTTTGCAAACTGCTCCAGGGCCTTCAGATTTGAAGGATGCCTTCTCCCAAGTGCTGTTCTGAGATCTCTCCACAGGTGTTCTATGGGATTCAGATCTGGACTCATTGCTGGCCATTTCAGAACTCTCCAGCGCTTTGTTTGTAACCATTTCTGAGGGCTTTTTGAAGTGTGTTTCGGGTCATTGTCCTGCTGGAAGACCCATGACCTCTGGTGGAGACACAGCTTTCTGACACTGACCACTACGTTGCGCCCCAAAATTCTTTGGTAATCATCAGATTTCATGATACTGTTCACACATTGAAGGCATCCAGTGCCAGAAGCAGCAAAGCAACCCCAAAACATATTTGAACCTCCACCATGTTTGACTGTAGGAACTGTGTTCTTTTCTTTGAATGCCTCATTTCTTTTTCTATAAACAGTGCCATGATGTCCTTTACCAAAAAGCTCTACTTTTGTCTCATCTGTCCACAGTATGTTCTCCCAGAAGGATTGTGGTTTTGTCACATACGTTTTGGCATACTCCAGTCTTGCTTTTTTATGCCTTTGTGTCAGCAGTGGTGTCCTCCTGGGTCTCCTTCCATAGCGTCCCTTTTCATTCAGATGGCGACTGATAGTGCGAGCTGACACTGTTGTACCCTGTGTCTGCAGATCAGCTTGAATTTGTTGGGAAGTTAATCTGGAAGTTAATGCACCATTCAAACAACCCTTCGTTGTAATTTTTCAGTAATTTTGCTCTTCTGTCCACGTCCAGGGAGGTTAGCTACAGTGCCATGGGCTGTAAACCTCTTGATGATATTGCGCACAGTGGACACATGAACATTAAGATCTCTGGAGATGGACTTGTAGCCTTGAGATTGTCGATGTTTTTCCACAATTTTCTCTCTCTAATCCACAGACAACTCTTTACACTTCATTCTTTTCTCCATGCTCAGTGTCACACGCAACACAAAGGTTGAGACTTTTCTCCATCTTAACTGGTTGCAAGTATGATCACTATATTGCCCACACCTCTTACTTGCGACAGGTGTGTCTAAATACAAATTAAAGGAGCATCACATGCTTGAAAAGCAATTATTTCTTACAATTTAGATAGGGTGCCAATAATTTTGGCCAGTGCATTTTTGGGTTTCTGTGTGGGATTGTATCAGATTTGACTTTTCTTCTCTGTTTTTTTGTGTTGTTCCAACGCAAACCAAAGAAATGAACATGTGAGTACCAAAACATTTGTAACTGCAACAATTTTCTGAGAGAAAGGTTGCGTTTTCTGACAGAATTGTAAGGGTACCAATATTTTTGGCCATGACTGTACTTCTTAGTCCCCCTATATAGGGTCAACACACAGGGAGACGAGGACCATGGTTGCCTGCTTGCCCCCGATATCACCCATTCTCCAGCCATTTGACTCCTGAAGATCTTTAAAGACCAAAACCAATGCTTCATCTAGGTCTAGTAACATCTACTCTGATTTAATGTGCTAATGGAGGGTTATGTGTAACTGAAACAACTACTTATTACCCTAGGTTTGTTTCAGGGATGGCATAAATCTCAAATTTTACATTCCCCTGCCCCATCTGTAGTTAGGGTTGTGTTGGCTTCTGGTTTATCCCCAGTTGTAATTCAAGGTTTGCCATTCTATTGGCATTTCTCTGAAAAGGGCTGGCAATTTTTAAAATCATCTTTGCATTCTCATCCTCATGCATGTGGGTAAGGATTATAGTATGTTTTTATTCATTGATCCTGAATGGCTGAATTGGAACCCACTTCTGGGTCACGGCAGTGACCTGAGGTGGGTCATAACTGCAGCACTACCACCATACAAATATATGACAAAACGTAATGAACTAGGTCCCCAGGAAGATGTTTCGGCTAAAGGTGGGACCCAGGTCAGAAAAGGTTGAAGGCCAAATCTTATTTACCACAGATAGGTTCCAACCAATACACAGTGAAGCAGAGTTTCACATAATGAACATTAAACACCAGGAATGTGTTTACTGAAATTGGAATGTGTCCATTTAGATCTCCTGAGTTACATCATTGCTCAGTGTCTCTGAAGACGTTTTTATTCTAAAATAAAACAAAAATAATGACTGATGAGGCTGTCATGATACATATGTATTTCTCTGACAAATCTACAAAGGCAACTGTTCCTGTTGATATGTGGGATTCGGTGTTTTAATGTTTCCACTCCAATGAACTTACTCTCTTATTCCCTCCTCGTAAAACTGATGATAATTATTATTTTGTTAATGTAGTGTTAATTTAGTATCAACAGTATGATTGACTGTGACTGGAGGCATGCATATTGGACAAAAAGTGACAGAAACAAAGCGTGGGAAGATATGTTTCAGGGCAGGAATGGTTAAAAATGGAGACTTGACCCAGACAAACACACCTGTAATTTTTTTTTAGTAAGTTTGAAATATGTAGATGTTTTCATACATTTCATATATATCAAGGACAACTGGCAGCCCATTTATATAGTTTATACAGCCTTCTTATTTTAACATCTGTACTACACATAGTTTTCTAAACAGTGCTGCATTTTAGTTTTTATTAACATTTTAGAATGTGAACTCTACTCGTATTACATAGTACTTTTTGCAAAGATGGTTCTATACTCCTAATTATTTATAATAGTCAAAATAGTTTTCCCACTTTTTTTTTCAAATTCTCTAAATGATCTTCTCTTTACATAATTTGTGAGTTTTGCCATTGTGGCATATTCAACCATTTTATCCCTCCAATCTTCTTTTGTTGGCCATGTCTCAATTTTCCACTTTGTTGCCATCACTACTCTAGCTGCCGACAACATGTCATTGAAAAATTCTTATGAAGATTTCCCCAAATTATCTGGTGTTATTGCCAAGAGCATGGTCTCTGGTTTCATTTCAAATTCAAATTTCAGAATCTTCTGCATTTCAGAATGAATGTCTTTCTAGAATTTCTTTGGTTTTTGCAAGTCCACCACATGGGGTAGTATGAGCTTCCAGCTTCTTGGCACT
This sequence comes from Intellagama lesueurii, assembly GCA_037013535.1. Taxonomy (NCBI): domain Eukaryota; kingdom Metazoa; phylum Chordata; class Lepidosauria; order Squamata; family Agamidae; genus Intellagama; species Intellagama lesueurii. The sequence continues at coordinate 3,727,783 of JBAJHW010000008.1, read as the reverse complement.
TTCAACAGAGACTCCAAAGCTTTTGTCTATATTTTTAATGTCTTTTGAGGTTATATACCATTGATAATAATTTTATACCAGTTTTCTCTTAAGGTGTGACTTGCAGTGAATTCTATAATTTTTTGTCCATAGTCCCTCCCATTGTTGGAATGTTTTTACTTTCCCTAGATTCCGAATCCACTTTAACATACTGGTTTTAACTGGCTCCATTTCTGTTTCAAATTGAAGTAGTACTTTGTATATTTGTCCTAATAGCCACTCATTTTTTTTGAGTAATTATTCTTTCAAACTCTGTTAATTTTCTTAATCTTCCTCTGTTTTCTTGTGTAGCCTCTTTATATCTTGAAATTAATTGAAGATAAGATACCCAACTTATCTTTTTTCCTCCCTGTTTTTTATTACTTGCCAAGATTTGATTCCTTCCTATGAATCTATCATCTCCTGAAAGGTTATAAGGTCATGTATCATTCTCTCTTGCTTGTTGAAATATGCATCCTTAGGAGCCATTATCAGTGATGCTGTTGGACAGTTTTAAGGAATCCCATGTTTTTAACAGGCCATCTCTGATTATGTGGCTTTTTTAAAAGCAGGATTTAGTTACTTTTTTGCCTCTGTAACAGGTTGTGTAGACCGTCAAACACCTCTTTAATCTTTGAGCAAGAAATGAATTCAGCTTGTCTTGGTCAAAGCCCAACATCTCCCTACTGATTCAACAGCTCTCCCCCATTGTACCAGATGCGATTCCCTAGAAGGCTGAGTGGTTACATGTCACCCTCATTTTATAAGTTATGTGGAAGGGCTGCCGATTTGGAAAAGCTGATTTCCAAGAGTTCTTGAGCAGTGGTACTTCTCTTATAGAAAGGAATCAAGTCCTCATTATCTGTTTCTTAGTTGCCTGTTAACTTGAACTGTCGGATGAAAACACACACGAAGGGATAGGGCAACATGGGGAGTAATGCATTAATTTTTGTCATAACTTTTTGTAGACAGGACTCTACTTCGTGCACCTGATGGAGTGCATTGTAGTCTGTGAAAGCTTATACCAAAATATAAGTGTTAATCTTTAAGGCGCCATGGAGCTCTGTGGCTCAAGCAGGTTCCTGTGCCAGCTGCTCATTACATGGCCTTTTTTCCCTCCCATTTTCAATATACTTCAAATGTAAATGGTATTTTAGTTAATCCAGGATTACATTTGTCTGTCTGTTTCAAAGTTTGGGGGTCTCATCACAGTTATTTGGTCCCCCCCACTGTCCACAATCTGGTTTGTGATGTTCAGGGAACAGGGCCTTCTCTATGGTGGCATGCCATCTGTGAAATGCCCTCTCCAGAGGTTCTGTCTTTATTACTCTCTCCCCCTTCCTTTTTAACATCAGGACGAGACCTTTTTATTTTCTCAGGCACTTGGCATTCATTATGTTTCAGCGTGCTTTTGTATGTTTTTTTTTTTTAATTTGTGCAGGCTTACTATCTACTTTATTAGGGGTGGGAAGTTTGTCAGCTATTTCTTGAAAGCTGAAAGACAGAATATAAACATTCCATCTAATGGAGTAAACAAACAAAGGTACCTGAAGAATTGAAGCTGCACCCAGTTCCTCCAGAATGCGTGTTCAACGTTTCTGTGCACCGTCTGCAGCGTAGATGACTGGTGTGCAGTTTGCAAAACGCTGTGCAGAGATTAAGGGTGGGAGGCACTTAAATATAAGAAAATCACCCATGCAAAGGATTTCAGCCTCTACCTGGGTAAATAAGTATAGATAGTTTTCTTTATGATATGTGACCGGATTATTTTCCAGTTGATTTCCAGCCCTGGCCCCAAGTGGCCAACAGATCAAAAAAAGATAAGGGTCAGTTACAAGGTTGAGCTCATTCTCTGTTGCTATAGCAACTGACCTCCATCAACCCTCAGAGGGCTACACCCAGTTCCCCAGGTGATCCTTTTCCAGGTCCACGCCATCAATCCCATGCTTTAAAAAAAAAAAAAAGCCAGACTCCTTAATTGTCAGGGTACGGTTCTGAGGGGTTCCTTTTGTCCCTCCAGCCCCACATAAAAACCACCTGAACTCATTTGTGATTCCCAAAGGCCTGCGGGGAAAGCAAATGCCTCGGAGGGGGGGGATGTCCCTCGAAAAGGATCCTGGGGGAGTGTTCTCTAGGGGACCAGTTGCAGAAAGCAGTGGGGGGTGGGGAGGCGGTGCGGTGTGTGGTTTGGGGGAGGCAACCCACATTTAAGTGGGAAATCTTGACGGAGCCTTTTGGAACTCGAGCAAAGATCCTGACAAGACAGAAAAGAAGCGAGGTTTCCGAAATGACACATGGAACTAATGACATTCCAACATGACAGCAGCAATTAGATTAGCCGAGCCAAGGCGTGCTTTCTCGCTGACGGTCTAAGCGGTCCTTTGCCTAGAATTTGGTGCGGTGCCGTTATCCGCTCTGCAGTGTTTAATGACAAATCGATACTGTAATTGTGTTGTCTGTCTGGAGTGTGAAATGAGTGCTTTCCTCCTCCAGGCCTTTTTTTTTTTTTTTTTTAAACAGAGAGGCAAAGATTCCTTTATGATGAGATCTGATCTCAGCCACTCCAAGCGTAAAACTCAGGAATAAGGGCCAACTTCAAGCTTTGCAATTAGGTGTGGGGCACAGTTTATTAACCTGGAAAGCACAGTGGAGGAGGGTTTTTTTTTTGGGGGGGAGAGGGAATTAACCCTTCTTTCCCCTAATCCTTTGTCTTAGAAAGATTTTAATTAAATTAGTTTTACTAAAATCAAATTCCCCACCACCACAACTGACAAGCTTGATCCTTTTAAGGAAGACACAGAATTGACAGACAGGACAATGAGGTGAGGCACAATCTCTTTAAAAGGGAGAAAGGCCATGTTCAACATGTGGTCGCGCTGAATGTTTGTACCCACACATTCACGGGGGTGTCATTAACGAAGGGATGTATGCATGTTATTTGCACAAATAATGCATGCCTGCTTTCATTACCCTAATTTCTTGCAACGAAGGAGAAACAGACTGTTCAGGGAGAAAAATAGTGTGGGATTCATACCCCTGTGTCCAAACCAAGCACCAGGTTGTCTTATGTCTTTACAATACAGTAAGGTAGGAGGCTATTCCCCCTTCATCTTTCCTTGAGGGAGAACCTTGTTATATTAAATCAGATTAGAGGGAGCATTATTCCATTATTCTATGGTTCCATGATTGGTTTGCTTTGTCTTAACAGTAAACGAGATGGTCTTTTTTCTTAACTGTACATGCCTCTTATTTATTCATTCTTGGCTTGAGCGTATGTTAGCCTGTCTCGTTTTACTTGTGGCATTGCTCATATTAGGCTGCCATTAATACAGTTTATAATTAGAATGGTAGTGGCTACGTGTACGTGGGCTTCATGCAGCATTATTAATTATACAGAGACCCTTCCAGGAGGATGCCCTTATCAGCTCTCTTACAGACTCAGAGGCTTTTTCTAATATGCAGCAAATGCACATTTTTTTCCCTGCCACTGAAATCACTTGAACGCCAAGGCGTGGTGCCACAGTATCAGCCAAGGCAGGGCAGGAGAGTCGGAAGTGCTGTGAAGCGTGTTCCTATCAACACCACACAAATGCATTTGAACTGAAGAACAATGGGAGCTAAATTTCACCACTGCAGTTCAACCGGGTCAGCGCAACTCACTAATCCTCACTAACAGGCAGTAAATTATGTACCTCCAAATGCACCCCTATGCCTGCCTTTAGCATCAGTGGGCACCACCCAGGTTTCACCTTCAGGATTCAGATAATAAGCTCCCGTTCCTACTGGCTTTCCCTCAAGACCTGTATGGAAATAAGTATATGTGTCTGCAAGGGATCAAATGCTTTTGGAGACAAAAGTAGGTACTGGGAACATTACAGAATACTATCATCTCCCCACGACACTTTTACACAAAGCGCTCTGTTCCTCTTTTGGCCTGACATAGTTTCTGCCTGATAAAATCCCGCAGGCCTACTTGTTTTAAACAAGGACCACGTTCTCTCTCTCTCTCTCTCTCTCCCTCCCTCTCTCTCTCTCTTGTATGGAGAAATGAAGTGTAAAATTAATGCTTATTATTCTGAACTTGAGAGACAGAGAAAGCGACCTGAAGAATCACTGATTTGATGCAGTGTTTGCTCAGCATTGAATCAATAGATCCACAAGCAGATTGAGAGCTTAAGGAGAATAATATGGAAAGACTGGCACAGCAAGGGGTAGAAATCTGCTTTTTATGTTAAAAATGAGAGGGGTTGCATATGCTTCGCCTATTAGGTTGGTCTCTCTTACAGATATATTTATCACGCTGCTTCTTCCATCCCTTCCAACATCCTTTCCTTATTCCTATGGAATAAACAGGAAGTAAATAACCGGTTGTCGCTATATCCCATGTGCGGCCAGTCCACTGTCAGCAGCAAGAAGTGCTGCCTCAGCAGGTCAACAAGGCTTTCTCTTTTTCAAGAAAGCCTTCCTGCAAGATTGAGCATTTGTCTAGCCCTCAAGGTTTGTATTTGTTTTATCACTATATTTGCAACCTGCCTTTCCTCTAGGAAGCAGAAGGTAGTACAGATGCTTGCCCCCTCCGCTGCTGCTATATTCTCATAACAATGCTGTGATGTGGGTGAGACTGAGAGATGTTGAGTGGCTTGCATTCCCTAGGGGTTGAAGTGGGCATTTGAACCCAGGTCTCCTCACTGGGGTCAAGCATTCCAACCACTGCACTACACAAGGTCCATCCATATCTCAGGACTTTTTTCTTCTTCTTTCATATTTTGTGTTGAAAAGGGACATATTTCTCAGGCTAAACTTTCTCTTCGTTTTCCTCTTCCATGCCCCCTCCCCCCTTTTTTCCTTTTTCACATCTTTCCGGATGGTTTCATTGACATAGAAAATATATAATGGACTCCTGCGGGAGTGCAACAAAAAAAAAAACCCACCAGTGAGAAGAAGTCCTTATAATTCAGAAGTGGATTTGCAAATCAAAAGGTCTTGCCTCCAGTGGGACGACTTTCCACATCAACGGGAACCTATTATATTTTTATTATTTTTGTTTGAGTTTTGTTTGTCACAGCTTTAACGGTTTGGCATGCTTCCAGACTCAGCCCAAAATAGCATATAAGTAGCATGAACCAAACATGGGTAAACCAAACAGATAATTGCCATATATGTTTGGTTTGGTTGTTAGGCACGTGATGAAAAGTGATGGTGCATGGTAGATAAAAGAACTATACGTAAAGTTACAGGTTTGGATCTCTCTTTTTCCAGGAGAGAGAGAGAGAGAGAGAGAGAATATGGAAAAGAGAACCCTTTCACACACACAGGTGGACATTATTTTAGAAGCTTCTCTTTGAATCCTTGAAGAAGCAAGCTGCTTTTGAAAGGAGTGTTTTAAAATTGAAAAGTTTTAAATTGAAAACTGAGAAGCGTCTTGTAAAGCCAACCGCTGTCTTAGACAGCAGGTATATGAATGTCCCTAAACATCTAAGGCTATGTATTTGCGGAGCAGGTGAGATAGAGGATGTTGTCCATTATTTACTCTACTGTCAGCTCTATCAAAACGCCAGAGAAAAGTTCCTGGGTAACATTTTGGCTGCTCTACAGGAGGAAAGCCCTCAGATAAAGGTGGTTAGGTTACTTTTGGACTGTGACCCATATGTTACATACAGAACAGCACTGTTTGCAAAAGCGGCCAGAAATATTCGAGCTAATTTCCAGAAAGCCATCGCGATCAATTGTGCGGGAGACTCCCAGATATGAAGGGTCTCTTATTATTTTATGTCTGATTTTATCATGATTTTATTTGATCATATTTGTATTTTAAACAGTTGTGACGGCTTTTAGCTAATACAATAAACCTGAACTTAACTAAAGCAAAGTAAAGCATCCAGTAAGGCTCTGATTCAACGTTATTTCCCCCCCCCCCCAATAGTTTAGGCCTGCCCAGAGGCATACAAAAGACTGTTTTAAGAACATGGGTTCCTTGTCCACTGCTTTGTAGAGATGAGCGTCTTTGCTCCTGCGTTGTCTGGTTGGCCTCCAAACTCAACTGAGAAGATCCATCACCTTGTCTGTAGCAGAAATAAGAGAAAGCCATGTTGGAAGGAGAGTTTCAGATGCCTAAACTGAATCACCATAAACAGCTCCATGTAGACCATTTGCTGGATTCGAACCCTTCTCTCTCTCTCTTTTTGTTCCTGTGCATTGTTGTCTTCTTCCTCATCTTTGCTGCAATGCAGATGGTGTTCAAGGAGGCTTTCTTTGCTGCTGCTGCTCTGATAGCCTTGCCTGAACTCCCGTGCTTAACTTTCCTGTTCGGTGTGATTTGAGGATTCTTAAAAATACATATTGACGTATTCTGTGCCCACAGCAACAATGTTCTGTTTGTAGTTTTCGGTGTGTGCGAGCAACGTGTCGAGAGATGGCATTGTGTCATAGGCCCGGGGAAACAGCAATGTACATTACCTGTGGTTTGATCACTGTGTCACTTCCATCACGGCTGAAAAGCAGAAATGCCCCACAAAAATTGACTTGCGGCTGTACACCTGAATGCACTTCGCAAACATACGATACTGTGCTTTTGCAAGGGTGGGCCCCGCAGAAAGAGCAACCTACTTGGGTCCCGGAAGTCTCACAATCCGGCACTCTGATTTCTCGCCGACTACTGCATTTCAGACGCTAATCTGCTGTGTCACTAACAAGTTGTATCATTTGAACCTTGCAGAGGAAGGCATCAATCATGAGTGCAAGCTGTGTAACCAGATGTTTGACTCGCCGGCAAAGCTCCTGTGTCACCTGATTGAGCACAGCTTCGAGGGGATGGGAGGCACATTCAAATGCCCTGTTTGTTTTACAGGTAAGACAGTTGGTCCCAGACAAGCCTCAATGTGCATGGCTTGATCCAGAAATGACACACAAGGGAGTTTTAAAATACAGTATTCCTTTCCTTGAAAGACCGGGGTGTGTGCGTGTGTGGAGGAACTTCTACTCGGAAAGCTTTCAAATAGTATTTCTCAAACTGGACTGCTTGGGAAGAAGGCTTTCCCTCCACCTTTCATTTCCCATACAATGCCGCGTTGTCCACTGTTCACTGAACCTTCATGTACAAAGTTTAATGAATTATTTCGACATAATAATTCTCAGCATTGATCAGGGCGTGAGAGTGGGTTCACACTCCCCTCAGCTTTAACCCTGCCTGCTTTCCTTGAACAAGTTATTTATAGTGGGAAAGACACACATGTTGCACATGTTGACTGTATACACCAAGGAGTTGTGGGATGACACAGGCTGGCCCTGCTTGCTTTATCACCTTCCCAGTCCATGACAATCATCCACTGGGACATCAATAAAATGCTGCTAACGAGAGGTGAGCAGATGTGTTCTTCTGGACTACAATTCCCAGGATTCTGGGAGGTGCAGCCCAAAAACACACAGCTGCACATCTCTACTACTAGCCATCTGCGTTCTGCACAGCAAGATATTTTGTATTTTTTGTTTTGTTTTAGGTTCTTTTTAAGGTTCTTTTGGGGCCGCCTCTTCCATTTTTGTACTTTTCGTGCACCAGCCCTTTTGTTTTGCCTGAAAAGGAAAGCCTCTTTCGTGTTTCCCCGTTTGTTTTGTGTTTCCCCATTTGTCGTTTCTGGCACTTCAAAAGGTAGAGAGTGCAATGGGCACCTCAGTCACAACCTATAGAGAGGTTTAGGATTTGATTCTCCAAAACAAGCAGTTAACAGTCATTCCCAAAGCACCTTGAAAAATTTCTGTCCGATGGCTACTTCAAGATAACAACTGTAAGCCACCAAAGAGCCGCTTCTCTTGGCTTTACTATCTGCCCGCCCGTGTGCCTAAGGAAGTAAAATATATTGACATATTTTTATTGGGAAAGGGGGGTCTTAACAAAATTGATACAACCCATTAAAAAAACCTGCTGGCTACCGCGAAATTTGTCATTCCAGCACGAGAGCAAAAATACTAGACTGTTTTTGGCCAGCAGCAATACTTTTAGCAAAATTAAAATAAATAAATAAAGTGCACCCCCTTGTATTTCATGTTTTTAAACAACCCTTGTTTATAGATTGTGCAAAACAGAAGAGTTTTACAATATAACTCTTTTGCACAAAATACCCCTCCCTTTCTTTCTTTCTTTCTTTTTTGCAAAATGCATAAAAACTGTAATAGTCTCACCCACTTGCAAGAAAAGATTTGAGATATTTTTTTTTTCATCTTTGGAAACAAACAAAAAAAGAAGGTATGCCCCCCTTCCCCTTTTATGTTCACCTGCAGCTCCTTCAACTTAGATGTCCTGGCAGGAAGAGCCAGGAAGTGGCAGTGGCATCTAGGTTTAGAAGGCACTGCCACATACGCTAATTCATATAATCCTAATTGTATGGTACTTCCGTATAGATTTTAACTGTAAGCCACTTTGGCAGCAAAATGGAAAGTTTTGGCTGAAAAGCAGGTACTGTATAAACATGAGTTGAAATCAAATTGTCCAAATAACAGCAGATCCACCAAATCAACTGCTGAATGGTAAGCTGATGCTGAGATAAATCCCAGTGATTCATTGGGTCAGCTGTACTTGGGACATACGCTTGGATTTAGGCCACAGGATTGAGTCCAGGCTAAATTATTTGCATTTTGATGACATTGACAAGCCTGATGAAGTGGACTTGTCCATGAAAGCTCACATTTTAAAACAATATAAAACTCAGTCTTTAAGGGGCCACCACATTTTTTTTTACTTCTACTTTTTATTTTGTTTCCACCTACATATAATTGACATCAAAACCAGTCATATTTTCAGTGGGCTTTAAATACATCGAACTTAGTGTGAAGCCAACTCTTAATTACAAAATAGATGAATGAAAAAGCAAGGAGAGGAGGAAAACAAATTTGAGGCGGCCGTCTATTTTGCATCTCGAAACAACGGAAGGGAGAGTTTTCATCAGGTGTGTGCCAAGCCACAAAATACCTGGACAGACAGGCAGGGTGAATTTGCCTAGGCTGGTCTGTTCTTTGTCCCTGCTAATGTTGTTGTCGTTGTTTCTCTAGTTTTTGTACAGGCAAATAAATTGCAGCAACATATCTTTGCTGTCCACGGGCAAGAGGATAAAATTTACGATTGTTCCCAGTGCCCACAGAAGTTCTTCTTTCAGACCGAACTTCAGGTACACCTTCCTTTCAAATAAATAAAAAAAGGGGGGGAGGGAAGTAAATGCAAATCTGCATTGTTTGTTTCTGTTGTTGTTATCTGTGAGGAATAACCTCATTGTTTAGTGAGTATCAAGAGAATCTTCCTTTCCTCCCCCACTGCCTCCCACTCCTTCGCTGCTTTCCTGAAACATCAGAAAATCCTCTATCCTTCTCTCTCTAACTCTCTGGGTGCGATCTCAAAACACAGGTCCTCTGAGCACGGGCAGCATAAATAAATAAGACCCGACAACTCTAATCATTCGCTCTGAGGATTTCTTTTGACAGTGCGCGTTGCGACACACCGCCGCGTCCACGCCGAGCACAATGTAAATAATTTCTTCCTATTGGTTAATAATTTAAGGAAAAGATTAGCATACAAAAACTCAAGTAACATTTTGACATTCTCCATCTCTTCTCTGTTCCACCCCCCTGGTCTGGATACACTCAAAACTGAGGGAAATTAAGACTAACCTGACCTCCTTCTGAGACCCAGGGTCAAAAAAATATATGTAAATTTGTTTCTTTGTTAACAGCTTGAGTGTAATTGACTTTTATCAGTTCAGGGGTGGAGGAGATGAATCTTGGCAGGATGAGGTTCATGGCAGCAGAAAGACAGTTCTTACACAGATATTGACTAACAGGCATCTAGGTGATCACAGGGAGATCACAGAGGTGGAACTGCTGAGGCAAGCATCTTGATCCAGATATATAGATCATACCTGAAAGGGTCCCAGTTAGTTCCAGAAATACAGTGACAAACCAAAGGTAGCTTAGAGAGTCTGAGTTACTGCACATTATAGGGTTTTTTTTTTGGGGGGGGGAGATTTACTCTGCTGGGCTCGAATGAGTCATTAATTAAGATGCCCAAAGTTTTGGTCCAATTTTTTAAGAGAATTAGTCTGATCTACACTTTCTACATTAAGATGCAGGTTGGAATACAGTTATCCTTTAGATATGACTCACCTCTGAATTTTTTGATGTGTGCCAGGATGTTCTCAGCCCCCCAGAACATGCTGGCATGCGTATCAAAAAGTGTAACATGGGATGCACTCTGTTTGGAAACTGCGTTAGAAAAAATAGATTTAAATACAACTGGGAGGGATGCTTTTTTGGAAAAAAAATGTAATTTAAGGCAGATATGGGCCAGGACGGGTTTATGAATGAGCAGGCGTGAATTGGCATTGAGTGCCTGAAGTCTGGTCTGTCCATCCTGCTTATAGATTTAAGGCTTAGTTCTACCACTCAGCAGATTGGGGCCAGGTGGGGGCAAGCCTGTTCTTCTTAAAATTAAGATCCTATGACTGAATGCTCATCTCTCCGCAAGAAGGGTCCTATCCTGCCCTTTTTCTCTTTTCTTTTCTGCACGTGATTTTTTTTTTTTTTTTTTGGAATGTACAAAAGAGCATTCACTCCTGTGATGCTCCCTCCCACTCTCTGAGGTAGTTAAGCCCGGACATGGTTTTACCCCTGCCCTTCTGTGATTCCTTTTGCTATCCTGATACACACAACTTCGTCCAAAAAAAAGTACAGTAGCCTCCAGCCAGTAGCAAAACTGGGACTGGCCCAAACGTTCTGGCTCAACCCCGCTAACCTTTGGCAGATCTGCCATCCACAGAGGCAGGTGAAAACCTGCCTTGCCGTTTCTCCGTGGGGGTGGCAGTGACAGCTGCAGCCCCTGCTCCCCTGGCGCTTTCGGATACCTTAGGCCAGCCTCGGGCACAAGGACTCTGGGAACTCCCTCTTGGATGCCTGCACCCTCCTGTTTCCACAATCTGTGACCGAACAGATGTGGTTTCGACTGTTCATAGGAGGAGATTTCAAGGGGCGAAGCATTGCAATATTTGTCACAGATAAAATAGCTTCCAAAACTCAGGGATTTGACCTTCAGCTTGAGGCCTGGTCCAGACAGGAGGGCTGGCTTTCAATTAAAAAGAAAATGTACTCGCCCTTATACATTTGCACTGTTCTTGAAAATCTCCACTTGATCTTTTTTTACTTTTAAGGGACGCATGCACTAACACATTCTCCATCTTGGGTTTTTCTTTCTTTCTTCCTTTTCATATACATCCTATGCGAGTTGCACTTCTCTCGGAATTTTCTTGCAGACCCCTGCTAAATAGGATCGTCCGATGGGACAGTGTACTGTGCCTCATTTAAATCGATGACTTAATGAACAACGATGTACTTAAACTTTGGAGAGTTATGCATATATGTGGTGTGTTTTTTAAAATTTAAATTCCCCAGTTCCCAAGCTGCCGTCTCTTGTGTCATGCTGTCTTCCTGCCAAAGGGAGGGCTGATCTTTTCACTTTGTTGATTTTTGATTCTTTCTCCCGGGGTGGGGGGAGGATCCTCTTCCTTTCTCTTGTTCTGGCAATCTCGTTTGCAGAAACGTACAAAGGTTACAACTATACCTTGCTAATATTTCAATAAAGTCAGTGGATTTTTTTTTTTTTTTTGCTATGTTTTGTTCCTCTGCTCGTGCATTGCATGGTTTAGAGAAAAGAAACAATGGGACTGGAAAAAGCAGGTGTGATTTTCCAAAAAAAAATTATGAGAGGGATTTTTTTCCCCCTGCCTTATTTTGCTTCTGTGTTGCTAGCCTTCTCTGTTCAAAATGCCAGCAATGTTAGTAAAAAACACCACTATTTCTTCAGGCAATTGCATTGACCTTTTCGAAATAACTGTTGCTAGATACAGATAGATATCTTTAAATGCTCATTAATGGGTGAGAAATTTGATTTTAAATTTAGTCTTCAATCCTATATGTATTTTCAGCAAAAAATACTGGGGCGTACTTCTCAGCAGGCATGAATAAAATTGCGTTATTGGTGGCTTCCTTGTTAATGAAATCTATCCGTTTCAGACCAATTTATGGGGGTGACACTACTGCAGTAAGGCGGCCGCTGAACCTATAAGGTAGCCAGCATCATTTCAATTTCCCCAGAGTATTTCTGGGACCTGATGGATTCTGGGTAGAGATGGGCCTCCCAACAGGTGTTTGGCACTTCCAAGCCTCACCTCCTTCTCAGAGGCAGCGCCTGGAGAAGGAAGGGCAGAGAAGCCAGGGCTGTGCCTCTGAGTGGGTGCCTACTAGAGGAGGTGGGGCTTGGAAGTGCCGAACACCAGTTCAGCCACTAAACAAACCAGCACGAACCACCGAAATGACAAGTTTGTGTCCATTTCTAATTCTGGGAAAAATGAGATGGCACCAGCAGTTGCACACGGCATTCTTTGCTTCTCTTATCAGCATTGGGCACTTGCCTGGCCCCAATGCAGTGCCACACAGTATCCTACCCTCTGATGAGGTTGCTTGATGGCCGCCATAGTGGGTTCAAAGGTTGGGTGTGTGGTCCCTGCCCTGAGTCAGAGGGTAGGTCTCTGGTTTGCTCTTTTTTGTTTGGCCTAAACGCTCAGTGCAATACCCTTATTGATGGGCAGTATAACTCTGGTTTACTGGATTATGTGGAGAAATCCTTCGATCTTACTTTGATTGAAAGCATTCCAGGGCAGCTGGTTAATAGAAGACTGTCTCCAGCAGTGACAGACCCTTGGTCTGCTTCTAATAACAGCCGCCTTATGAGATGACAGTGAAGTGCTAATTTTAATTGCTTTCATTAGTAAAAGTGGTATACAATAAAACACACAAGATAGCACCTTCCATCAGAATGTGGAATTCTGCATCCATGATTAACTGCAGGTAGTGTTGACAAGGACAGACTTAATCTAACATGGCAACACACACACTTTCACATATAGATGGATAGGAATGGAAAAGAATATTAGAGGAAATGTGGACAGTTGCATATGCTGGTGTCTTTTTTGCTACACTTTTGGAAATGACCACCTCATGGCTAAAATAGCACATATGTCACTGTTTTCGTAGGATGCCTCTTCAGAGATCATTTTTGTCTAGGAATACAGTGTTTTGTGAAGTAGTTATCAAGACATACGCTTGTTCAGTAACTAAATGTTATCTCCCAAGAGCTGGCACAAGTGTTAAGTGCAAGATCGCCAGCCTGTTTTGTCGTGAAAGGCATAGTAGATATTCCATCTCCCCAGGATAAGATCTAGTGAAGACTTTAAAGACCTGAAATGTGGTGATAAATCTTCTGCTAGGCAAATACTCACGATACTTCATGGAAGAAGCATATTTACCCATACTTGGTAATGCTTTGCCATCATTAATTCTTCTACTTCACATTTTAGGAGGTATTTAATGACCCTGGGTAGGTGTCTACTCAGCTCTTGAGTTAAATTTAAGTCAAATTTATCCTTACTCATACAATGGAGAGCCAAAGGCACGTCTTCTGAATGAAAGGAGGATTTCTCTGACAAATTGATCCATAGCTGCTTCCAACATCTCCTTGCAGCCACCCATTTTGCTTATTGTATAGGTTTCATCTGAAAATCCTCTGTCAAAGGTGCATGCAGTGCAATTCTCTGTGTGTTTTCTCAGAAGCAAGTCCCGCTGCATTCCATGGGGTTTACTCCCTAGTAAGTGGACCTAGATTTACAATCTGACAGAACAGTTCTATACTCATGGGGCTTTGGAACAGCCACCATTTCTAGTTCAAACTCAGCAGGTCACGGTAGAGGCATGTTGGACATTCTGCCAGGATAGCAGGTGTTCCACCAAGTCCCAAAGCTCTTTAGCCAGTGAAACTCCAATACTGAGCTGTACCAAAGGATGGAATGTTATTTTTGAAAGGTAGTTTGTTACTCAAAGTAGGGATGGTATGACCCATTGCTGTCATGTTCCATTTTGACAGGATAATTCATTACTAGTTATTTACAGTGTAGTATGCTAGTAACAGAACACTACCATGTTGCTTTTTATTTATGCTTAAATGTCTATAAATACACATACGTATAAATACAATAATTCTTTCAGTTCTTCCAAAATCACCTCCCCAGCAACATATTAGAAGTGATAAGTAAGCATAATTATCATGCCAAAAATTAGTAATGGTGTTTATGAGCTGTTACATTGTTTTTGAAAAGTTGAGATGTTAATAAACTTGTTGCTCCAAACACAGCAGTACGGGCACCACTCTGCTAGGATTACGATATTGTTGCAATGTTTCCACAGTGACAACAGCAGCATTGAATTTCCCAAATGTAAAGCGCCCTGCTCCTAACGTCACACTAGACCAATATCTGTTGGAAATGAGTGGTGAAGAATGTCTCTAAGCAAGGCTTCTGATAAAATTACAGCTGGAAACGATTCAAATTATTATGACTTTCCGTTGACTTAACAATAGTCCCAACAAGCTAACCAAAGATGGTCATTTCAGGCTGTTGCACGGTCATGCCTTTGAGAAGAAAAAATACCTGTGACAAGATGTTATTTTGAAGAGTTGTTTCCTATCCTATATCCCAAGATCTCACCGGGTGGGCTAAAGCGAATATTTTTTAATTTGGTTGTGTGGTTTGTTTCACGTTCTGTAAACTGCCCTGAGTAATGATTTCACTGAGTTGGGTGGTCTATAAGCCAAAGAAATAAATAAACAAGCAAACAAATAATCAACCTCTTGAAAGCAAGAGACCTGACCTTCCACACATTCACCGTCCAGATGAGAAGGCTGCCCAACCCAGGCTGTATGGTCCATTCCTAGAACTGGGATGCCAATCCAGTCTGGGGAGTTAAAGGATGATGCTCTGTCTGTTAGGATCTGCAGCAGCTGTCACCTTGACCACAGATTAGATGAAGAGGCCAGTAGACATCTGCCTTCAGCATTAGCTGTCCAGGCTCCAATTCCACTCCATTTTTAGACCATCAGCCATCCTGGATATTAACTTACCAACCCACTGCCCCTGTAGGTAAAGCTGGAAAGCCTGAAGTGCATAGTAAAGACACTGTGGAAGCACCCCCTTTGTGTGGCCCCTGTACCTGTATTTCTGATTGCACTCCTTGTATCTATGCTTTTCAAAATCTATCTTACAATAGAGCATCTGTCATAAAGCTGGTTTAGAAAAAGGGAGACCAAGGGCCCAGGAACTCATTGTCTCCACCAACTACTAGATTGTTTCTTGGCTCAAGCGCAGCTACTATATTTAGACTTGTAAAACCTTCTGTAGTCTGAATAATTTGGCCTTCTCCTTGTCTTAGAGGTTGGGTCCATGGGCAGTTGCAAGAGTCGGGGCCTTTTCTGCATCAGCCACCTGGATTGTGGAATGCACTTCCAAAACAGATTATTCCAGCTCTGTTGTTACTTGTCTTTTTAATTTACCTTGCGGAGGTTTCTCTTGTGCTAACACAATTTGGTAATAATATAACATTTGATCTATTGGTTTCTTGTCATTTCTTTTTTCTCCTTCTGCTGTTTTATGGCAATTGTTTTGTCGATGATTAATTTTTCCTATTATATAATCAGGAGTTCTATTGTACTATAGTGTTGCAATTTGTTAAACCAGTTTGACTATTTTACAAAGAAAGGCAGGGTTAAAAAAAAATTATTAAAATGAATAAATCAATAGGACTTCTTGAGTTGGCCCTGTGTACTGCATCCCCCTAGGTTCCATTTTAGCAATTTGGGGGCCAAATTGCTAAGTGCCTGGAGCCGAGCCCCTGTTTAGGTTGTATTCCTCTCCAGCAGCCTCCCTGATGGCCATCCATTTACTTTGCCACGTTGAATCAAATACTCAAGGGGAGCCGCTGAAAGATGAGCTACCCTCTCTGTCTACTTAGTTCTGCTGCTTCTGTGTCATACTTCAGAGTGACAAAAAACACACCATAACAAAAAAAAACCACAAAAAACAAGAATCCAGGAGCTGGATGGTTAAATAGAGGAATTATGTGTTTCAATGATAAAACATGTGTTTAATTTTTTTTTTTTGTACATTTACTCTTTGGTATAGCTCAATGGGTTTGAGCATCTGGCTGGGCCTGGGAGTTTAACTCTCCACTGTGTGTCTCCTGGGGGAAAGGGTCAGTCCAGATCACCCAGAGGGTTGTGGCCGTTGGGCTTATGTGGCTTGCCTGGGACAAGCTGCATGGCTCCACAGTGCCAGCAGAGGGAGGCATTGCTAAACCACTGTTGAACACTCTGTACCTAAAAAAAACCCTAAGAGGGTCACCATACGTTCGAATCAACTTGATAGCATGTGACAAAGTATTATCATCATTTTATAGCAGATGTTAAAGGGGACCAGGATTAGCAACTTTCTCTCTCTCCTTTGCCAACATTCACGTGCTTTTTAATAACCATTTTGTAAAATGGCAACAGTGTGATGGATGAACAGTAGTAAATGGCCAGGAAAAGTCTCAATTAGCTGCCTACATCTCCGACTGACATCCCTCCATCAGTGCACAAAGCAGTCCTTACTTGAGTAAGTCTTTTCTTATGTCACCGAGGTGCCCAAAACTTTGACCACCAGCAAGAAGACTTTTGGGGGTGGGTGGGAAGGGTGGTCTGAACTCATCCTAGGCATGGCTGACAAAGCTTATGCTGTTTAATCAGAATGGTGGAACCTAACATTCTTAATTGTCTTAAGAACTGCATTAGGCAAATGGCAAATGAATAGCAGAGAATTTGCAGTAATCTCAAGGAGGGGGCTTGCCTGTGATCTTCCTCCCCACTGTTTTGTGAGGAACCATTGCATAGCCACTGAAGTATTTGTGTTTAAAGGATTAGTTCCTGCTGTTTGCTTGTGTGCTACTAATCATTCCCTTTCCTCTTGAACGACTGCAAGTCAAGAAAACGAAAGCAAGGAGTACACGAATGAGGGAGGGAGCAGGCTGCCCGCCAGGTTGTCCCTAGCACAGGTACACCAGAAGTGGAGAGAAACCTTTTTGAATTTTGAGACAAGTCAAGCCATGAAATTGTCGCAAGTTGTCTGGAGGAATTTGCTCCCTTTGAGGTGAGAACTGCAGATCACGAAGTATGCTTTGCAGCTTCTGAGACCCAAAGCCTCACCTCTCCTCCTCCACCACCCCCACCACAATCATAAGGGCCCAAGACAGGTGAGGCTGTAGTGCCTTAGGAACTCCTGTTTAGCCCTAGAGTCCATTTTACTCATTGCATGAAATGCTATCCTCACTGGGCAATGTGTTTACACACAGAAAGACACGCACATGTGAGTGCAGGGAGTATATGTGTGAAGAGTGGAATTGAAATAGCATTGCCTTGTGACAATTTCTTTGAAGCTTACATTATAATAAGATAAAACAAGTGGTTAAATTATAATAAGATAAAATAAGATAGGATACACACATAAGCAGGTATCTGGAGAACTGAATAGTAATCTATGAAACGTTTTAGGCTTAAAGATGGTTTTATTTTTGCTGTTGGATAAATAAAAGTGTGTATTGGGTGAATGTGCCTATTAGTAAAAATGCACACATTAGTAAAAATGTTGTCCTAAACGTGTGGAAATAGAAGTGCAAGAAAGGGGGAAATCTGTATGGATATGAAATAGAGGCAGGAAGGAAATAAAGTTGGGATAAGGAGAAACCCATCAATATCAAGGCACAGCTGGGTTCCTACCCTTCACTGTGCTTAGGGGGACGTGGCTGGCCTTGGCACATGGCAGCTTTGTAGCTTCTGAGACCCAAAGCCTCACCTCTCCTCCTCCACCACCCTGGGCAGCTGAGGGAGGCCCTTTCCGTTCCCTCACCGTGCCTCGGATGCCCTCTCAGAGGTTGTGTGGGATGAGGGGCCTAAGGGAAGGGTCACCTGTGGGCCCTGCCAGAGTCCTGGAGCCCCAACCGCTGGAGTCCGGGGTTGGCCACGTAGTGGTGGCAGGACATGCTCCTCAGGGAGAGATGCAGTTGGGATCTAAACCAGACCTGAGTGGTTTGGGAAGAGCACCCCAAATATCTGCTGGAATCACGGTTGGGGAGTGAGGGGTAAGTTAAGGCCAGAGCTTGGATGTGTTAGCTTTTTTGGACAACAGCAATCGGATTTTATTTTTTTTCTAAAAACAACAACAACACACATTTCTGACTTCAGGTTAAAGCAAAACACACACACACACCCCAAAGAATATTTCTCATACAACCTGAATTGTGGCTCCAAGAAGAAACAGCTTGTTCATTAGTATAATTTGTGTTGTATTTCACAATTTGTGCTTGGCTTAGAAACTAAACCTCAAGAGACACTCTTTCTGGAAACAAACCACAAGCTCTTTGTAAATTAGATGGAAAGCATTTATTTTGTTACTTCTTTTTTTCTATGATTTGCCATCAAGTACGATTTTTATCCCCTGCTTGGTCTCCCTTAAAAAACGATTTCCTTATTTTTCCATAAAACTACAGAACACCCTAAAATCCATCATCATATAATTCCACACATGCCTCCATCAGAATATCTATTACGTTCCTTTTAAATTCAGACTTAAATCAGTCAGTGTAACAGATTTGGTTACTGTTACAGTGTTTTTTCTTAAAGAGGTTTATTACAGAATTCGCTTGGAGCATTTCATTTAATTTTTAATTATTATTAGTTATAAAACTAATAAATTACAAGGAAAACAAAATCCATTCCAACCCTGTTAGTGGGTCTCAGTCAGGCACCATGAGATAATTAACTAACATTAATTAAAAATTAACAGTGCTCTAGGCATTTAACCATCATTTCTAGTCTGTTTTTGGCTGCAAATCCATTACATGTTAGGAGGCATTCTGCTTCTCTAGTATTTTCAAAGTTTTGAAAGGACACTTCACTATTTTGGGAACCCTGATTCTGCCCAGCCCTCAGAGAACTCAAGTTAACTAAGGTCTTTTCCTCTCCGTGAAACTACTTTATCCTTTGATTCACTGTTTAAACATGTCCATAAATAAAAGTCCAAAGATGAGTGTTAGAAACAGGGCTGCAATCTCAACCTTATAAATACGTCCACCAAAATTATTGGCCGACTCAGAGAGCAGCACTCTGGGCGTCCATGCCCTTAGCAAGCTATTAAACAACAGCAAAGATATAAAGTCAGTTGCTAGACCTACTATATCAATCAATTCTCTGTCTGTCTGTCTTAAACTATTTTTAACCCACTGTTCTCCTTTAAAAGGACCCAGAGCAGCTTAAAACGATTAAAAGGCAATATTGAAGCTAAGACAGTATTTAATTCTTGAAAGGTGACTCAACACCCATCTCTGGCAGTCCGGTTATTCGCCGGGATGGCGTTGCTAGTCATTTTTTAGTTCCAACCAAGTTGTTATCCTTCAGGTGGTACTCACCCCAAATGAGGATTTCTGGAAACGGGCCTTGAATCTTTGTATTCCTGCATCTCGGAGGCAAAGGGTGTTTCTTCAAAGTGAGATACAGTAAGGTACTTCTTTAGCGGTAGGTAGGGAAGGTCGTTGAATTCTTCATATCTAGATTGATTCTTGGGGTTGGAAGTTCAAAGCTACTTGTTAACTGTTGTGGAGTACCACCAAGATGAAGAGAACTCTTTTTGAATGCTAACCTTAGTTAAGATTGCTGTGGGAGTACAATACGTGGGAGGTCTTGGTTAGCTTTTTCCTGCTTTTCCTTCTTCTTACTGTACAAGTTATCAATGAATTATAAATGCACATATGCATTGATTCAGACACCTTGCTTCAAGAGATTTGGTACGTTCATATTCTTTTTTGTGTGTTGGCATGAAGCACTATGGATATGCATGGATGTAGTGTCTTGGTAACCTACATGAGGGCAGGTCTGAGCTGCAAACTCCAAAAGATGGCAAACTGCATTGAGCAATTCTGAAATTTTGTCTTAAGATTATCCAAGCTAGTGCAAAACACAGGTGGACTGGGGTGTTATGCAGAGCAAATATGAAACAGGGGACATCTTGTCATTGTGTTCTAGAATAGAATTATACTCTGGTTTCTCTTCAGATCATATAAATCTTTCGCCTTTAACGGCCAGTGAATAGTTTGGGGTTTTTAAAAATGTACTTTTAAGAATGGGAGTCTTTCCCCTGTCTTACTTAGTGGAGACCAGTGTGGGATAATTCCTAACTGGCCACAAAGCTTTGGACAAGCCGCTACCTTCCTTTGAAAAAATAAAATAAAATACTGCCACATAAGCCAAGTGAGTTTATTTGAAGAAAGGTGGCATGAAAACTTACCTGTGCATCCACCTAACAGCACCTTTTGTGGGTTCTGTATTGAGATTAAAATGTGAGCACTTCTCAAGGCAGGACAGATTCAGCTTTGAAATCCCCAGTCCTATTGGTGATCCCTGTCTGCTTGGAAGTCTGTTAAAGCTACAGTGTTGGCTACCAAAACATGCATAGCGCTGCATTATTGCATGAGTCAGAATACCTGGCATTGGTACGGGATAGGAGACAGGGAAAAGAAAAAAGATCCAGCTGAAAACCATTGGTTGAATTGTCAGTGCACTGAAGTGTGGCCAAATTCCAACATGGGTGAACGAGCACAAAAAGGCACGTATTCTGAGTGCTGGCATCAGGAAAGGGCTTCTGACGTGAAGGGAGGGGGAGAGTGTGGAGCTGCTGTTCAGAGTGCCCACGGAAAACTATTGTTGTCTGGCATTTCATGCCCCCAGGACAGAGATCCAACCAAGTTTTGTACAGGCATCTTGCCATCCCAACAGATGGCCAGGAGTATGTACAGCCAAGAGACAACGTATATGCATCAGTTGTGTTTACGGAAAGCACGGCTCCTTGTCGTAAGTGTCCAAATGCTTGGCCTTGGCTTCAGCGCCTCCAGATGCGCCACCGCCAAATGTAGCTCCCTCGTTTTCTGCTGCCACTGCTGTATATAAGGAGTAAACTTTGTTGCTGCAGCAGCCGAAGTGACCAGGGGTGCACATGATGAAAAATATGCATAGCTATAAACGGTCTCCTTGGAGTCCAATTCAATGGCTTTGTGGGGATAGGCAGAGAAAAAGACAAGGGAAGTCAGAACCCGACAAAGGGACGGCAGCAGCTCCAGCATTTTTGTGCGGTTGTATTGTACAGACTTCAGTTGTGGAATGAGTTCTTGCAGATGAATTTACGCTTTCCTTGCCTCGTGGAGAAGACCGTGCAACTCTGCTTCTTAAGAGCCGCACGTCTCCACATGTGGAATGTTGGGTGAGAAGATTTCCCACGTATGAGTATTTCACTTATTTCCTTTAGATTTGTATATCTGTTTCTCAGACATCTCTCCCTCCCTTTTCTCTTGTGCGCTCACAGCAGTGTGCATGGCTTGCTCCCTTTCCTCTGTATCCTCACAACACCTATATGAGGAGGGTTGGGGTTAGAGACTGTGGCAGGCCCAAGATCACTCCCAACCAGTCTCCATCTGAACCAAGGTTCTCAAGTATCAGCCCACCACTCTAAGCCCTACACCCCGAGACCATTAACCTCTGAGCCCACAAGTGCCTGCTCTGAAGTGTCTAGCAGCAGTTTGCCAGGATCTGGGCAGAAATCTCTTCCTGATGTGCTGTTTGAAGTCCCTTCACTGGTGATGCCATGGTCAAACCTGGCACCTTTTCCATGCAAAACCTGGGCTCTCCCTTTGAGCTTGGTGCTTTTTCCTAGGTGTGTCCATGCAGTCTCATTTCACTCACCTTTTTCTTGTGGCTACTTTAGTATTCTGTTTAACACCAAGTCAGCTGAGACGTAAGAGCAAACCCTCACCTACGCAGAGGCAAAGGCAGTGGATTTTTTGACACATGTCTATGTAGAAATGCATGCATAAAACATTGCTAATGTGCACTAAGACCCTATGCAGTCATACTTTGAAATATACCTGGCTTCATCAGATAGAACCAACCATGCAGTCTCTCCATCTCTTGGAATTTCCACCAGTGACATTGATGCATTCTTTCGACTTCCTTTTCGTGGAAGTCAACTAAATGCTGAAATGCATCCCCCTATCCACCTGAGTATATGATGAACCATGCTTGTAAAAGGAACAAATCTTGCATTTTGGAGACAGTTGGTGAACTAAGTTGGGGTGTGTTAGAAGACATGGAGATTCAGAGAAGCGAGTGATCCATCACTGCATTGGAAGATGGGGTAGGAATGAATGGAGGTATAGAACAGTGGTTCTCAACCTTGGGTAACCCAGATGTTCTTGGACTGCAATCCCCAGAAGCCTTCACCACCAGCTGTGCTAGCCAAGGTTTTTGGGAACCAAGGTTGGGAACCACTGGTGTCGAATAAGCATGGACCAAGGGATGTACCACAAAGAAATACCAGAAAAAGTTTGGTGAAGTTGACTGTAAACATTTGAGTTGATTCTTTGTTGGAACAGAGCTGCCTTCCATGAAATGTGTTGCTTGTTCCATCTAGGCTAGCATCATCTGCTCTCACTCACGTTTGCTCTCCAGGAGTTCAGACAGAGATCTTTGTCATCATCTTCTACTTGACCTTTCTCACTGGGGCACTTAGATCCCGAAACCTTTCATGCACAAAGCTTGCACTCTACCACTGAGCTGTGATCTCTCCCTTACCTTTTTTCTCTTTTTGACCATTTAAAATTTTCCAACAGCCTTCGTGGCTGTGCTAAACCACAGTGGTTTACATTCCCCTTTTGGGCCTGTCCAACAGAAAGTTGCAGTCTGCACAGACATGCACACATCTACAAACCATTCACCAGTTTTGTTTTTTTTAAAGGCAACACGTAAATAAATAAATAAAATTAAATACCCAGTAATTCCAACTAGAAGCACAACTGAAAATAGAAATACTGGCTGCTATGCAACCCAGCTGTCTAGCGCATTACAAGCAGAGAGCAAGAGAGACTAACAAACACTAATGCCAGAGGCCCCTGTTCTTACCAAGTTCTAATTAGGAGGAGATGTCTTAAACAAGCAAGTTATGTCCCATGCTGCTGTGGAAGGCCAAAAGGTATTGCAATAGCTGTGTTTTGAGAAGAGGAAAGCAAATAGATGGCAAAGTTAATGTGGTAATGCTGCCATTCTATTCAGCCATGTCTAGCTTCTGATTAGCTTTTTATGGCTATTAGGCGAAAATGCTGTAGGTTAGAGCTGCTGGATTTGTTAAATTTCTTAATTTTTAGGAAATCCAAACTCTGTTTGGAGGCCTTCCCCAACCTGAAATATCCCTTACTATTTGGCCTGTGGTGAAAGAAAAGTAAAAACAAAAGTCTGGGCATTTTAATATTAGCAATCATTTAGGTAACATCTCTGCATTTCTGATTCAAGGAGACGATGCACGTGCCCACCATTCAATAGCCCACTTTTTATTCCATAGATAAGGATTCCTCTGAGATCAGCTTGCAAATATTTTGTTCTGGGCTATCTATCTACTTAGGCTTTGCAATGTCTGAAACAATCTGCAGAGAGGCTGAAATGGTTTCATTGGCCCTCTCAGGTCCTGCAAAGGCATAAGAAAGAAAGATATCCCAAGAGAACTTCGAAATGTTTTTCTCTTCCACATTATGGGCCTGCCCAAGAGCTGAGCTATGTAATACTGTAAGTTGCCACATCTAGGTCTTGGCCAGTTGGGTTCAATGACTGAATAGGAATTTTTCCAAAATATCCAGGAAGAGTGACTTGGGCAGAAGCAGGAAGGAACATCCCTAAAAGAGTCTGGCTGTCACCATTCAACACCTGAAAGTGTCACTTGAGGTATGCCCAGTGGCTAAGTGGGGATTCAAACCCAGGTCTCTTGAGTCCTGGTCCGCTACTCTATGCACTACAACACACTAGTTCATATAGTGTACCTATTAGACATGTTGTTGTTGTTTAGTCATTAAGTCATGTCCGACTCTTTGTGACCCCATGGACCAGAGCATGCCAGGGCCTCCTGTCTTCCTCTGCCTCCCGGAGTTTGGTCAAATTCATGTTGGTCGCTTCGATGACACTGTCCATCCATCTCGTCCTCTGTCGTCCCCTTCTCCTCTTGCCTTCACACTTTCCCAACATCAGGGTCTTTTCCAGGGAGTCTTCTCTTCTCATGAGATGGCCAAAGTATTGGAGCCTCAGCTTCAGGATCTGTCCTTCCAGTGAGCACTCAGGAAGGGTATTTAATATTAGACATGGGATATGTGTATTTGTATCCCTCGGATACGAATACAAATATCGGCACCACAGGTACCTGCGGAAACCAGACCCTCCCCCCAGAACCACCCCGTCCACTTACAGCTGTCCGCACAGTGTGTGGGGCCATCGTCAGTCACAGTGTGTCAATTGTGGAAGTAGCCTGGCCGGTGCTTCCCCGCCTCTCCGCACAGCCAACCACTCCAGCAAGGAGGCAGAATGAAGAGTATCGTCACTCAGCTGCTGAGTGGTTGGCTTTGCAGAGAGGCGGGGAAGCACTGGCCAGGCTACTTCCACAATTGACACACTGTGACTGACGATGGCCCCACACACTGTGTGGACAGCTGTAAGTGGACGGGGTGGTTCTGGGGGGAGGGTCTGGTTTCTACAGGCACCTGTGGTGCTGATATTCATACTCGTATCCTGCAGGATATAGTATATATCTATATCTCAATATAGTGTACCTGGAGATCCCTGGTATTGCCTGGTGATCTTCCATCCAAACACGAACCGTGGCTAATCCGGCATGGCTTCCAAATTCAGATAAATGGTGTAAGTCCAGTGTCATTTGGGAAGGTTGGCGTCAATAGTCCTAATGAAGAGGTTCACAAGTCTGATGTGGTGTGAACCCTTTCCTGTGTTCCCAAAGAAACTGTAAAGTAGCTGTGATCCAAGGCAGAAGGGTCACTTCATTCCACAGTCATGGCTGAACCAGTCGATGAAAGCGATCGCATGGTTTGCTACTCCCGGAGCCAAAGCTCGGCTGCTTGTCCAGACATAACAATCTATGCCTGAGTGTTTTCACAGGAACAGGCTAGATCATTAAATATAATAGGTCTCAGCTGCAGTTTTGATCACCGAAGCATCCACACAATCCATCATAGCAAATTAGGTATGTCTTCACAACTTATCTTTCTGCTTTTTGCCCGTGGTTTCGGAGGGCTGGAACTTAGACCACGTCTGCCACCAAAGACTACTTCAAATCGTTCATGTACAAAACTTTGCTTTATGAGAATAAAGATTGGTTAATCAGGGGAAAAAATGGAGCATTTCCTGGGCCTTTTTCCTGGCATCTTGCAGAACGAGCAGTCATACAGATAGAGATCCCTGGCCACATTTATTATTTATCTGTATTAGGGAGTTCCTTGTGTGGAGGAAAGAAAGAGCTACCCGCTGCAATGTCTTGTTTGGTGTGTGCTGGCAGCTGTATTGCAACCCCCACCCAGGCACTCTTTAAAGCACAACCTTTGTTCAAAACCATTACACAGACCATTTACCTGATTGGGGTTTTGGTCCGTCTGACTTGCTGAAACGCTGTTTGTTCTTTAAAAAGGCTCGAACTGACCTTTTGAGAGAGAAAGGCGTGCTCTGCTTTTTTCATTTGGGGAAGTTAAAAAAAGGAGCTGTTTACCACTCCGGGCTGCTTAAAAGAGGAATCGGTGTTCTCAGAATATTTGGCTGTTGAAAGAAAAATAAAACTTCGGGCCAGTTTAAATTGTAGAGGTCCTCTGTTAAAAAGTGCTTGCAGTCACTCCATGAGGTATGCAGGGATGTTGGCTGAAGGATGGGATAAGCAGATCTGTAGTAAATACTACAGTAGTAAATAAATCAGAAAAGATAATGGTGCTGCTGCTTGTACGGGAGGCTTACAAAATGTTTTTAAAACCAGATACTGCTAAAAACAACAACAACACCCTCCTTAAATTATAATATTGCTGTTATGGGCTGTCACGTCAATTCTGACTTAATGGTGACCCTATGAATCAGTGACCTTCAGAAGGTCCTATCATTGGCAGCCTGGCTCAGGTCTTGAAGAGTCAAGGGTGAGGCTACCTTTCCTGCTGGCTTTGGCTTTTGCCAGCCTCGTTGTCTTTTCCAGTGAGCCTTCTCATGGTGTGCCAAAACTACCACAGCCTCTGTTGCATCATTTTTGCTTCTAGAGAGAACCCAGGCTTGGTTTGATCTAGCACCCACTGGTTTGTCTTGCTGGCAGTCTGTGTTATCTTCAAAGTTCTCCTCCAGCACCATGTTCTGAATGAATCAGTTTTTTTCTCTGTCAGCTTTCTTTGTAGTTCAGCATTCACATCCGGACATAATAATTATAATATAAAATTAAATATTTAAATGCAGTGAAGCATATTGTCAGGACAACCATTGAATTAAAACAGTTGAAAAGCACGGGGGGGGGGGGGGGAAGACGTATAGATTATATCTCTTTCCCCAGCAGCCAGACAGTTGCCAAAATTCAACCCTAGTGGATGGACAGAAAGGAGAAGACCTATCCGGTCTTCTTCGAAAGGACCCATTCTTCGATGATGTACAAGAGTGCCTTTCTCATACATACGAAAAGGGTTCTTTCACCCTTTCTCCATGTATGAAGAACCACAGAAGTCTAATAAGAGCAGGTTCCAGGACCAGTGTTGTCACCTAGCATCTCTGGGTACTTCCCAGAGAAAATGTGCCAAGCAGGGATGATTGTCAGGGTCTGGTTGCCATTTCCATTTCTCACAGTGTTCCAGAGTGGCTGCTTGGTGCTGTCCAAGGTACTGCTGCTGTTATGGGTAGAGAAGCCTGCCTGTATGGAAGAGGAGACTCATCAGACAGCAGCAAACTTCAGAACTCAGTGTCTCTGCCAGTCTGTCATTTTGAGAGAGAAGCAAGGGAGGAATATCTGAAGACAAAACTGCTTTCTGCTGAGTCTCTCCATTGGCTTATCTACCAACCATTCTCAGCAGCACTGGCTTATAGAGTCTCAGACTTCCCTCTAATCAACTGCCTGATCCTTTTCATGGCAAACGCTAATGACAGAGCCATGATAGAGTCATTCAGATTAATGCAATGGCATGCCTTAAAGATGCTGTCATTTCAAATAAGAAACAGATAACAGCGTTTGGTGGTTTTAAAAATGTGGTTGTTTCACTCAAGTCTGGAATTTACATTAAGGAGAACTAAATGGTCACATTTAAGGTGTGGGACAGTCACACGTGTGAACTTCCTTCTGGCCTAATGAATCCAGAATTGAATACTTTTTCGCTCTCCTTGCACATTGAGCGTGTTGCTTAATTTTAATGTGGATGATGAACCAGGTTTAGGTTTATCCCATTCTTATTTGGTTCTCAGCATGGGCATAATTGACTGGTGGAAAAGGAGACGGGGGTTGGTCTCGCCTGATCATGTGATCATTTTACAGTAGCAGTTAGTACACATGGAGGTTATCAAGCAGATAAGGGTGTGCTCACCAAACCATACCTCCAATTCATTTGGTAATTACCTAAGGTCTTTCTAGGTAGGGGGAAAATGGGGAAGCCTTGTGTGATTTTTATGAGTCAATTGGGGATTTGAAAATTAGTGGTGGGTGAGGGTCTCCAAATTACAGCCTGCCCACTGTCATTTCCTCTATAGATGCAGTGCAAAGACCCATGGGTCACATTCTGCTTGTACCTCTTGAGGTACACCAGTGAGGGGAGTCCCAAGACACTTGACTGGCCTCTTGTATGAACTAAGACCATACTCTAGGACAGGGCTTCCCAACCTTGGGTCGCCAGATGTCCCTGGACTACCACTTCCAGAAATCCTGGCCAGAACAGCTCGCAGTGAAGGCTTCTGGGACTTTGAGGCCAAGAACCTTTGGGGACCCAAGGATGGGAGACCCTGCTCTAGGGGATAGTTCCTAAACTGCTGTGATGCATTAAGGGTTCTGGTGTGGAAGCTGGTGTTTTTGATTTTGGTTTTTTTTGAGAGTCAGTGTAGAGGGAATGTGGGCAGGCCAGTTAATCCTGATTAGGGTAGGCCCAGATTTAAACACAATGAGATTGAGGGTGCAGACCTTTTTCTCTATCCATTCCTCTCCCCTCCCCCCACTATCCCAACTCCAGACAAAAGCAGCTGGGGGTGGGGTGTAGACAAAAGCATCTGACGACAAGGCGCTGAGGAGGCAGAGTCTGGAAAGGCTATAGAACTGGGGTGGGGAACAGTGGCGAGTTTTCTACCCAGTGTTCTGCCCCCGGGACCCTCCGCCAACTGCACAGTTCTGCAACTGGGAAAGGTTTAAACTCTGTTCTCCATTTCTCTTGAGAAGAGATATTTTTCATCTCATTTCCCCTCATACAACAATAAACAAATAGGGGTGTTTTCCCTACATGGCCATACATATCGGCAAAACTGGCGATTAGGTGTAACCGCCCAGAGCAGACCTCTGGTCTAGATGGGCGGGATAGAAACCCAATAAATAAATAAATAAAATAAATAACAACCTTCAGTGCCGCCTATGAGGAATTCTAAATGGCTTTCCTTTTGCCCCTTTTCATTTCTCAGTGCAGTTTTATGACAGCAAAGATCTGCCATAAAAAAAAGGGGGGCATTCTTCTTTCCGAAGGGAGAGAGAGAGAGAGAGAGAGAGAGAGAGAAGCGATTCGAGTTTTCCAATGCCTTGGCCCAAACCCGGCACAGCGTATCTCATGTCACTTCAATGTGAAACAGCCACAGTTTGTGTCCCAGGCTCCTTCTTGCAAGCCTGTCAAGACACGGCTAGAGAAAGCCGCCTCCGAGTCCCACAATGTGAGGCTCTCAAAGCCAGGCAGCGGTACCGGTGCCTCAGCGTCGCTTTGCTCCACAGCAGATGTGATTAAAGGAAGCCCATGCTGGCCTCAGATGAAGATCCTTTCCTTCCTTGTTTGGATAGATGGGGGCAGCAGCCAAAGGCCCCTTGAGGACCGAGAGGATGGAGCTTGGCGAGGGTCAGGCAGAACAAAAGAAGAGGGCATCGTTTAAAATTTTTAAAAAACAGGCTTATTTTTCGAAAAAGAAAAAAAAAATCCCAACCACCGTGTAGATCTGTGCTTAGAAACGGCACTGACTATATACTGTGTGAGCTGGTGAAATATTTCCATAATATAACCCCATTTGTACAACGGTATGGTTTGACCTTTCCTTTTGTAGAGAGGTTTATTTATCTTTTTAATATCTGCACTTTGTGTGCTCCAGACGGGCCACATTTTCAACAAAATCACCACTTAGTATGCTGGTGTGGGGGAAAACCTTCATCCTCCTAAATTTCCTTTTCCATGATGGTATTGTTTAATGCAAATGGTACCTTTTCCTCAATGTGGTGAAACCAACAGAAGCCCTTCTCTGCCGTTCTTCTATAACTGGTAGCAATATTCTGAGTAACACAGCCTTTGGGCTTAGAAGTCGTAGGTAACAACTTTCATTAGGAATTTTACCACTCTGATGGAATTGCTGCACCACCAAGGATGAGACCTTGTGGTACTTTAAGGGCTAACTCTTGATACTTGCTTTTGTGGGCTGTAACCCAGTTTCTGAGCTTCAGTCCACAAAAGCTTACGTCAAGTCAAAATGGTTCCTGTCAAAGGCAGCCATTCTCAGTGGGGGGATCTTTGGATCCCTGGGAGCCTTTTTCACACAGACTGGAAGTACACTACCTTATAAGGTTCGTTATGTGGCGTATGCGATCCTGATTTGGCCTATATTTCCTTCATAGCATGTTCATAGCCATGGCCAAATAAATAAATAAATAAATAACGGTTGAGAACGGCTGGTCTAGGGTACCACAAGTCTCTTCGTTGTTCGCTCTGCAACAGATTTATTTTGTTCGACTTCTTGCTCAACTTCTTCAGATGGGGATTCCCAGTGTAGTGTAGTGGATAAAGTCACAGACCAGGACGCTGGAGTACAGGGTTTGAATCCCTGCTCAACCATGGAAGCACACTGGGGAAGTGGAACTGGTAAAACCACTCTTTAAATATCTCACTTACCTTGAAAGCCCTATTAAGGTTGCTGTAAGTTGGTTCCAATTGACAGCACACAACACACACACACACATACTGCAACAGATAACATAATTGTCTCACTGGAAATTTTTCCTGCACAGTCTGACTTAACTGAGGATATAATCTATGTTTGCCTCTGTTTACCTCAGCACAAACTGTAGCCACGGCATGTCGTGTCAGGATTGTTTGATGCGTGCTGGTACGATTGGGAGTCTGCTCTACCCTGCTAAATTGGTCTACTTGCAGAAACTATGTCCCACCTAAATAAAGACAATTTAAAAAAAAATGCTTAAGAATTGCCCCTAAGCCTTGTGTACCATGGGGCAGAGTAACAGCTGCACCAGTGCAGCATAGCCAGGAAACGATGCTCAGCTGCCATTGTAATGAAGTTATGGCAGCCTTGCAAGCAGAAAACGCTGGCCCAGATTCAAGGGACAGATGGAACGAGAAGCTGCAGAATTCAAATTAATTAACCAATGTGACACCATATCTCATAGCTTAAATAAGGATTAGGGGTGCTTTGCTGCAAAAAGTCATTGTCCCCCATTTGGTGCTAGAACAGTTGTTTAGTATTCACGGTCTGATGCACCAGAAAATGCAGATTGTATCTAGATTATGTCTTGTATTAATGGTTAACATTCCGGTTATTCAAGCGTGTTCTTTGCCTTCACATGTTATTTTCTGGTTAATTTTGATGTGTGTGTGTTGTTGTTTTTTTTACTGTATCTCATTCCAAAGTTCTAAATATTGAATATTATCTAAGTTCACTTTTGTCATTATTTGAAGTATAATTGGTGTACAAAGTGATTAGCCAGATAGTCTCCAAAAGGCCACAAGACTTTTAAAAATGACGTTCTTTAAGTCACTTTTGATAAATCTTTATCACATTTCTAGTGTAAAGAACCATGCACGCAATTCATGACAACATTCCCCCCAAAACTGATAGCTGTGTTTGGTGTTTTTTTCATTCATAGAAGAAGTCTAATGCTCTCAGACACCAGCCAAAATCTTTTTGAGCCAATTCAACTGGCGCAACAGGAATGACTGTATCAACAGTGGCAGATTGCTGCTGATTAAAGACTTCCTTTTTCAAAGTTTGTGCCCAAAGCTGTATCGCTTTGTTTGCAAGGCACATGGACATTGAATTGAAAAAGGAAGTCTTTAGTCAACCACAGTCTGCCGCTGCTGCTGATGTCATTTGCCTTGTGCAAGTGGAGAGAGCAACAGGATTGTGGCTGTTGCAGTTCCCTTCTACTCTCAACATACAGTACGTTCAGAAAATCAAGGCTGCAGATCTTTTTAAATGAGTGTGCAGTTCAACTCAACAAGACTGAATTTTCTTGATATTAGAGCTTTACTTAGTATTTTTCAGAGCTATTGAACACTGGAGGGCGGGAGAGAAGAATTTCAGGAGAGATGACAATGAGGAAATTCCCCTCCCTCATACACACACATACACACATTCTCATGCAGTACTGCTGTCCCCAGAGGGGTAGTGTTTGTTTTTTTATCTTTATTAAGCCTATAATCTCAGTTCAGTTGTCCTAGAGTGACAGCTGGACTTTGGGACTAGACAAGCAGGAAGCTATTAATTCTGCACTGATCCTGTGCAACACAGCATGAATTCAGGGTGGGTGGGGGGTGGGTAGGCCTATAGTTACTTCCTGCTACCCACCCTGGGTTGCTTCTCCATATAAGGCTTTTCAATGAACCAGCAAAATAGGGTTTCCAAAACAACGAGTTGTCAAACATGTTTCTAAACAAGCTTTGGAGGACAATATTTTTGCCTTAGTAAGAGAACACCCAATTTCCTCTCATTTGGATTAGCATTTTAAAGGGATGAAGACATCACAATTGAACCTGAACTGAAACATTCTGGCTTAGGGTTGGAAAGGTAGACAAGGATGCATGAAGGTCTGGGCGGAATGAGGAGAAGGAAGAGATAAAGCCGATGTCACTGATATCAGGTGCCGAAGAGGAGGTTGGTCTTTGGCGTCAATCCTAGGTAAAACTATTTGGAGGTGGAGTTTATTTGGGGGAACGGGCAGTAGGCAAATACGACCACTGAGTTTTCTTACCAGAGCAGGTACAATTGATATTGAACATTACTTTGAGGAATAGTTATTTAGCCTGAAACATGGCAGATTCAGTTAGGTTTATCATTAGTGAATCATTTCTCACTTGCCCTTGGGATTCAATTCAAGGTTGGCCGTCGTTTGAGAGGCTGGTGTCGTAACTGTCCGGAAGCCCCTCTGGTGCCTGGCTCACAGCAGCTGAACAGGGGCCTGTGTCAGGACGAGAGTACGTTCACTGGGGCATGCCGATGCATCAGAGATCAGAGGCCAGCTCTTTTGTGCGTGAAGCCCTTTCTACAAATTTCGCACCAGGGCAAGGAGATGGCATATGTATATCCCCAAGTGGACTGTCTGTGTTGAGGTCAAAAAGCCAGCTATTGTCAACAGAACCCGTGCCTGTGTGCCTGTGTGTGTGCTTGCATATGTGTGTGTGCGTGCTGGGATTCTTCTCTCTCCCTTCTGCACTTGCGATAAACAAGACCTTGATTACGAGTTGTTGTTTTTTTAAAAGCAAAGCGTGCTGCTTACCTACCACCCTGTAGTGCTTAAAGCACTCTCTGGGTGGTTTACAGTTTAATTATGTAGGGTACACGTTGCCTCCGAGCGAGCTGGGTACTCAATTGACCAACCTCAGAAGGATGGAAGGCCGAGTGAACCTTGAGTTGGCTACCTGGGATTGAACCCGGGTTGTGAGCAAAAGAAAATATTCTATTGTTATGTGCTTCTGCCAGTGGTGGTTCAATATTGGGCCCTTTTCTCCTGCGGCATTTTTGAGGGCACAGTTGGGATGGGAATGCAAGCTTCATCCTGAAATTTATTGCCCTCATCCTCGACGGATATCATAGAAGACAAATTGCAGCCAGGTTGAGGAGATCCATCTTTTTCCAAGTAAAATTCTCAGGAGCCCTCCGTCTCTTGAGAGAGTATATTATTAGCTGCCTTGTTTCAGTGGGTGCTTGAAAGAATTATAGTGTGCGTTTCCTGATGTTGCCCCCTCCCTTTCTCAGAGAACCTCTGGGTATCTCTTAATAATGTCCTCTCTACTGCCCCCCCCCCCAGTGCTGTGCTAAGGAAATTTTCCCCAGGGCTTTGCATTACTTCACAACAGCATGTTATTCAGTATTGTTGTTTTTTAAAGGAGAACATGGCCCTTGCAGTGTGATTCTTAATGGAATCTCTGAGGCACTGCCAGACCCAGCAACGTGTCTTTGGCAAAGATCCTGTCCGATTATTTCTTGGGCTTCAAAGACAGAAAAGATAGAAACGGACAGCTGTCGTGGGACTTCAAAAAGAGGTCAGCCCAGCAAGTAACCTGTCCCAGGCATGGCAGGTCAGATGCTTAAATTGGGTTCCCTACACACCTTTCTTTGTCCACACATACTTGCTTCACCACCCTACCACTCTGAATGAATGGCATGGCACAGAAGACGTCCAGGTCCGCATGAAGAATGCACACACACATCTTTTGGTTGAACTAAAGTATTGGGAGTCCCACAAGGAAATCCTTCTCGGTATGTTGGTCTCTGTGGGGCACCAATTCTTCCCAGAAATAATAAAGATTTTGCAGCACCGCCTGTATGGGTATATAGTGGTTCCTGCCCCATGCCCTTGCAATCTGGAACAAGAGTAAACGGGGAAGCCACACAGTGAGGGCCATTAAAAGATTACGGAGAAAGAACAGAGGCGTCATTTCGACAGCAGATGTAGATGCGTGGAAAAAGTAAAAGGCATCAAGGAAGAGGTGGATTTTGAGGAAGGATCTGAAGCAAGAGGCAGATGGGGGAAAGATTGTTGTTTCTAGAACCCTAGTACCTTAGTGATGGAACAAAATTGCCACGTTTCCTACTGCAAATTAGATTTTTAGCCCGTAGGGTTGATTGTATTTATTAGGTACAACAACGTTTTAAAAATTCTTTTTTGGGCACTTCATATGAAAATAACCACTTCTTCATCCTTCTTGGTCGTTGTTGTTGTTGTTGCTCCTGCTGCTGCTGCTGCTGCTTTATATGAAGCCACACTTCAAAGCAAACATCCAGATGATGTTTCCAGCTTAGTCTTTTTTCAATGAGGGCTAGGAATTAAAACCTAGATTTAGGAGCTCTGTTTACCCGCTGTAGGTTTTAATGAAGTACGATAACTAAATTGGATTTGAAGTACTCATTGAAAGCTGTTTATGACATGCTCTTGAGTACATTTACCATTTTGTCGGAAGTGTGTGTTCGTTAGCATATGACTCTTTAAGACAGACCATCTGCTAGTATTAAACCTTTGGATAACTGTCAAACTGGTCTAAAAATAAATACATATATAAGTATGAACTGCCCGAGAGTACAAAGTTGATTGCCCTTCCCTCAATCTTCTCTTGTGCGGCAGAGAAAAGAGACAGCTAGTAAAGTACAATGGGATGCCGATCTGCTCTCCCAGCCTCCTTTCCCTTTTTCAGTAATTTTTTCCAGTTTCCAACCACAACACGCACACATAAACACACCGCAGAAGCCCATTATTGGCTGTCGCATCTCATACTTTGAATTAACACACTCCCAACCTGAGATTTACAGGCAAAGAACCCACAATACAACCTCTGCTGGTTGAAGCTAGAACTCCCTCATTTCCTTCAGCTGAGAAATCTCTCTGTAGAAAATCAAGGAGCAAAGCTTCCAGATCTTTAGTGAAAGGCTCTTCTTAATTGTATTAAAGGAAAAGAAATGGAATTAATAAAAGGGGGAAGGGCACATTTCTCAGACAAGCATTTATTTCTTCGAGTTCTAGGTGCTATTTAAAATATATGTATATATCTTGAAGAGCTTCCAGTTACATCGGAGTCAATGTCATGCGTCGTGATGAACAGGGAGACAGGGAGCTGTTCTGGGAAGGATTCAGCACTGTGGGAAGAACATGGCCCCCTTCTGCTCCCATGCCCCCCCCCCCAGTTTTTCCCTTCTTCCACTTTATATAAACTCTCCACCACTTCCAGAAAGTTCTCCCATTCACTTACTCTTATCCACTTTATCCATATCCGGTGTAATTTTCTGCACCTCTATCGTGATCCTCCTTTCTCACTCTTTTCCTAAGCTAAAAGGTCCGAGCATTCTAGCCTCCTAGTATAAGTGAATTGCTTTAGAAGATGCAGTTCAGCATCTTCGTAATTGTGTTTCCTTCTCCTGCCCCTTCTCCCAGCTCCACATCTTTTTGTAAGTTGTGCTGCCAGGACCTGGAACCATGCTTTGTGTCCTGAAGGTCTTATTTTCAGTCTGTGCTAGTGATTGTCAACAATACTGGTTCAGATGGACAGATGTTCTGCCCAGATGCAAGGCAACTTCTTATGTCACAGCAACCCTAGCCAAGATCCAGAGAACCACGCAGCTGGCACTGTGTACCCAACAGGGCCTTAAGCTCATATTTCCTGAATAGAGATGGGCACAATCGGTTTGTTTTTTGTCCAAACAGGTGTTCAGCGCTTCCCAGCCCCACCTCCCCCAGCAGGCACACAGTCAGAGGCAATGCCCAGAGGAGGAGGGGCAAGGTGTGCTGCGTCTGAGTGGGTGCCCACTGGAGGAGGCGGGGCTGGGAAGTGCCAAACATTTGTTCAGCAAACGAATGAACCAGCACAAATCACCAAACCAGTGGTTCGTGCCCATCTCTCTTCCTGAATAGTAACCTACCTGAGCAAGCCATAGGGTGTAAATTGCAGCTCCTGAAACCAAGATAACTTTGAGAATTGATACAGCACATTGTAGGGTGGTCTGTCCTTCCTTCCTTCCTTCCTTCCTTCCTTCCTTCCTTCCTTCCTTCCTTCCTTCCTTCCTTCCTTCCTTCCTTCCTTCCTTCCTTCCTTCCTTCCTTCCTTCCTTCCTTCCTTCCTTCCTTCCTTCCTTTCAGCTTTCCTCTTTGGAAAGCAGAGCAGAAAACTTTAGTACAGCCTCCTGTAGCTTCACCATAGATAACCCTCCTGGTGAGAATGTACATGACCTAAAGGAGGCCAAAAAAAAAAAAAAAAAAAAAAAAAAGACATCCACCACCACCATCCCTCACACACAAACCTTTGGTTTTCTTCGTCTCTGTTCTTGTGAAAGCAAACTCAGCTGAATCGTAGCTTCTTTATCTTGATTCCAGGAGCTCAAATAAACAATGAAAAAACCACACCTGGCACACACCAGATTCATAATGGATATAGAGTAGCAACATCAAATGCATGTGTTATAGTCTCAAGCCAGCATCACTTACCCATCCAGTAGCATTTTAATTTTTTTCAGCTGTTCCTGTTGTAGGGCCCCTGTGATTTCCTGGCAGAGGCTCTTGACTGCAACATGGAAGTTCCCCAGCTTAAGCGCTAGCTTTTTAGTTTTTCCACATTTTCTAAAATTCCCAGTCACCTACTCCACTCTTCTGGCTTGCCACTGTTTCTTTAACTCCCCTCTTAAACTCCAGTGACTTTATTACTTTTCTGAGAGCAGAGTGTGAGTGCAATATTGGAGCCATATGCAGGAAGAAAAAAGGACTTCTTCAATAAAGGGTTTACAAAGTGCACGGGCTTATCTGCTAGATTTCCAGAAAAGGTTCAGTCGCATGGGAAGACTGGATGGCATAATCCACTTGCAAGCAACCAATCACTCTGTTTGAACCCTCAGTCTTAGCAATGAAAGAGAGTTGGATTCAGCCAACCAATAGTAATTGCTTAGCGTATGATGCCTGTATCCAGATGGGATGTTGACTGGCTACACGTAGCACCTGGCCGTTAGTAATAAATCCAAAGGTCAGAATTACCTGCCTTGGAACATAAAGGTAGCAATGTAATAGCACTCAGGTGCACTACAGGCTACGGACCATTTACCCCAGAAATTCTTCCCTGGCTTGGAATCGAATCCAAACAAGTGTGCCTCCTCAAATGCTGTTATAGCAGTGACGTAGGCACTAGAGACCCTGAGATATAAACCGAGCCCCGTTCAACCACTTTGCAAGTGGGCGAGGCCATTTACAGGCAGACAGGTCCAGATATATATATCCCAACCGGCTTCTGGATTTGGGTGTGTACTTGCAACAGTAGGTGTAATTTATCATCATCATCTTAGAACTACAGAGCTGGAAAGGACCCTATGGATCATCATGTCCAGCCCCTTGCCAAGGAGGCCCAGTGGGGAACTGGACTCACAGCCTCTGGTTCCACAACCAGATGTTGAAACCACGGAGCTATCCAGCCTCTGAAGAGTCAAGCGGGAAGATTCTCTAGCATAAGGACAGTTTCCCCCAGCTTCTCCTGGAAAGGTCTTCAGAGGAGGCGCCAGGGAGATAAAAACCATAGGCAACGGAGTGGTTGGGGTGCTGCATTTCGTCCCTTGCCGTCCGACTTTCTTGCCTGCAAAAGCAGCATTTGGTTCTGGTTTAAAGTCGACACATGCTCACGTTTATATCCAGCGAAAATGTATCCTAAAATTCACAGCCTCGTGTCTGCTCTTAAAGCTAACAGCTTCGGAACACGAACAGGGCACAATGGTTTTAGTATTCATTCAGGAAGTGATTTTTGGAGCTTTGGCTGTTGCTGTTTTTGTGCAGCTGCAGCTACGCTTTGCTTACCCTTCCAGCGAGAAGGATGTTTCGCATTTTTTGCTAGACGGGATACAACCCACAGGGCTTCCCTCGCGAAGAACATTATGTAAGCAAGCCTCTGGTTTTATTTCCTGGTGAACGCCCCTCCGAGCCCTCGGGATTGAGGGGTGGTGTGACGATCTGTCAGGGTCGTGATTCCCTGGGGTGGTGAGCGGTGACCTCGCTTTGGAATTGCCCTCAGATTTGAGTGTAATCAGCCTGCATCTTTTTGCCTGGGCGCTTGCTCACAAGAACAGCATGTTCTTTCTATTATATGTGTGTAGAAGGTATCATTAACCCATGTTTGGGGAGAGAAGGTTTGCGAACAGAGCTTCATTATCAGATTTAGAGCCACATACCATTCCGTTATTGACTTGCCTGACGTAATCAATGCAGCAGGCACACATGTTGGGAATTCATGTGCTCGGCCGGTGGACCGTACGCCTCGCTGCTAGTGCTGATTGTGCATTATCTTTTAAATGACACTGCCTAAATAAGTATGGATCTGCTGAGCACCCACAGCCCTTGGCTTTGGCTGCAGAATGCTAAACCTCTTGTGTTTTCCTTCTTGGGAATAAAAAAGAAAAATCTCGACATCGAAGATGAGCAAAGAAATTGCAGTTAAAGGCCAAGAAAATGCGTGGCTCTGTGGATGCATTGCAGATATAGGGTGTAACGTATCACATAACCCCACGCTCTTGTGCTTCTGAGACAGGCTGGCTCGTTGCGCCGTGAGGTGCTTGAAATGGATTGAGAAGACAATGGAATATCTGCATTGTTGTGATTGAAATAAGTTGAGCAGGGAGCACGTGTAACAATTAGCCATTCTGCACATGAGCAGAAAGGCCAAAAAAAAAAAAAAAAAAGCTTCCGTCAGGAATTGCTTGCCATGCCCAATCAATATTTATGATTCAAGAGATGTTGGGAAATCAGCACGCATTAACAGCGTAAACAGGATTTCATGTACTACCAGACAGACCCAGGCAAGAAGCTGCCTTAAACGCCATCAAGCCATTTCTCTTGTCTCCTTCAGCCAACAGCACAGAGTTTGCCATCTCACCTTCTGTCTAACTAGAGGTTGAGCCTTACATCACCTGCACAGAAAGCACATGCTGTGCCTTCAGGGCTCCCATCCCTCTTGCAACACACTTCGTGGTCCCCTCGGGGAAATGGAGCATATGGAGTGAGCAGTGGGCAAAATGTGTGCGATGCATTTGCACTTCTTGTCTCACTGTGAGGCTTGCAGACCACAGTGAGACAAGTACATGGGGTTCCCACATCACACGAACAGTTTCTGCACAGTCACCAGTGTTTCTGTGCATTCTCTTTTTCTGTTTGTTTGGGTTTTTTTTTTTTTTAAACTCAAAAGAAACTTTTAAGGGATTGGAGAAAAGCCCCAGAATGGTCCAGGTTAACAAGATCAGAAAGGCAAGAGGGGAACACAAACAGAAAGGGTGGTGAACTGTAAATGTTGTGTATGACTTAAACTGGAGCAGCCAAACTTGGAGACTGGCAAGAGGGATCAGCAACCTGTGGCCCTCCAGAGGTGGTCAGACTCTAATTTCCATCACTACAGCCACCAGCATCAATGCTGAGGAAG
This sequence comes from Intellagama lesueurii, assembly GCA_037013535.1. Classification (NCBI taxonomy): domain Eukaryota; kingdom Metazoa; phylum Chordata; class Lepidosauria; order Squamata; family Agamidae; genus Intellagama; species Intellagama lesueurii. Next base: position 3,688,597 of record JBAJHW010000008.1, on the reverse strand, counting down.
ATGCGACTTGTAACCCAGTAACATTTGAAGGACTTGCAGATTCTCCATCCAAGTTGCAGCACTGATAGGAAGACTGTGATTCTTTGTGGGGGGGTTGGTTTGGGGGAAGAGCACAGGGCAGAGGACCACTCATTGCATGGAGTGGAGAGCCCTCATCTTCCTCCTCTCACTCAAAACCCCTAAGCATGTCCATTTTTCTCATCAACTGACAACATCCATAACACCAAAGGGTATTCATCCAGTTTAGAGGATGTGTTTATATGTATGTGATTTGTTTTGGATGGGTGTTGCCTGGTTGACTAACAACAAAAGGTATAACGTAAGATGGCTCTTGGTTCTCCTACCTGCCTTGTGCATGCTTCTATAATGTTCTCCTTCCTGTTTTCATGCGCTTCCATTATTCTCAGGCTTTCCACACACTAAGCTACCAGCTCTGCACTTACCTCTAGTTCTGGACCACAGTGTTCATCTACAGGCTCAGAGTTGATTTATTGCTATAGGGACTTAAGCCAGCCCATCTGGCAAGGTCGTATATCTACTCGTGGACTTCCCTGGGCTTTCCCATCTCCCTCCACCCACCCTTTCAAAATGTGTCTGTGAACAATCATAGATTACAATCCATTTCCTCAGAGGAGAAATCTTGTGTCCAAAGAAGTGAATTGCAACCTGCAAAAGTGCACACGGAAATAAACCCTGTTGACTTATAAAGGTGCCATAATTTTGTTTCTGTCGGGCACAGAAGCTCACAAACTAACAGTAGCTGTTTCTTTTAAGTCTGGGCTCCTTTACGCCTCGCCTGAGCCGTTAGAAACGTTTGTAGCATATGGCTTTTGGCTTCGATCCATTTCATGAACGGCATTGCGCAGATAGTTTCAACGTAAAGGTGTTAAAACATTTGCCCGGTCAGTTTCATCAAAGGCAGTGTGGGGTTTTTGCTTTGGTTATGTTGATTCAGCCAATGAAGAGTTTCACCAAGACTTTCTCCACTGTCTGCACCAGAGGCTGATGTGGGGCTCCGTTAAGCTTGTTGGCCTGTAGGAACACAGGGCAGGGCTGTGTGTTGAGCTGGCGCTGTGGTTGAGGCTGTAGGCTGTGCTGTTGACCCCAAGGAACAGACAGCCTTAATAGTTCTTTGTAGACTCTATATTTCTACAGGATTTCAGGCAGGATCTTTTCCTTGCCCTAACTAGACGTGGTGGGAATTGAACCTGGGACGGTTTGAACAGGATGCCAGTGCACTTCTGCTGATTTATATCTATTCTTCAATCTTGCTAGAATATAGCTTGCAGCATTTTAGAATAGTCCTCATCCTTGGGGCAAGTATAGAAACAGGAGACTTTTGATAGCATTGTTCATTGCTGGAGATCAGTCTCTTGATAGGTGTGTTCCACACTGAGGAATTCATGCCAACAAGACGTGTATACAAAATACTCTGGCCTTGGGTGCTTTCTGACTTCAGGTATGCACGTGTGGAAGAGTGGAAGATGATTTATGGGTCACTGAAAAGGCAAAAACAAATGTTCAAAGAAAACATCATTCCTGCTGTTAACATTTTACAATCAGATATCTTTCACTACTTGAGGGAGCACTCCTTCTGGAAAATGAGATGAGCACTTTGTCTAGTTGGATCCTTCAGTGGATTAAACCTTTGGAGTGATATACTGCCTTCCTCTTCTGTCTCCTTCCTGCCCTGTTTGGTTCTCTCTTCCCTCCAGTCAGTAGAAAAGAGGAGATCAGGATCAGTAGAAAATAGGAGGTAAAAGAGGAGAAGAGAAGGACCCCTCCCATCTCCCATCCTTTCTGCCACCAACTAGTGGGGATCCCCCCCCCCCCCCGCCCAGCAATTGTTCTGTAAAGGGTCTGGTGTAGAAGGAAGAAGCTTAAATTTAGTTTGTGGCAGCATTAACAAATTTCATTGTCTGCAGAGATTTTTTTCACATTATGCGTAGTTGTAGGAAATCATGAGCAATCAACTCTGCCTGCGGAGCGAAAGGTTGGGAGTTCAAGTCCTCCACTGGGCCTCCTTGACAAGGGCTGGACTTGATGATCCATAGGGTCCTTTCGAACTCTGCAGTTCTAAGATGATGATGATGATGAAGAAGAACTTCTCATTCATCTACTCTGTAGTTTTTGGTGGAATTGTTAGGCCGTGTAGAAGCACCTCTTCTGTTGTTGCTTCATCTCTTTCGCTTTTAATGGCAAAAAACCTGGACAATACATTATTTTTCAAACAGCAGTGGGCTCTGCCTTTTCTCTTGAAGCCTTTGTCATGTGGTGTGCAGAAGAATGAGCATCACTGCGCAGAAGTTCATAGGAAAAACCACGGGCCACAATGCTGCTAATAACTTTGACATGGTTTAGAAATGCCACAGCTTTTCTGACACCTGGCGGTCACTCCGGAGAAGTACGTGGCTCAGCAGCTATTGTACCAAGTATTTAAATGGGGTCATTGCTACCTCCGGAGAGAAGGCCTGCAAATGGAGCTTCCATTAGTTAAATGTTGCCACCAGACAATTTTCGTAAGACCGATGTCATCTCAGTAATAGAGGTTTCTGGAGGGTTCTTCCTGCCTCTTCTGGCAGACAGATTAACTTGGGGCTGCTTAGGAGGAAGTAGAAGATTGCTGGAAAGTTAAAATATTCTGTACTTGTGCGACTAAAGGATCGGAGGCAGAAATTCCACGCCCATTGATTAGGATTGCATTGCAAATTAATTTGCATCTCCTTGTGAGGGAAGCACTTCTTCTACGGGTGAACCTTAGGTAGGGAAATCAAAATATTAATTACCTAAGATGAAAAAGAAACTGTGCTTTCACCCTGCAACACAAAGGGTTGTAAGAACAGCAGGGACCCTCTCGTAGAAAGCCCACAAATATGAGCCCCAGCCCTCCCTCTGGAACGAACTGAGGATGTAGTAATGGTGGCTGGCTTGTTCCACCGAGTTTAGCAGCACACATTTCCTCCAAATTGCAAATGTGGACAGGCAGGGCGTTTCCACTCCAAACAAGCAACCTTGCTCACGTTTGCCAGTTATGATCCGGGCAGCATTTTTGCCTCCCAAAATCGAAGAGAAGAGGGCTGGCCGGTTGTGGAGTCTTTGCCATGAGTTGAGAAGGAGGCTGTGTCCTTTGATGGGTCGTTGAGAAAAGCTCTCAGTTTAAAAGCAGGGGGGGGGGGGAAGTGCTGTAGCAGCCACGGCGCTCCGTACAAAGTCTGTGCGGTTTTCAAAACATCTCCAGCACTTCCAGGAGCAGGATATTCCAGACGCCATCCCTCAGGTGCCCGTAACTCTGAGACACAACTTCCGTTTGCATTAGACTGAATATGCAACTTCTGCAGTGCATTAGGATTTATTTAGCCTCCTGACAAATGACAGACAGGATGTCTGAGCAGTAATGTCTCCCTTGAGGGGTCTGGCTGCCGCTCCCTTTATGGAGGGAGAGAAGCTAATTGCCAGGGGTGCGCGGTAAACGTCCTCCTTTCCCCAAGACTGAACCATCGCGCGGTCCGGCCACCCTTTCCCCAGCCGGCCTTTTAACCCCTTTCTTCTGCAAAACGCAGAGTGGGCAGAATATGTTCAACACTTCCTGTTGTCTTACAAGGCTGCCATAAGGCAGGATAAATGAAGCCCTCCAGATTTTGGGTGGACTCAGATACAGCAACTGGTGCTCCTGTTGCTGAAGTATTCCTCCAGCTGTCAGGTGTTTGTGTCTGTGATCAATCTGTCTCCTCTTTCTGCCAAGACCTTCCATCCATGCTAGGTGGGAATAGCCGAGAGATGGGGAAGAGAAGGTGCCCGTCTCTGGGCAATAGAGAATATTGTTTAATAGTTCCAGTGAAGGAAGTCCCGAAAGGCACACGTCTTCACAGACTGCTCCCGTTTTGCCAGGATGTAGCAAAATTCTCACGGCATGGCACTCCTTGGGCTCCCTGTATTTTGTTTCATTGTGCTTTCCTCTTTTTTTCTCTCTCCCCTTAAGTTCATGCCAGCATTAACAGATCTATCAGTTCAAAGTAAATGTGTCACGTTGGCAGCTGTTACTTAGGCGCATTTTCTCTCTCTCTCTCCCCCCCCCCCTTTTCTCTTTATTGCATTTTGTTCTGTAATAATTGCAGAGCTTTTATGTTGGGTTCTGCATAAATGCGACTGAGTAGGAGGGTACGGGCTTGCTTTCTATTATTCTGCCCCTCACGCACGTCTCCTTTTCCCCGTCTTTTTTTCAGAACCACACGTTGAGCCAGCATGCTCAGTGAGCCCCTGGCACTACAGGACATCTCTCTGCAGAAGACTTGACGGAAGCTCAGTAGGGAGGACCATTTGAACATTACATCCAATCAAAGTGTCATTTGCAACCCAGATGTAAAACTCTAATGATTTGGCCATGAGGCGCTGCTATTATAAGCAGCTGGAAATGAATATTAATGGAAGAGATTAAAAGTATTCCATGCGCAGTATTTTTTATTGTCCTGCTCGAGCTTAGTGTACTTTAAAGCTTCTGCTTCTGACTGGATTTATAGTTGCTAGATTGGAAGCTGCTTTGATGCTCCTGCCCTTTATTGCTTCTTGTATTATACGGATAGTTCAAGATTTAGAAGTGATTTTTCCCCTTCTTTTCTTTCCTTTTGTTTTTTTGGTTTTTGTTTTGTTTTGTTCTTTCCCTGTTTAATTGCTTTTTAATTGCAATTTTAGGTAATTGTGCATCGTGATGTGATGGCTTGGCTATTGTCTGAATATTTTTTTTTACACTTTTTGGGTTTGTTTTTTTAAAAAAAAACAATTAAAGACTAATGCTTTGATTGGATTTGCCAGTTCACCGGACAGTGATTTAAAAATAAAAAAATAAAAACCTATGTAATGAATATCATCGGTTTCAGTGCAACTGGATGGTCTGCTTTATAAATGTGACTTAATCTGATTGCATTAACTAATACCGTTCAATAAAGGGAATACCTTGGACAAGCACTGGAGTCTCAATCCATCCTCTGATTTGGGTGTTGTTTCCTGTGTACAGTATCATTTGTCAGATGAGAAATATTTCTTAATCCTAAAGCTTTCTCTACCTAAATCTTTGGCCCATAAAACATCACAGTGGGGAAAGTCAAACTGGATGCATCAAGATTGGGTAAGAAATCATCATCTGTCCTTATGGTGGAATGATTTTGTTTAATGTATCTTAAACCTCGGCCATCTCTTCATTTCAGGGAGTTAAAAGTGGGCAACTCTGTGATTCGGATGACATCATGCAGGGGAATGTTTTGTAGTGCATGGAGACCAACTCCCAGTGGAATTCCCTCTCTTGTATCTGTGTTTGAGAAGTACATAACATTTATTGTAAAGCAAGGCTGGGAAGCATGGGCCCACCGAAGTGACGTTGAGCTACAACTGTCTTCATACCTAACCAACACAGGCCATGCTAATGGATGATGGGAGTTGTGGTCAAGTGATGCATCCGAGTGGCTACGCATTATGCACATTTCTCTAAAGACTGAGGATTAAAGTCCAATTATTTTAACAGACACAGCACACGTCCTCCTGTATTCTATCTATTCAAGTGTTATGGGTGCGTGTGAGAGAGAGAGAGTGAGCAAGAGTGAGTGAGAGAGCTGTAAGCAACAACAGATGGTAGACCTCAGCCAAGTGAGACGAAATCAGCACGTTTGATCTGTGAAGAGCACAATTCCATTTTCCAGATGATCCGATGATGTTTTTTGGGTTGGTAACATGGAGCAGTTCCTGACACCAGGATTTTTCGAAAGGCCCTCTTGAGAATCCTCAAACTGTTTCCCCCGAAAGAAGGACTGGTTTTCAAAGTGTAAGCGGGTTAAACACTGCATATTAGCATTGGGAATGCATGCTTTCGGTCTGCCTGGAACCACCTTAGCATTTGCAAGTTTTTATGGCAAATGGGGAAAGAAAGCTAATCCCTCACACTCATGTGTGTGTCAGAAGCCAGTAGGATTTAAAATGGGATGAGGAGCGTCTGTGTTTTGGGCCTCTTGCCCTACAAACCCAGAGATAGGCTGCTGACCTCTGCTGTCACAAAATGTGTTTGGATTTTGAGTTTGGTTTTTTAGGTCTTTGATTTAACAATAGTGCTGGTCATCGAACTCAAGGGCCAAATTGTCGCCTGGTGAATGAAATTAATCAACTGGCAAGAGGGTTCACAGATCACCCGTTTACCATTAATCTTGCATCTTCAAAAACGCCTATTGTCTTGCTGGTGGGAATTGCAGGCAAAACATTTGATGGGCTAACGCCCCCTGCCCCCATTTTTAAAGAATAATGTATACAAAGACAATTAAGAGAATGGACTTGAGGGAAATGTATATTACCGGCCTGTTGCCTGTGTCTTTTCTGCTTCCCACAAGGTGCTTTCCTCAGAGAGATGAACCAGGGCAAAGACTGCCTCGTTTACCTCCCATTGGCTGGTCCCAAAACAAAGCCCCCTGAATGCAAAATATTCAGGGCTGAGTGGAAGCAAAGGCTATGAGAAACTGGCTGCCAGGACTTAAGGGAGGTCTGTTTCTAATGACATGTTAACTGTATCATCTGGTTTGGCACTCCGTATTTCCTGACATAAATATCCTCTAAAATGGGAGTGGATAGACTCCAGTCTTGTAAGAGCTGACAGAAACTGGTCCACTAGCCAGATGCGACATGAGCCCCTCTTTGGCTTTCATCAACCATCTTACCTGAATATGTGAGTGGATTAGCATCATATAGTCCCAATCCAACTGCACCATGTGAGCTGTGTACTGTAGACCCCGTTCACTGGAACTTTACATACGTGGGCTTTGGAAGCACATGGAGACTTGCATGGATTTAATTATATGTCCTTAAACCTGCCTAGTTCTTCCTTTTGATTGCAAGACCCATAGAGGGAGCTCTGTGATCTGAATGACACTGATACCGAGGCTAAAGGGTAAAGCTATACTCGCGTATTTGGGAAGGCCCACTGATGGGCATCTCTATAGGCTTAGGTGGCCTTGTAAGAGTGGACAAGCATTATAAAGGAACACAGGAGCACATGCTGAGCCCAGAAATATGTTTCAGTCCCAGTACTGACACACACATTTTGTTGTTGTTAAAGTGATCCCTGATTCTCCACGTTGCATCCATTCCTGCCCCCAAGCTATTTCTGTTTCAGCAACATAATTTGGTGTAAGTTCCAGAGGAGTAGCTGGTTCAGTCTCTAGTCTTTTGCAAACACACACACACATACACACACAGAGAGAGAGAGAGAGAGATGTGTGATATCTTAGAGACTAACAAGTTTCATTTGCAGCAAGCAGCACGCTTCATTTGATTTCATAGAGGTCATTCTATTAATCTGTTTTGGTGTATATAACAAAAAAATAAAAACAAAAGAGTTGGAGCACCTTAAAAACTAACAAATTGGATGCGTGTGTCAGAGAAGTGGATCATAAGTTCACTGTAAAATAAATATGCTAATGAATAACATGCCATAACTCTTACTTAAAAAACAAACGTTTGACGTACAAGTTTTATTTGGCTTATGCTTTCATGGACTGACACCCATCAAAACTTGACAGTTTTTCAAGACTTTGATAACTTTGTGTGCATTTTTGGTAGGAGTGAGTCTTTTTGCCTTTATTCTTCAAGTCACTAACCCTTGTTGATCTACTGCAAATATGGAAAGAACCCAGTTTGCCTCCTGCTCCCATCCTCCTCTAAGAAACAACGTAACACCAAAGAGAGTGGCAATGAATGGAGAGGATAGAGCCAGAGAGAGACCTTAGTTTTGTGTAACAAATCAAGAGAAGGCACAATATGTGTACAATACATGTATTTATTTGTCTTTAAAAATTAACATCTGACCAGTGGTAAATATAGGCAGAGGGGAAACATCAAAATTTCCGAAGCTATTCTTGGTGGTTGTAGTATGTGTGTACACTTTCACACACACATTGCACAATTCCATAAGGAAGCCACACTCTTATGCTTTCCACTTAACCATTCAGTACTGGATACAACATAGGCTCGTCCAAGGAAACATCACCATGGACTCTCCCACACAGCCATTGAAGGCATCTTTGAATCCCCTTCTTTTTGGCTAATGTAAGTTGTAACTAGAACGGGCCATTTGAACCCATGCAACTTATGGAGGAGTTGACTCACCAAATCCCCACTGATTCAGTGGGCCTCCTCTAGTGTGACTTACTACACTGAGCAACAAGATTTCAGCCAATGTATGTGCAGCAATTCAAACTTTAGAAAATATGGCTTAAATCTAATTATTAGTCCCGATTAGCATAAACCAATTGAATGAAAGGGATTTGTTAATTACTGCTGTTAAGTCCCATTGATCCTACCGTCCTATTCTATTTGAGATTAAGAACTGGATTTAGCCCCATGGATTAGATGCAGCTGCAGGTTGGATCCAGTCATTTCCCATGATCTGGGAAGGTTAGGTTTGGGGTCCCCCAAACATGGCCAAATTTCCCTTTGCATATATAACAAAGGAAACCTTTTTAAAGCATTTCCCCCCCCCAAAAGGGTTAAAAACTTTTTGGAGTGGGGAAGAGATGTGAGGGGTGTCAAAGGGGCCACATTTACTGAAGGGGTTTGTGGAAGGGCAGTATGTGACCCATGGCTCACACGTTGTCCATCTTCTAAAACATTGTAAATATATTTTTTAAAGAATGGATCCAGTAAACAGAAGCTGTGTTTTAAACCTCTTACAAGCAGCTTTTTTTGTCTGCTTACATGACTCACAACTGTATATAACATATGGAAGATCTTGTTCCCTAAAGCTGGTGTTACCTTTAGTAGTAAGGTGATAGGGTATGATCTACAATTTGGAGATACCCGTATATAATTTTGGTTCTTTAAACTGCCCCTTGTGTTTTGGTCTGCAAATGTTTGCCCCTTGGAATTGCAATAACCTTTTGTTGTTGCAAGTAAATGTTTGATTGATCAGTTATTAAGCCTGCAGTCTTGTGTCCAAATTTTCCTTGAGTATCACTTACAGAAACAAGTTGGATTTCCTTCTGAATAACGATACACAGAATTACACTGTAGTGCAACAATCCAGTGCCTGGGAGTTAATGAGTCCTGTAGAATTCCATGAGATTGACTTCAACATAAATTAGCTGAATAACATGTGTTGAGTTTCCTCTAATTACGGCATTGGTTGGTTTTTCCTCCTGTAATATTAGGGTGGAAATAAAGTTTCACCCAAACACAGATTGAGGAGAGCTTCAGATCTGGGCCAATGTATTGTTCCAATTAAAATCTACGCACAAGAACTGTTCTATATCCTGTCCCATACGTATGTTCATGGAACTGAAGAAACTGCCACAGAGATCGGATGAGACGCCAAATATGTGCATGATTTAAAGATGGGCCCATCTGCTGGTTTCATGGTTTTCACCAGTTTGGATGATGGCCAGCTCCTCCAGGCACTGCCTTTCAATGGGCACCTGCTCGAGGGGGTGAGGCGTCAAACCATGGAATGTCTGTTGGGCCATCGTCCGAACTGGCACAAACCAGCGATTCATGCCCATCTCTAGTGTGGTTCCATACAACCAGCACCTCATCCAATCTTTTGTGGCAGCTCCTGCAGTTGGAGCTCAATAATAATAATAATAATAACAACAACAACAACAACAAACAACAACCCCATAGTCATTGGGGCTTTGGGAACAATATCAAGAAACTTCACCCAGCACTATAAGCAGTTGCAAATCTCAGAAATCACACCATCAGAGCTACCAAAAATGGCAATATTAGGAACAGCATACACGCTGCGCTGACAGATACCTAGGTTTTTGGTTAAAACTTGTATCTGTTATATAATACCAGTCAATGTTTTTATAGTTTTGATTGACTATGCCAGGTGTTTTCAATAATAATAATAATAATAATAATAATAATAATAATAATAATAATAATAATAATAATAATAATAATAATAATAATAATAGTTTCATCAAAACCGTTCTGATCTATGGCTACCCTTTCCAGGGTTTTCCAGGTAGAGTCCTCAGAAGTGGTTTCCCATTCCCTTCCTCTAGGGGGCGCCCTGGGACTGTACAACTTGCCCAAGGCTACCCAGGTTGGCTCTTCCCCTAGGAGGCACAGTGAGAAATTGAGCTCCCAACCTCTGGCAACGTTGAGCTATCCAGCCAATTGGAGCTCCACAAGCATATAAATATTGAACAGGATGTTGGCTTTCACCTTTAAGGGAAATGATGCTGTATCAAAATCGATTGATATGTTAGTGCAAACCTATACATGTTTACTCATAAGCACTACTGAGCACAATGAGCATCTCAGAACACACAACGGCAGCCCTAAATTATTGTCTAGAAATTAGCAAACCCTCCCACCCATTAATTTCAGATTCTCAACAACATGTACAGTGAAGCAGGGTGTAACAAAAGAATTTTTTAAAAAGGAAGATCTTGGGTATGATGACATTTATGTAAGCTTTGATTTCTGCAAGGCGAGAGGAACACATTACCAACCCTCGTACATGTTAAACACTAGCACAGTTAATGGTTTTTTACACTTAAATTTATCTACATAATTACATGTCATGAGAACAATTATAAGTGCCCAGAGGGATAATTATAAGATATCGCTAGACAGCTTCAGAAGTCATTTCTCTACTGTCAATTTTTATAGGGTTCTGTTGTGACTTCATAGAACAGGGCTTCTGACATTGCTGTATTACCCACATTTTAAGGCAGGGGGAAAAATTAAATTTTCTGCTGTGAAATTATATGATTCATTTTACTAGGGGTGGGCAGGAAGAATGAGAAAGTTGGGTTTTTAAGAATCCTACACACACACATCACATGCCAAGCTTTTGCCTCAAGAAAATGTGACAGCTACAAGCAGCAAGAGGGGAAAGGTGTAAAGGATAGGAATCTCTTTCCTGGTTGCAAAACCAGTAAGTGCCTTTTTGGGTGGAAGGATGGATGGAAGGCTGTTCCCACCCACCTACACACCTCTGGGCAAAGGAAAAATAAGACTTTAGAGTGCAAGATTCGGGCTCCTTGCTTTCGTGTGATTACACTCAGAAAAAAAGAGACACAACCGTGTGGTCCATGAGTGAAATCCATAGTCAGGATTGGATGATTAGCCTGTTTTTCAGAAAAGCGAGCTTTTGAGTTTCACAAGTCTCTTTATCATCTTGGGGAGCAAGAAGAAAACAGAAACTCAAAAAAAAAATGCCCCTGCTGGTTTGGACTTTTCTGAAATCATTTCCCCAATCCTAGTGGTTTACACGTTTCTGGTGTTTATTCAGTTGTGAGGAGAACGGGTGGATCACACAGGGCAATAGATCACAGTTTGGATCCCTTGTGGGTCCCTGAAAAGTGATGTGGTGTGGCCAGATGCACACCTGTCTTGGCGTCTTTTCACACCCTGAGTAAGCTTACGATTGAGTAGACCCTTTTGCGAGAAGCGTACACAAGGACGCACAGCTGTCCAGAAGCTTCCACGCCTAAACAGGGTTTGAGGAATCTGACAACACGGTTCCTTCTTTCACAGATGAAGTGTCTTGAAAAGCCTCCATCTGAAAGAAGTCAGAAAGTTGTAAAAGAGAAAGCGCACGGTTGAAGGAGGGGAGGGTGAATTAGCAATGCCAAGAGTAAGATCATTACTGTGTCACCTCCGAGGTTCTTAACAAAATATGAACCTTGGTTGGATCTAGTAACAAATAGCAATTGAACTGCTTGAGAACATTCTCAGTATGAGACCAGAACAAATTTTATTTTAAAAGTCTGTCATTCCCCTATATGGCTATGTTTTCTTTGAAAGGTGTAAATAACCTGTTTTTGTGTGTGAAAACCCAGTTTGTGAGCTTTGTCCTGCATGTTGTTATGGGGGCATAATGTGAATTTGGAGACTCTTTTGCAGCTCCACCAAACCACTCAGAGAAATGGTCCTCTGATTAAAAACTGGTTCCTTCTCTTTCTTTAGCATTTTACGCCCCCAGTGTGTGTTCCAGATTAGCCATTCGCAACCTTTTTTTTTAAAGCGCTTCTCAGGTTCCAGCACCCTCTGTCAAACAAGGAAAGCCTTGGGCTGTGTGCAAACAAGGAAACAACACGAACAGATGCATCTGTGGCCCCCTTCAAATGTGCCAGGGCTCCCCAGGGGACCATATGGCCACTGTTCAGAATGGCTGTTCTAGACTGCTCTACTTGTGCAAGACTCCCCATGGTGACCGGTTCTAGAGCAGCTCATCTGCAAGATGTGGAGCAGGTGGGGGATGATTCTTGGATTCCTTTTCACTTGTATTACACAGTGATCCCAATAAAGCATACGATAATCACTGCATAACTAGAAAGCACTGTCCATGTGTAGATATTACCTTTGAACTGAACCTCTTGATACAAGTGAAAGTACTCACGTACATGAGAACATTTTACTTTTAGTTCTGCCATATTCCCCTTCTTGCCTTCTGCTGTATTACCCACTTTATTTCCCCTTTCCTACATGATTAACCCTAACCCCCACCCTCCAACATCTTGTTTCAGATTCCCTTTGCTGTTGTTTTCTAATGTGTGCTGTATTTGTTGGTATAATTCATATTATTTTTGTAAAAAAAAAATACAAACAATAAAAACAAATGCAGGAACAAAGCGACAAATGTTCCTGTCTCCCCCATTGTGAATATTGGGTAATTTGTGGATTGGTCCTTACCGTTCGTTACCATTAGGGATGTAGATGACAGGGTAGAAGGGGGAAAGGGTGTTAAACAAGTACAGTGGGGAATACACATATTTTCAGGAGGTTATATCTTGAAGAGAGGTAGCCCATGCAGGTATCCAGGCGTGCAGAGCGAGGGAGTTCAGGACTGTACACGTTTTAGCCATTTTTTCCCCCTACCCATACAGGAAATGCAAAAATACTAATTTAAGTGTCACTTCTGAAAGCAGCCTATGTAGGACGGAGAATGGCAAGCACTTAGCAAAATCATACATACAGCTCTATTGAGAAACCTGTATGTTTCACGGCGGGGAGCTGTCGGTGGCAAATGGTGAAGTTCAAACTACGCGTCTATAGGTGTTCCAAAAGTCAAGCGGCAAGTTTCATACTGCTGGCCTTCTTAACCATGTAATAAAGAGCGAGGGAGAAAGCTGTATTCAGACCCCATGCCGCCTGAAATCTTAAGTGTTCCAGTACACAATTCATACTTAAAAAAAAAAAAAAAAGACCCCACTCTCCTGCTCTCTTTCTCGGTTTCCCCCATCAAGATTTATAATTTCTGCCTTAGCTCTTACGTTCTTCAAATCCCTCTCTTTCCCACCCTGCTCGGAAACTGGAGGAGTGCAGGGGGGAGTAACCACTGGGGGAGGTGGATGCGAGCGAAAACTGACAATGAAAGGGGGGCTCTGGATCTTTTAGCCAGGCGATGGGTGGGACGCAGCTTCAATGCATAATTTGGGGCCCAGCGGAAGAGAATGGCAGGCTCAGCTCTCAGGCTCAGCAGGCTGCCCAAGCTCACCGGCAGGGAGCTGACCTGCATCTCGGGCAAACTGCTCATCTTAATAATAAGCACCTTTAGCTAAAGACCTTAATGCATGTTCCATAAGCTGATTACCCATCTGTAGCTCCACTGGCTACGCTCGGGAGCACGGGTGGACAAAAGATAGGCCGCAGTCCGCTGATGGCCCATTTTCGGTGGACTTCTTAGCATTTCCGTCTTGCTGGGATTCTTGCAAAGGAAGTATCTCCCAAGTATTTCTGGGCATTACCAAGAATTGGCCTGCTTTCTCCGTCATGGTAGATTTCTCCAGAAATCCTGTCTCAGCCATTAGACTTGTCCGTTGAGCCTGTGTTTACTTCATAAGGACCAATCTCAAAACAAAGCACGGCCAATGCAAAGTACAGAGGGGAGGCCAACCAAGTGCTGCGACAAACAGGCCTCTTTCACCACTTGAAAGAGCACTTCTTTTACAAACGTGCTGAGCCTTTTGTCAAGTTCAGCTATTCTTAGTGAGACAAACGCCACACTTCTGCGGAGAAGGAAGAGATACCAGCTGGCTCGCCTTTATTGAGGTGGGGTACTATCAAGCTCTGCAGAAGGACAAAACATCTTGGGAGTGGAGACCGTAGTGACTGGATAAGCAGCCCAATGAGCACTGAACATCATGGATGGTCACAGAATCCTGATTAGTGGGAGGAAGCAAAATGACAGAAACCATTGGGCGTTTGTGTGTTTCAGTTTGAGGCTTTTCTTGAGTTACATTTGGACTATAGCTCCCAGACCAGAATTATTAGCATAATTGCAGCCATATTTCATCCAGAAGCCACAATTGAAGGTGGGATGATTTCAGTTGCCAAGCTACTTGTGAACCTCAACTGCAATATTGGCCTTATGCGCACAGAGGATTACAGCCGGAGATGAGCAAAACCTACCAAGCAGGAAGAATACCTTCTCGTCGATTGCTTTCAAATAGTCTCTCTCTCTCTCTCTCTTTTAATTACAAGCAGACAATCAGTGAAGACTCTACATGTACTGGACGGCTGAATTCCTGCTGCATTGTGTTACACTGAAACGATCCCTTAAAAGTTTTCCAAAAAAGAAAAGAAAAAAGAAAGCAACGACAGCGCTAAGGAAATGTATTTTGTTTTGCTTTCTCCAGGACTTGTCCCCGAAGGAGGCTAACACTATCCCAGTTTGGAAAACACATATTTAAGCCAATCCTTGGCCAGCATCCATTCCCAGGGGCAACCTAGGTGGGCATGATGCCATCTTAACAGATGGACATAACTCTAGGCAACCAAGAGACTGGGAATGCGAATCAAGCCTAGGTGTTTACCATGTGCGTTCCCCAATGAGAAGGTTAAAATGGCACTCGGCTCCTCGATTCGGTGAAATATGCGTTTCGTTGACTTGATCTGAAAGCGTACGAGGCTTGAAAATTCACTGGCTCAGAGGAGACGGTTCCCCCCTCCTGCTCCTGCTAAATCCAGACAGAAAAGGCAGTTATGGGGGTGGCCGAGGGACTCATTAAAAGCAACCACTGCCAAGCCTTTTGTCTGCCTAAGGTAACGTTGGGTGAGATGGAAGCCAAAATTATTCTTAGATCCTTTTACCTTTTCAGCAACGAGATGACACCAGTGGATCCAGTTCTGTAGAATTATAATGGAGAATGGTAGGGACTATTTCAAAACTTTTTTTTTTTTTGGTAGAAAAATAAGATTAAAAGATTAAAGCCAAAAAAGTCAAATTCTGGGCTGGAAGAGCGATGAGATCCAGCTTTTAGGCAAAATTGGTGACTTTTATAGGAGGAGTGCTTCAGCCCCTTAGCATTTATACACGGGCATTTGATGCGCCTGGCGCCTTTGCACCAATTCACATGGACTTTAGCTGCCTAGTTCCTTACCAAGCACATTATATGGGCACATTACATGTGCAGTGCCGTAGTGTTAACAATGGAGATGGGCACGAACCTGAAAAATTGTGGTTCGGGATGGTTCGTGGTTTGTGGTTAGCCACAAACCACAGATCACGAACCACCACGAACCAACTGGAAAACTGAACCAATTTGCAATTCAGTTTTTGGTTCATGCCCTGTGGGGGAACTACCTGCCTTCTCCTGTCATGCTGCTGCCAATGCCATCTTCAGAGACAGTGCCCCAGCTTCCCGTCAGCTGTCCCTGAAGAGGACGGCGACGGAGGAGGAGGTGGCAGGAGCAGGTAGAGTGGTGACCGGCAGCAGGGAAGGGGTGGGCGGGCACCCGTTTTGCCAAAGCAAACTGAAGTGCCGAGTGGAAAGAAGTTTGATGCTTCATTTTGTTTCAGCAAAATGGGTTGCACGAACTGAAATACGAACCAGCCCAGTTCGTGGTTCCTCCCCACGATTTGTAGTTCAATTCGTCCTCATCTCGAATTAACACACACATTTTACATGCCGGGTTCCTTCTGACTCATGTGCTTTACACACCTGCTGCAGTAGCATTTCTCTGTGTGCGTTTTACATGTCAAAACAGAAATTTGACATGCACAGGGAACAGACCCCAAAAGCATCCACTCAACCATTCAGAGACTTTCCATCCCTGGGGCAGGGAATGAAATCGGAAGAACAATGTCCAGGTGGGGAAAAAAAAAATCACAACACAAACCAATTATTAGAAAAAGCATCTACAAGAAGCCAAAGCAGGGTGAGGTTTTCAGAAGGAATTTGTGCCAAAACGTGGGAATTGCCCCAAATAAACAAGGGCTTTTGGAATGGATAGGAATATATTTTACAATACCATCCTTAGTATTTATTTTGTTTGTTTTGCATTACAGACCTGGAGAGTCCACCCACTTTTCCATCTTCAGCCCAGAGACTTCCTGGGGAAGAGGGTTCTCCCGGCTGCTCTTCCCACCTAATCTCTCAGAAATCTGAATATATATATATTAAAACCAACATTGTTCAAAATGAAACAAGCAAAGGGAGAGCAGACACAGTTTGGTTCCGGGCTTTTGCAGAAACTGGCTAGCACAGTTTATTCCAAGTTCAGGATCTGAATTTCTTCAACGCATGACCCTCCCCAACTTGGGCAAGCAGGACTTGGCCCCTCTTCTAAAATGCATTATGCGACATGCAGAACCTGCACCTTAATGATCTTCAGGTTGAGGTCCAATGCTTGAAACATGAATTTTAAATCTCTCTCTTTCTCAGTCTGAACCATGGAAGTTTTAGGAAGCTAAGCAATGGTCAGTGGCATAAAATTGCATAATTTAGTATTCATCTGCATAATATAATGTATCAGCATGTTTTTCCCCTTGGCATTAGACTTTTGTAGGTTCGCGTTCTCTAAGTGCATCTGCGCAGAATATGACCAGCCCTCTAAACAGAGAAAACAAACATTCATAGAATCATAGGATAACTGAGTTGGAAGGGGTCTCTAAGGCCATTGAGTCTGTTCAGTGCAGGAATCCAACTCATAGCCGATCTGACTGATAGTTGTCCAATTTTCTCTTGGATGCCTCCAGCGGTGGAGCGCTCACCGCCTCCCAAGGTCATGGGTTCCATTGTCATACTGCTCTAACAGTTAAGAAGTTTTTTTTCCTGATGCTCAGCCTAAATCTGGCTTCCTGTAACTTGAGCCCATTGTGATGTTTCTTGTACTCTGGGATAGTTGAGAATAGATCTTTCCCCTCCTCTGTGTGACTACCTTTCAACTATTTGTAAAGTGTTCTCTTTCTCAACGCTAAACATGCCCAATTCTTTCAGTCTTGCCTCACAGGGCTTGGTTTCCAGTCCCCTGATCATCCTTGTTGCCCTCCAGGTGTCCAGAACTGGACACAGTAGTCTATATGATTCGTATCACCCGGGCCTCCCCCAACACTCAAATGCGTTCTTCTGAAACCACAGAACTTTATGCTCAAGGCCACATACTTTTACTTTGTGTGCCTTCAGCCCTAGCCACATGTGCAGCAGGGAAGGTTTGTAAGAAATACCTGGAGAGTTTGTTATCTAACCCTTTCCTCTTGCTTCACATCTCAATACACAAATCTAATCTTCCGGGGCGGGGGGGGGGGAGCCCTCTAAACTCCCAGCAAGATACAGTCCATCAATTTTAGAACAAAGAATCAATTATCTGAAAATAGGCTGTCTCTTTCTGTATGCAAACAATGGCAATATTCCCGTCCTCATTTAAAGCTATCAAAATAAGTCTTTTCAGCGTGCCGGCTGTAATCTGTTATGACGGCTCCGCATTTTGTTATTAGACTTGCTAAAATGTTCTGCTGTCGTCTGTGTCATTTTCCAGGGAGAAGAATGTTTATTTTCTAGCTTTGGTGTCATGGAAACAGAAATGCTTACCTTATGCTTGAGTGTGCCGGTTCGATAACAATGGGACATATCATCAGAAGCCAGGTGGCAACCAAGCATGAGAGTGGCCTGTGCTGCTCCTGCACCATCAGGTTCTCAGGCTACTGAGAATACAGAGAAGCAACCTCACAAGGACTCTTTGGAAGGTTTTAGGAGCTGGGCCTTGAAGGGTTGGGCAGCAAGTCAGAGTCCCATAACTGCTCCAATGCACACAGGGAGCTCCACCTTATGGGGTTGGACTGTTCATGCCAACAAAGCGCCACCTTGAGTGCCATTCATTGGGGAAAAGTAGAGGAACAAATATCTTAGTCATTTGGTTACCTTTTAATCCCCTCTTTCCTCCACTGAGCTCAAAGTCTTGTTCCTGGCTTCCTTTATACCCATTTTATCTTCACAAGGACCTTGAGGGGCAAGTCAGCTTGACGGATCACAACTGGCCCGAGGCCAACATGGCCAACAAGGGTTCGTACCCAGGTATCTTGAGTCCTAGTCCCAACACATGAACTGCTCCACCATACACTGGCTCTCCTACATCACCCTGACTGTGGTCAATCACTACGCGGAGTTGTACAAGCTAAGCAGGGGAGATGTCAGCATATTCGCAACTAAGGGTTGACTTTGGCCACTGTGTGTGAACAGTGGAGTTGGAACATCAATTTCTCTCTGGCAAATGAAATTCTCATTTGCTAACAGGGTGGGGCAAGCCAAAAGAAGGGAAGACCTTTTCTCTGTAAGTATCCGGAAGAATGTTGTGGATACTTACAGAGAACAGCCTGTACGTTCTGCCAGAGCTATCCACTCTTGCTTTTAGGTCTACCTCTATTCCTCAGACACCCAACAATCTTGGTCACAGGGCATTTGGGAGGACCGAGCAAATCAGCAATGAATAACAGATTCGGAAGTATTTCATGGTGCTGAAATCAAAGTCAAGATACAGGATACCTTAGACCAGTCAAATAATTTTGTCATCCAAGGCAGAAAATTTCACAAGCCCCTCTCCGCATGGTAAAACCACGGTGAAAACCAGTGAAATTATAATAATTTTCCCTTTCCATAACAAACTTGTTGTCCAGTGGTAGGGCCAGCTCCATTATCAGAGCTCAGTATCTCCATTTCTGTCTTTGGGGAGGGTCTCAGAAACACCTATGTGGGTGAGGAGCTCACCAGCCAACCCCACCAGAAGGCAACAGAGAAATGTGAAGGAAAATATTGTGGCCCTTTGGCAGCTCCTTTTGGGAGAGGCACCCAGCTTTCAAAAGCTTTGGCCAAATAAAACCTTCAAGTCTTTAAAGTGCCATAAAACTTTAGGCACTGTCAAATGCGTGACGGTTATTTTCACTCAAAGGCCATCATTCCCTACCTACCTAAGTCAATACAAGCTTCATTGAACTGGATGGGCTTACAGAAGATCACACTGCCCGATCTCGGGCTGATTTCACTGGCAGATTTAAAACGGGCTTGAATCTCTTCCCCTGAAATTAAAGGGGCTTTTCAAAGCTTCACTTTGGTTGTGTTGTGTGCAAATTCTTCTTCTTCTTCTTTTTAAGTAAATAATTGTACGTTGCAAAGGCATAAATCATGCACTGGCTTTAACGAACGGATTTCCTTCGCTGACTTTGGGACTTCAGACATCATTTTTCAGCGTGTGAGGCATGACCCGAAACTGTCTAGATCTGAAAATGCAGGAATGTCTGTGACATATTGGTACCTGATGGGAACTGATCTTGAAAGGACAAAAAAAGGTACCCTGTCAGGTGGTCTTCCTCTGGGTCTGTTAAAACACCTGCCGCTTTTGGGGTCTGCCTATAAGGTGGAGCAGTAGGGCAACCTTGAGACTAGCCTTATTCCACTGACCAGGACAGATAAAAAAGCACCTTGGAATGGATGAGGCCGCCTAGGAGAATCAGGAGAACCACAGTATCCTCTTCGCACCCTGGTGCAAATTATTCAAAAAACCTGAAGATTTCTAAAGGACAGCTCTTGTTCTTAAGATAGGAGGATGTGTTTTCACTTTTTGTACAGGAACAAACATGTCTCTGATCCCTGGGGTTCAAACAGATCGAGAGCCTGGATGGTTAAGCAGCTAACATTTATTAAAAAAAAAAAAGAATATTGGGGGGGAGGAAGGTGGTAGTGGAGAGCTTGCATTTTACATAGCAAAAGGTCATTTCGTGCTAACCCCTTAGGGGGCACGTTCCCGGTACGATGTACATGGTTCCCATTAGTTCAAATGGGAGTTTCGCAACGAAATCTCGGTTCATTTTGCTAGAGGGAAAAAACTCTCGATGTACTTCTATGTAGCTGGCAAAAATGATATCTGTAATGAATTTGGAGCTTGTGGGTATCTCCTGACTTCAGACGGTCAACCTTGCTCGTGGGTGCGGCACACGGAAAATGCTAGTGTGATTTTGGGGTGTCTTTGTGAATGAGTGAATGTTGGATTTGCACCCCAAAATCAGAAGCAAGTCGACTGTTCTAATACAGACACAACAAGAATTTCTTTCTGTAGCTCCTAATAATCACTGTGAAATGTGCACTAGGGAAAAGAGAGAGAGAGAGAGAAACAAAAGGCTATTCTCATTTTATTTCAAACATTTCAAGGCAATTGATGGGTAGTTTGGTTTGGGTATTTTTGCTCTGAGCCAAACACTTCGAGAGGGCGCCGCAGCTCCAGGTTGTGAGGAAACGCTTATGGGCATGGTGGTGGGGTTCCTGCTGGCAGTTCCTGAGGCTGTGTGAGAAGGAAATCTCATGGGGAAACGATGGTGCAGGATTCCATCGCTAAATAGCTGAGCCAGAATACTGGAAAAGCAGGTGAACTGGATGGGAGAAACGTTCCAGAGTTAACCTATGCAAATAGCATTTTTTCTCTCTCTCAGTACTGTGATGCATCTTTACTCAGCAGTAAGCCCTGCATGTTCATTAGAGCTTACTCATGGAAAAAGGAGCATCGGATTGCAGCCTTACTGGGTCACCCTATGCACGTCTGTTGAAATACAGCTTCTACTGTGTTCAGTGGGACCGACTCCCAGCAAAACGTCTATAATATTGCAACCGTGGCCTTCTGAAAACTTCCAGGAGACTTGGTGGCCAAGTCGAAGGGGGTCTCTTGACGTCACAGAACCCAAATTCTGAATGCCATCTTGCAGCGTGGAGTCTAATTCGAAAGACCAAAACACCAGGTGGCAGGGCAGGTAACCCTTTCAGCCAACCATGGTCTCTTTGAACTCCTGGCTCCTCATTCTACCATCAGAGCTTTACCAACTTCTGTTGCAAAATCCGTCTCGTGTAACTTAAGTTATGCCCTAGCTGTTTGCGGGAAGGAACTGAAGCAAGTAACTAATGCTTTCAATGAGTTGCTCCCCAGCTCGGCTGTCAGTCAAAGTAAACAAGCTAGCATTCGGCAAATCAATCAGTGTACAGCGACTTTCCACATTCAGTCAACTCTCTCCTGTTCTGGCCTTTGAAATGTGTTCTTCTGAGCTTCAAGTTTAGTTCCCTGTACACAGGTATTCATTTTTCTTTTTTGTCCAAAAACCCGGCCTCCCAGAAATACAATATGAGGGGAAGCTCCGCATAGCAGCAAAGGTACTTATTATCCCACAAGCATTAGCTGGCATTTGAGTACATAACAATAAGCAATGTGCTTATTTAATTTATAGTCATTCTTCGCAAGTGGACCACTTCAACTATAAATAGCAAACCCATTCATGCGAGGTGAGGAAAAAGGAGGCAAAGAAAGGGGTAATGGGTTTAGATTTTAGGCCTGTTCACCTACCGTCTATCCTCCAGCGTAACCTTTTGGCTTGCACAGTGCCACAACTGCTTTGAAATGTGCCTTTTCTTGAGCAGTCCAGTTGTGTTTTCCTGGCTTGCTTGGACTTCTAGTACATAACTGCACTGTGAACAAGTTTCTCACGGAGACACGGTCGAGTTTGAGAACCGGCACCAAAACAACAACAAGAAATAATAATTTTCTACCACCGCTCCCCTCCTTCGCTACCTCAGACACACCTGTTTGTGCTTTGTGTCAAATTGTTGTTGTTGCTGTTCCGTGCCGTCGATTTGCCTCCAACTCATGGCGACCCTACGAATGAGTGGTTTCCAAAAGGACCTCTCCTCGACAACCCTGCTCAGTTCTTGCTTGTGGCTTCCTTTATGGAGTCTGTCCATCTCATATTGGGTCTTCCTCTTTTCCTGCTGCCTCCCGCCTTTCCGAGCATGGTGGTCTTTTCCAGAGAATCCTGGCCTCTCATGATGTGTCCAAAGTAGGACAGCTTCGATATTTTTTGCCTCCAGAGAGAGCTCAGGCTTCATTTGCTCTAGGATCCACCTGTTCCTCTTTCTGGCAGTCCAGGGCATCCACAAAGCTCTCCTCCGGAACCACATTTCAAATTTTTTTCCCCCCTTGCTAGCTTTCTTTGAGTAGATAATTCTATAGCAACATGTGGGCAGCTAAAAAATAACCTGAAATATATTCTGGAAACATGCATCTCCTTTACTCAAGCTATGGTTTCAATCAACTGTTGTAAGAACTTTGTAACTTAAAAAAAAACACGGTTCCACGGTTTGCCTGCTTCCCCCCCCCACCCTACCTGTTGCCTCATTTTCCAGAGCTTAGAAAAGTTACTTCTTTTCCGTTACAGTTCTCAGAACCTATCCACGAGAATTTCCAGCTGACTGGATTGCTTCTGGAGTTCCCCAAGTTATATTTCCAAGCTCATCAGTTCTTGTGACTGTTGGCCTTCTTTATTCTTGATGGTCCCAGGTAGGCAGGAGCAAAGGGCTTCCCCCTGGACTGTGTCACTGGATATTATGGCCCAAGAGTGAGACGCTCCAGCGCTCCTCAGACCGGTCAGAACAAAGGGAAATGTTCTGCTCATGGTTGGGTCTTTGTTTCGTTTCTTCATAACCAAGATTGTGCCTGGTTTAAAATGCTTGCTATCATTCTGCTTGTGAACTATGCTTGGTCCGATACTGGTTTCTCCAGTTTAAAAGAGCAGGGGAACGCTGGTGGAGAATAAACAGCTGTGCCTGCCCTCCTGGAGACCCAACCGTACTGGATTTGATCGACAAGTATATACCAGATAACAGTTTTAGACCAGCTCTACCCGTACAAAGAGTGAGCAGATCACCTCCATTCTTCTAATCCAGTGGTTCCCAACCTGGGTTCCCCAGATGTTCTTGAATGAAAACTCCCAGAAGCCTTCACCCCTTGCTGTGCTGGCCAGGATTTCTGGGAGTTGTAGTCCAAGAACATCTGGGGACCCAAAGTTGGGAGCCATTCCCATCTACTGGAGGACACCGATGCCTATGTTCCACAGCCTGTCTTCCTCCATCAAACAAGTCTCTTCTGTTAGGAGGAGGGCGGTTCAGGCCAGCCCTGTCCTTAGGCAAAGAGAGGCAGCTGCCTCAAGCCGCTGAATCTAAGTGTTTCGAAAGGCCACCCAACAGAGAGCAAGTGAACTGATCACTGTTCGCAGTGGCCACAGGACGGAACAGACTTGGAAGAGGTGCCCTTTTGTCCACGGGCTTCAGGCAGCCAAAAGCCTTGGGACGGCCCCTGGTCGAATGTTGACATGAGGATCCCGCTCACAGCTTTGGTTCAAAATAAGCCCCCAAATATTCATTGCTGCTTTTGCCCAAGCGTTTTAGTCCAGCTTTCCCCCCTACAACTCCCGATTTCTCTTGTGAGTCTGTCTTCTTAGGAACATCTCTTTTCCGTCACACGTTTTCCATGATCTTTTGTGTGGCAAATAACACACACACACACACACACACACACACACACATCTTTCAGGCTGTGCGGGATATAAAAACACAGTTTCTCTCTTTCTGTCCACTGCTTGGGTCTCTTTTTAGCATCTCCGCTTTGATTCCTTACCTACTTAGGTGGCTTTTCTTTGCTCCCTTCTTTCGGAAGGGTGTGTGTGTATGTGTGTGTGTGGGGTGTGTGTGGTGGGATGACCCTCTCCCCCTCTTACTTTCCCCCCAGCTGCAGATTTTCCCCCTCGAGTTCATTGTCTGCCTTCCCTCAGCATGCTATGCAGAGTTCCTTCCCTAACCTTTGCATGGTTTTATTTTTTTTATTTTTAGGGCTACCTATGGTGATCACCTTTCTTTATAAAACAGCTTCTCCCCACCCCCACCCCTCTCTTTTTTTTGGGGGGGGGAAGAAATAAAATAAAATAAAGTCCAAGCAAAACGCACAGATCTATTCTGACGATTCTTATTTTCTGTGTCCCCCACCACCACCACATACCCTGATTCTGCGTCTGTTACTCTGCGTGATTGAATAATTAAATACAACTGGCAAACAGTTTTGGCTCTTCTATGTTGGCTCGCTCTGGGTCCTCGGGTTTTATCACCCCGCTCGGCGAGGAAAAACCTGCCTCTTTCTCTCTCCCAGCGCCATCTCTCGAGTGCGGCCTCTTTCCCTCCTTTGCTGCCTTTGTCTCCGGTCTCCAGGGCCTCCGCTGTCACATCATACAGTTTTTCCATCATATTTGGCATTTTTGACCCGATCTACCGCTCCAGCTTGCCAGCATTTTCTTGTTAGCTATAGAGCATCCCCTACTGATCTCGTCAAGGCATTTTTAAAAACCTGTTTCCAACAGCTTTTCTAATTTAAAAGAGAGAGGGAGAGAGATACTTTTAAAAACGTCCTCTCTCTACAAAAGTAAGCTGGTGGGGGTTTGATGTTAAGAGTTTTCTTTTAAAACGTGGGCTTTTTCCCCCTTAAAAAAAAGGATTTTTCTTGTAGTAGGTTCCCCCAACCCTACAAACCCACCGTTCCATGCATTTTTACTACTTCCCAGAAGTCTACAAGCAAATTTTCTAGGAGTTACTGCTGCTGTTGTTATTTGGAGTTGCAGCGAGCAAGTTACACAAGATCATCTAGGAGTTCTTGAGAACCTTTTAAGGTGGATGTCCACCAAACCTTTCCTCTTTTTGCAGAACAAGCTGTACAACACAGTTCTTTGGCTAGAAATAAACATCAGGGGAAAATTGGATGCAGGCCATGAGCAATGATGGCTGTATCATCCCACGCACAAATGGAGAACTCATTATTGAATGGCTGAACTATGTGTTAAAGATAACCTGTCATTAGGAGCTGGTATTTTTCATGGGCTAAAAGACGTGTGATTGTCACAGCAAGAGCTCAAGAGCCTCACACAATTTGCAAATTAGCTTGGTTTGTTTTGTGATCAAGAGGTGCCTCCTGTGTATGGGAGAGAAGAAACAACAGAGCACGGCCCATGATTTGCAGAAATGTGATGACGGGGGGGGGGGGGGGAAGGTTCTCTGTTGAGCAGTGTCAGCCAAGGTCATGTTTCCTCCCTGAAAGAAAGGAGATCGTGGTGCACCTTCCTCCATTTCATGGGCACATTTTGAGAACTTGCAAAAGAATAGCATTGTCTACCACATTTAAGGACAGGGGGTCAATTTTAGGGAATAAAACAGTGGCTATATTACACAGCTAACTGTCACCCAAAGAAACTGAGAAGACCTCATGAGGAACAGCTGAAATTGCTTCTCTTGCTTCTAGTGTCTGCTTCCTTAGGTGGTTGTGTCACTCTGCCTCATGGCGGGGCCGGGCCACGTGCTTTGACAACTTCCCTTTGAGAAGTTTCCGCCCGATCTCATCATTGCCCAGAAAATCCTATGTACATTTGTCCTCACGTGACACTACCTAAAACCCAACTGCTATTCCCCCCTCAAGGAGACCCACTGAATCAAGGGGCTAAGAGGAAGTTTGGTCCATCAACCCGTGGCTCAGGGCCAGTGGGTTTATGCCCGAGGATTCATGCAGCAAGGTTTTGGATCCCTGAATTCAGCACCTGGGTGAACATACAAGCTGCTCTGAGTAGCAGCCGTTTTAATGGCCCTAACGCCCATGGCTTGGTCTAAACTTCAAGTGTAGTTGGTTGGTTCAGGGTTTGGGTAACCTTTGTTCCGCCACCCAATGGCCTAGGTGCAATTTCATGAGCCCTTACAATCTCATTTTGTACAAGATGTGACATATGTATTTTTAATGATGCCCTCTGTATTCCCTTTCATCCTCCCCCCCTGACGACAGGGCGTGCTTTCTGGAAGACTTTGCGTTTTGTTTTAAACTTTCCATGAAAGGAAATGAAAGTTAAGAAAGAAAGCACTGTGCTTGATTAACTTTTCAGGGTACAGAAGGATTACGTCTGGCTGAATTTCTCTTGATGACACACAATAAATGGAGGAAGGACATGAAAGGTGCCACCCAAGATGTGAGCATTGTCCTCCTTCAACTTGAAAGACTTTCCTTTAAAAGGACACTTAAACCTCATCCCTACATCCTGATGTTTCCTTTCTTCACTCTGAATGCCTTTTATGAGATTTATCTTGGTGTTTGATCCATTACCCTTTCTTGGTTGCCTTGTCTAATCTTTTTTGCATTGTAATTCTGTTTTTTTTTCCTCCCCACAAAAATTAAGACGTTGTCGGCCTTCTCTTATCCCCGATTATTTGAGCTTTCTCGGAAGATTTCACCTCCTCTCAAGCTGCATTTCCCCGTCTCTAAGCTGGGCTGGGTCCAGCCAGGGGCCTGGAGGATATTCTGTGGGTCTACAAGACAATCTATGCTCTGGCAGAAGCACAAAGAGCCAGTCAAACACAGGACTGCCTTCCTGATCATCTCTGGTTACAGGGAAAGCTCTTGTAGCTAGGGCCATGAGCAGGTCGAAGAATTATGGGGCCTCTGCCAATCCTCCAGAAATATTCAATATCAACGTCAGTTTTGAGATGACTCTCCAAAGGCAGGCCATCATGGAGATTCTAGAAACGAATGCAGTTGTGTTGGTAGAGATCAGTGGTTCCCAACCTTGAGTCCCTAGGTTTTTCCCCAATCAGCACAGCTAATGGTGAAGGCTCCTGAAAATTTTAGTCCAAGAACATCTGGGGACCCAAGGTTGGGAACCACGGATCTATACCAACAAAGCAACTTTCTGTCTCACCAGGACTTTCGTTAAGTCCAAAGGTTCTAGGTTGCCGATCAAGACCAAACTATTTGGACTCCCCACCTGGGCATGAAACTAACCGGGCAATCACGGACCAATCAGCGTCTCTCAGCCAGGCCGACCTCACAGGGGTGCTCTTGTGAGGATAAGTCAGAGAGGGCTCACTGGAGGAACATAAATGTAGCAAATGAACAATAAATGTATTTCCTTCTCAACAAGGGGTAATGTGCTGCCTGAACATTCTTGCATTCTTCCCAGAGGTGCACAGGAGCCCCCCTCTGTCTTCAGAGGTAGCAACATCTTCTTTCCAAAAGCTAAGGAACAGAAGATTAACTGGTTCAAGGTCACCCAATGAGTTTCATGGCCAAGTGGGGATTTGAGTTATCTTCTCACTCTGCCCAATGGTAGGACTGGCCTTGCTTTCCCCCTCCTTCCAGTGGCAAAACATGTATACCCTTCTTTTCTCTCCTTCCCATTAATCCTGCATGTAAGAATCAAAGGTCACAGACCCTTGTCTCTTCTCCTAAATTGTT
Source organism: Intellagama lesueurii (assembly GCA_037013535.1). Classification (NCBI taxonomy): domain Eukaryota; kingdom Metazoa; phylum Chordata; class Lepidosauria; order Squamata; family Agamidae; genus Intellagama; species Intellagama lesueurii. Next base: position 3,661,267 of record JBAJHW010000008.1, on the reverse strand, counting down.
CTACATCCTGGACATAAAAACTTGCATTTCTTTTCTTTGAAGAGTTGGTAACAGAAAGCACTGAAATGCAACCTTGGAATTTTATTTGCAAATTGATGTATCTTCAGAAAAGTCACTTCCGCTATTATTTGTAATTAAATTCTAAGTGGTTTATGGAATCTGCTACTTAGGAAAAAAAGAAGATAAATTGCTGAATGTCATGGAAACTTCACAGAAATTTAATCTAAGATCTATTAAGAAGCAGTTCTGTTTTTCGAAGAAGCAAACCTGTAGATAGGAAGGAGAGGGGAAATGGAGGAAGCCATCATCTTAAAACTGGATGTAACAAGTGTCTGTAAAGTGAGTGTTGTAAAAGAGTATTTCTGCAACACTTTTAGTCCTATGAATTGAGATGATCATGTGGGAATATTCTTTGATAACCAAGGGGATAAAAAGATGGTATCAAAAATAATTGCCAGTATCAAATGGGTGAACAAGAAGAAAATACGTATTTTTCCCAGTGTTTCTTTAACAGAGATTACAAGTAAGTGAATACTGGATGTGTCCTTGTAAAATGCATCAAACCTGCTGTCCATGTGGAAAGATTTTGTATATCTCAGGTCAATCACTGATCCAAGTGGAGATGACAAGCAAGAAATCAGATGGAGACTTGGAAGGACAGCTGTGTTATGAACAAATAACATTTCATCACCAATTCAGCAAAACAACAATTGTTGCTGCTTTGCCACATGAATTTTTAAGGATTAGAAGCCTTGAGTGGGTTGCTTGTGTCTTTTTTACCAATTACCCAATGGTTCTGGGTTTGCTCTGTTGCAGTGCTTTACTTCCCAAAAGGAATGGACAGCAGTTTTCACAAAGCACAGAGACCTTGATGAGAGAGAGAGAGAGAGAGAGAGAATATGAATGTTCCTTGTCTCATTCATTCATCCGTGGAGGGAAGGCATTTTGGGAGCTTGAAAATTTCCCATCAAGGTGTCTCCTCAATCGCGACACCCTAAATCAATGAGAACGAAGAATTTACCAAGTGTTCTCTCCATCACTGCAAATTGGCTAGATATGTTGAGGAAAAAAACTTTGTTCACCTGTCAATGGCAGGAATTATTTCCAGCATTTAGCACCAGCAGGCAGCCATCCTGGGCAAGAAGCTTCACAGAGCTGCACTGTTGATCTGAAAGACAGCGTGGGGATCATGTAAAAGGTTCTCTTCACATACCTGCGAGCTGTAGCTAAAAACCTAGCCAGAAGCATTTTTATTTTTTAATATATATTTTTGGAGGTGGTGGAGGATGAGGGGTGGATGGAGAAGAACAGGAGGACGCATGTAAGCCATAGCCCAGCGGGGGGGGAGGGGGGAGAGGGACACAGTTTCCTAAAAATGGCGAGCATTGCCTTTTGCTTCTCTTCACCACAAGTCCACATTCTTTACTGTCCAGAATCAGAAATCGGGGTCTTTTCCATCTCATTTTTTAAAATAATTTCTTTAAAAAGAGCTCTGCTAGCTTCCTTTGTGAATTGGATAAAGACCAGGTTCGGGAAAGTACTGAGCCTCTGTCTGGCAGCAGCTTCCATTCAGAAGGTCCCAGCGTGCTGTGTAAATGGGATTTGAGCTCTTTTGATAATTGTTCTCACATTGGCCCTGCTGAGCTACCCAGAAAATCCAACCCCACGTCCTAAACAATAATTTGAGAGAGCGGCCCATCTTTGGACCCAGCTGAGGTGATGATGGTGTAACAGAGTTTCAGATGCCAATAACGCCCATGTGAGAAGGATAAAGCAGATACCTCACTTACTATCAGACTGATATCCCTTATTTTTGTGGCAATCTCATGTGCTTCAACAACCAGCGGCTTTCTAGAAAGAGGTCTGATTCTGTGCCCTGGGCAAACCATAGTTCTTACTATGACTTTTTAGGGGAAATGGGTTGGTGAACTGCTTTCCTCCCCATTTAATGGTAATCTGTACAAAGTCTCAGAACTGCCCTCTGTCTCCCTTCAGCTCACAGGGCTATCCGTGTTAAGCTCCAGTTGAACCTCAAATATTTCCTGAGAAATGGGGAAAAAAATCCATCATGTCACTTTCATTTTTCCCCCCAGATGGCAAACACACCATTCCATTGCTTCCAGATATTGGTTGGATGCAATGCTTAGCCAAGTTCCTTTTTGATGCCTACATTGGACAGCTCCTCTCAGCTAGTGCAGGCCGTTTGATCAATGAGAGCTACATATATGTTGACTTAACCCTTCAATGAGTCTACTCAACTTGGGACTATCAGTTGGATCAAGGCCTTGGGCTACAGTTCCCACAACTCCCCAGCCAGTATGGACAAGCTGGTTATGACTGGCTGGAGTCCAACATCATCTGGAAGGTGGTAGTTTTCCTGCCTTTGAATGCAGGTCTGCTCTGACAATTCTTCCATTGTGCAGTGTAGACCAATGTGTGTGTTGCACGGAGAAAGTCCCAGTTCAGATACCACTGACCACCAGTTGACTCTGGTACAGCTTGGAAACACTATTCTCCTGAATTTCCACTTCCAGAAGCCACAACTCAACACAGAATCTTTCTAATGTAGCACCATGAGATTTCAACCAGACTGAACTCTCTCTGGAAGCGACAAAGGGCTGAATCGAGGCTATTGCACTTTGGACATCTCGCTAGAACGCCAGACTCTCTGGAGAAGGTGCTGAAAGCAGAAGAAAAAGAAGATGACCAAACATTGACTCGATAAAGGAAGCTGAGTGCAGATTTGAACCCAGACCTTTACAACTCAGTGGCTCTGGGGAAGAGTGGTCTTTAAGTTCCTTAAGATGGAATTCTACCACTTAGTGGAATGGAAGGAGGAAACTACTTATCTACCCTCCAAATCAAGAAGAACGTAGTCTTCCTCTATATAAGTAGTTTAAATATCTTCCATTAAGGCAAGTTGGACTTTTACTCCAGTGTTTCCCCCCTCCCTGTGCACTTCTTCGGATAGCTCCTGCTGCTAGGTCTGGAAAGCCCTGTGCTGTAAAAGGCTGAAACCCGGGCAAAATAAAGACCAAAAAGAAGAAAGAAAAAAAGAAAAAAAAGGAAGACTCTTACAAGAAGAAGTTCAAAAGGAGCACCATCTCAGAATGAAGTTTTCAAGCTAGGTTCCAAGGCACGGCCGTTTTCATCTGTAAAGCTTTGAATTGCGAATTCATGCCAGGAAAAGTTACTACTAGGTTAAAGTTTAAATGACAGAGAGAAAGGATAGGGAGAGAGGGGGATTAAAAAAAAAGATTAAACATATTCTGTCTGGACAGTGGAACAAAGACTTTGAATCCTTATCTATACACCTGTCTATAGTCTGTCTAAGTTCTCGGAGTCCCACAGAGGGTATGTGATGAAGTTCCCTTATTGTTCATATTAAAGATGGAAGTAATTGAAAGGAAAAGTAAGAGAAGGGAGGGGGGTTCTCAAATCAAATATGACTGCCTGTATGCTTAAAAAATAATTTAAAGGGAAAGGGACTCTTGTCAAGCAGTTCATAGTATGGAAATATGACCATGGAAGCATGATTTTCTTTCTTTCTTTCTTTCTTCTTCTTTTTCTTTTTTAAAAAAGGAGCTGTGATTCTTTGAAAGAGGGGTTCTTCTCTCCCGTTCTTTCCAAATTGACTGAAATGTCGCCATGAAAATGGATAATTCTTAAAAATAGCTGCTCTAAGTAGCCCGTTTTCAGGTTCGGAGTCAAAGCTAGCAAATTGGGTGGAGATGATTGGGGTCTGCTTGCTACCTACCAGCCACCCACCCCTCAAATTTAACGGCTGGTCTATTTTTGGCCCAATACGGTGTCCGTAGGTGGAGTTTTTCTGAGATTTCTTTTTCGCAGAGGAGTGTTTACAGTTGGTATGACTCGTGCCACTCCTGACATCTCTAGGTAAATCTCAGAAAGACCCGTCCTTTGGTCCAAATGTCTAGAGAGGACCACTGCTGGTGGGAACGAGATGGACCCATGGTCTGAAGTGATGACCTGTGACTTTGACCCCTGTGTAAATTCTACACATATGGGTGCCTGTGTTTACTTTTCCTAACCCGCTTTGGTAACCCGCTTTTCCCAGCCTGCTGCTATGGTGCTCCACTGGCTGTCCTTTCCTTCTGCCTTCGGCTGTGTCCTCCATCTCTTGCTGGATTAGTCACCAATGAAAAGGTCTTCACAGGTTGAAACAAGAACTCCACCATCACAGGGCCCATGCGCTTCTGAACACCTGTAATTCTACAGTTGGAGAATGAGTTTTCTGTAGGCGTGTGGTTTGCTGTGGAAGAACATCACAATAGGGTGGAGCCAAACAGCTCCAGTTGTACAGTGGCCATCACTGATCACAAGGGAGATGAAAATTAAAACAAGATGGCATCAACCGGGGGAACATCATGTCCCCTGTGGTGGCATGTGGCTCCCCAGCCATTCCAGAAATATCATTTTAAAAAGAACCATCCAAAACTGGAAGTGCAGTTTGCTGCCAAAAAACAGCGGTTGCTTTATAAGAGTTATTTTATATTTATTTAAATTTATTTTGACTTGTTGCGTGATTAAGTATTGTTTACGGCTTTTTAAACTTAAAACGGTTGCTCTGAACCTTGATTGCCTTCACTAAATAAGGATCTCCTCAATCTGGAATCCTTTCTCAGCTTCCTTCTGTGTTTATTAACAACTCTTTGTTGGTTCCTGTTACAGTACTCAATAACTAGTGATTATTTAGGCATTGGAGAACCTCAGCCCGGTGATTTGTAGGAATGGGCCTGTGCCCTTTAATACTTTTATTTTAACAATTTTATCTGACACCAGATTCCATGGACCATAGCTCATTTTGTCAGATTTCACCTGGCTACGGCCCGTGAAATCCTATGGCAAATAAGACACATCAGCCTTAAGGCACCACATGATTCTTCGCCACTTTTGCTACAACAGACTACAGACTAACACAGCAGCTACCCTTCTGAAAGCTTTAAATATGTTTCTTTATTTCCTTTGTCATGTTCTACCTGCATGACGTAAGAAAAAGTTTTCCTCTATTGCTATGCTTCTAGTTGTACATATTGACTGAAGCAGCTGCATGGATTACATTGAATCTATTAGATTCCCAAAGTGATTTGGTTCCTTTTCTTTTCCTTCCCTTTCCTTTTTTTTCTTTTGCAAGGAAAAACCTCTTTCTCTTTTGCACTGAGATACAGCAGCTGAAAATTTCTGCTTGACATTCCCACTGACAAGAAAAATGTTGAGTACCTGAGGGCTCTCCATAAAGGGACGTGCCAGGAAAGGATTGGAGGTCTCATGGCCAGTTGAGGAAGAGGACAGGATTTAAAAAAAAAAAATCTGGAAGGGTAAAAATCTGCAGAAAACCTTTCAAGATTTTGACTTTCGTTTGGCATAGGTTGTTTGAAAATCGGTGTGGTGGAAGTGAATCAATGAAAGAGCATTACATGGGGATAAACAGAAGCAATGTTCTTTAGAGCATTCATGGCATTGATACAGATGGAGGATAGGAGGAGGAAGAGGAGAAGGAGAGGAAGAGCTGCATAATGCATAAAATATATACCAGAATCTCTACAACTGGCTAGTAAAACAAGAAGAAAAACAGAGAAAGTGTGGGTGGTTTCCTTGCTTTTCATGCTCAAAAGGTATGCATTGCATGACTTGTGCATGGTGGCAGTGGAAAACACACCTAACAACATCAACCGACAACATAACTGCCATGGAAAACATGAGAATCTTGTAGCACCTTAAAGACCACCAATTTTTTTTTGGCACAAGCTTTCACGGGCAACAGAACACTTCATCAGACCAGACCTTGCCTTGCCTTGCTGTTCATGATTGTGAATGGTCTGCCTTTCTGTAACAAGGAGGGGGAAAAAATGAAAATGAGCTCAGAGGGAGAAGGGAGGAAGGAGGTCTGAGAGTCACAATCTGCATGCTCTAGAAAAAACATAAAAGGTTGGCTTACAGGTTTCCCGTTCTCCCCCTCCTTTGCTCCACATGTTGGTGCTCTGTTGCACCACACATCTGGTGCAGATGCTAGAGGTGATTACAGGCTCTTTCTTCGGCCATGTATCTGCTGCAGGAGAGTAAAGCATTGTGTTTGTGTGTGTGTTTAAAAATATGGGAGGAAATCAAACACGAAAGGAACTTACCCTGTGCAAAGTTGATTCCTGGATTAGGGCAAGCGGTTCAGGTTTTGTGTTTATCTGAACAAGCCACCTTTACCTTTCGAACGTCATGTACAGTTTAAAATATCGAGGCATAAACATACAGCCCCAGGTAAGCCGTTAAGCAAAATAAACAAGCCAGGAAGGAGGTAGGGAACGAAGGTGCTGCTGGAATAAGGAAGGGCTTCCACACAGCAAAGTCATATTTTAATCATTTGGAGGAGCAACCACAGGCTGCATGTGGCAGATGACTTATTTAACACTGTTCGGCTCCCTCGCCGTACAGAGACTGCCATAAAAAACTTGTATTTATGCGTGTGTGTCGAAGATTCTGTCAGCAATGCACACAATAGATGTGTGGCACTCTTGATATGGAAGGGAGCCTTTTTTATTGTTTTCAAATCCTCGATTCCCCGTCTGTCTCCAGCTCGCCCCGATGGCACTGAAGGCGGAGATTGTGCATCAAGAGTGCACAATCATCACAAGACTCCCCCGTGGCCCCTTGATTTTTCAGCGCATCAATAGTTTTGTTCAGGCGTCGGGTCACAAGGCTTTGCTGTTTCCACAATATTCAGGGCTTGTGCGCTGCCGATGCCCCCCCTGACTGGTTCGGAAGCCGTTCAAAGCACCCCAAAAAGCTGCGTTGCGGAAATTCAGCAGCAAACTGGAAAGACCACACCTTGAAAGCAAGCATTTTGAAAGTGGAGGCACATTGATAGAAGCCGCCAAAAACACGCCGAGGGAAATGTGCTGCGTTATTTTGTCGCTAAATTTTGGCAGAGTGGTGGCACCGAAGGGGAGGCAGCAGGCGGTACCACGGGTATCTTGGGAGCAGCCAGCAAGAGTCAGAGGTTTAATGAGCCCCAAGTGAGCGGCTAGGGATGGCTAGCGGACCGCATTAGGCTTAACATGTCAGAAGTTGAGGAGCCCTGATGCTTAGAAATTCAAATATTACATCAGTTGTGTGCACAGAAGATTAACATTCCCACAAACAGAAGTGCTTTCACTTTAGAAATGAAGTCATGATAAATTCCTAGATAATTTGAGATTCAATTGCCATGCATCCCCCTCTCCCCCAAATTCCCCTAAGAGTCCTGAAGGATGAGAGATGCTTGTTAAGATTCAATGGAAGTTATATTGGCTGAAATCCTGCTGCACAACTTAATGCCTGCAGAAAGCTGATGACTTCACTGACAGAGAGCGTTTGTCAGTAATTAAAAACTTCCTACTTCTGTCTGGTGGCTTTCTAGACTCCAGTGTAATCTCATCTATTGCACAGAGCTGTGGGAGCTATGGGATGGAAGAAGGAAGTTTTTAATTGACAAAAATTTGCTGCCAATGAATAATATTTCTGGCAGGGAGTGATGTTCGGCAGTCTCTCCCAGGAGGAGAAGCCACCTCCCTGGTCCCCCAGGATAACGTAATACTGCTAGTACCCTTCCTCACTGTTGAATACAGAGGAGGGCAGAATAAAGACCAATATTGTATTGGATGCTTTCAGAGGTGGCTTAATTTGTCACAGCCCCCTTTCCCCCAACCATCCCTAGAAGGTGTGGTATATTCTCCCTTCAAAGAGGTTTTAAAAAACCAGAAGTGGATCACCATTCATTTCTGCTTTTATTTGCAACTCATAGAACCTCCTGTACCTTTGAGGGGCTGAAGATTGGCTGCATTCTTCAAAGCTTGTCCATCCTTAGATTCAAAGACATGCAAAATAAGCACATCAACATTTTTCAGCCACAGGGACTGGAGATAATGCAACTGCCCGACCACTGCTAAGCAGTTTGCCTTCTCTGGCAGATGCCTGGGAATATTTTGGGACAAAGATATTAAGCACAGGATGCTGTTCTCATCGTTTAACTACAGTGGTGTTTTTTCCATCTTCGATGTTGCTGATCTATGTCAGTTTGGCATTACTGTAAGCTACTTTTTGAGTGGTTAAAGGGAGAAATAGCCTGGTTTATAATTTCTTTTTCCCTCCATCACCACATGGAAATCTCTCTTTTTTTCCCCTCCTCCTTTTTCTTATTTTCCTTTCTTCCCCCTTGACACGACTTTTATGCACTTTTTCAATGAATATTTCACGAGCACTTCTGAAGATCTATTTCCTTCCGCCTTTTAATTGCAGTTGTGACGGAAGGATCACCCGGTGGCATCACAAACGTGCATCCCTCTGACATCATAAGCTCTGGTCCTTAGGTCTTGGACTTGGTGCTAAAATCGCAGGGCGTAGCATGCCACCAATGAGGCAAAGGGAATGCCATTGCCTGCAAAAGCCTTCTCGTCTTCCTTGAGAAGGGTTCTTCTGCAGCCACACACTCCTCCGGGCGTTGGACCCAAGATTGCTGGAGCTACCCAAGGACAAGCTTGTAATTCTGGAGAGGCTAAACACTGTGAAACGAATGGATTTTCTTTATATTTAGCACCCTCCAAGCAGGGGCACTTCTTTTCTTTTGAGTGTTAATATTTAACACGGGCCTTCGCCGTGAATTTAATAATAATAATAATAATGATAATAAAAAGCGAGATGGAAGTGCCCATTTGATTTGTCTAGATCTTACGACTTAAACAGAATTGCCATTCCTGTCTTTAAAAGCCTCAGGGCCAGCCAACTGTGTTTCCTGAAGCCCTTCCCTTGTTTTCGCATTCTGTTGTAATGAGACATGATGGCCGGAGAAATGAGGTTATTAGAAACGTTATGCAGGATACAAGAGGAAAGCCATTTTCTTTCTCATTTTAACCCCCATGAGCTGTAATTGTGAAGCGTTCCTCTTGGCTTCTAACTTAATGCACTTTCATTGATTTGGTTTAACTTCATGCATTGGAATGAGATTTTTCTTTTCTGTTTTTCGAGCCAGTTTAACTCGGCTGACGAAACACGAAGGGAAAACACACAGGCGCCAAGACTGAGTAGGAGTTGCTGGGTTCAGAGCGAACGGCCTTATCCCACACATAAATTAATCTCCATCTTGCTTCTTGATTTTCATGAATGTTGACTGGTCTGTAAGTCAGGCTGAGTTCAAGATAGGATCACAGAACTTTGGAGCTGGAAGAAGATGCTTAGGATCATCAAATCTTCAAGAAACCAACAGCTAGAGCATCTTCAACAGATGGCTATTTCAACTGAATGGTTGTTGTTGTTCTTGTTTAGTCGTCAAGTCGTGTCTGACTCTTCGTGACCCCATGGACCAGAGCACGCCAGGCCCTCCTGTCTTCCACTGCCTCCCGGAGTTGGGTCAAATTCATGTTGGTAGCTTCGGTGACACAATGGAATGGTACACCTCAGTGTTCTCTCCTCAGAAAATTCTGAAAAGGATTTGGATTGCCAGATGATGATATACTTCTTATTTCCATTTTACATGCACGCATGTGTTTTTGAAAAACGAGTTCTGCAAACTTCAGAGGCAGGCATATTGATAAGGTTCATATTGTCTTGATCCTTCCCAAGTTCATTCAAGAGGTGTGAATCAGGTGACTTCACAGGGCGAAATCCTCAACGTTTCCTAGATTTACCAGGGAGAAATGTAGAGACCGCACATGTCAAACAAGGATAAAAGGAGTGTGTGTAGTAGCATGCATGGGAAAAAGCTAGGAGAGAATTTAATCCCTTACCTAATAAAGCTGTATGTAGTGTTCTGTGGGTTTTTCCCTCCCTCTCCTTACTTACTGGATGCTGCCACTTCTTCTCACACATACACCTGTGGGCTTGTCGTTCTACAGAAAGGACTGTATCAAGGTTAATCCTAATGGCTAAATTATGCAAATTCAAATTAAAAATATTTTCTTAATAGAAGATGCATAAATTATTCCCAGTAGGCCCACAAGTGACAATAAATTTCACGCTCCTGGAAATTAACATGGCCCATTTTTAGTACCTTGCTGTTCCATGACAAAGGATGCATTATTCATTTCGTTCTTACAAAGGATGCCGTCTCCTTTCTAGTTTCTTTAAGGAAGGACATTTGGGTGCAAGGCTGCATTTCCCGGGGGGCTTCTTAGGGGCTGTAGGAGATAACAGAGCTGCTTGAGAGGACTATGGGTAGAAAAGGAAGGTTGATCTCAGAAACCTGCCTTAGGAGGTGGTGGTGAAGTTCTCAGCTGCCGTTCCTTTGCTTTGGGAACTTAATTGGCAGAAATTTAAAAAAAAAAAAAGGAAGGAAGGAAACCAGTTGGAGGATGGATGGAGGAGGCTTTGAATAATCTCATCTTTGAATAGTACAATTGGCTGAAATCATTGTAAACTGCCTTGAGTACCATCTTTTAGTGGAAAGGTTAAAGTTCCCCTTGACATTTAGTCCAGTCGTGTCTGACTCTAGGGCGTGGTGCTCATCCCCGTTTCCAAGCTATAGAGCCAGTGTTTGTCCGAAGACAGTTTCCGTGGTCACGTGGCCAGCGTGACTAGACACGGAACGCCGTTACCTTCCCACCATGGTGGTACCTATTTATCTACTCACATTTTTACATGCTTTCGAACTCCTAGGTTGGCAGGAGCTGGGACAAGCGATGGGAGCTCACTCCGTCGCGTGGATTCGATCTTACGATGGCTGGTCTTCTGACCTTGCAGCACAGAGGCTTCTGCGGTTTAACCCGCAGCGCCACCACGTCCCCTTTAGTGGAAAAGTGGGATATAAATGGAGAAATCAATCCATCCATTCATCCATCCATCCATCCATCCACCCACCCGTCTGTTCGTCTGTCCGTCTGTCCGTCTGCCCGCCCGCCCGCCCGCCCGCCCATCCATCCATCCATCCATCCATCCATCCATCCATCCATCCATCCATCCATCCATCCATCCATCCATCCATCCATCCATCCAGAGTCATCTAGACTGACCTCCTGCAAATATAGGACATCCATAGCTGAAGTAGCCTAGACAGATTGCCACTCAACCACTGCTTAAACCCTCCAGCGAAGTAGAGGCCACCTCCTTCCAAGGTGGTCCAGTTTATTGTGGAACAACTTTTACTGTCAGGACATTCTTTCAACATCTAGTCAGTCTTGGCTTGGATTGTCTGGATCAGATTATTTCCCCATACCATAGAGTGTGTCTTGTTGTAGGTTTATTTTGGGAAAACCTTTTTTAAAAAAAATCATTACATTTAGCGAAGTTTGTACACAAGCTAAACTCAGAAGCTATTTTCCTGAAAACATGTGATTGTTGATAAGCTAATTATTTTGGAGAGGGTGGGGGGAATGAACTTGCATCAGAGTTCAGTAGATCAGCAAGCTACGACTGCAGGGCTAACCAAACTAATCTGAAATTCTGGCTTCCCTGTGGAGGCAGGGAAATGTCAAAGCCCGTGGAGACCCGCACTTCATTTATGCAGGCTGGCCTTTTCTGTCACATATTCAACAGACCTTCCTGGAAAAGGGCCACCGTTCTTTAAACAACCTTAATGTGCAGTTAAAAAAAAAAAAAAGAGAGAGAGAGAGAGAGAGAGAGAGAGAGAGAGAGAGAGAGAGAGAGATTAATGAATATCTGCCTTTGTGCACAAGAAATTTCATTGCTAGGTTCCCACCCCACCCCTACTCTGGCTATGGCAAACGGGCTTCATTCAGCGTAGCTTTGCCATTCCCGCCCTCCAGGTTTGACATGTTAATGCCAAAATTATCTTTGAAGGAGAGGGTTGGGGGGGGGAAGAAACCCTAGCTTATCGTGTTCTTTATGTGCATAGCGATTCCCGCATTTAATCAGATCAAGGAAGCATTTTGTTGGAGAACCTCTGAAGTAATATGGCTGTAACGTGATCAAAGAGCATCTTATATGCTACGTCCACAGAGAAAATCTGTCACGGTTGTTAAATTCTCCACCTGGACAGAAAACGGAGATGCCTTTGGTAAAATAATGAAAGCGAGATACCTATAAATCCATGGGCAAGACATATTCAAGGGATGAAAGACGGTTTTTCCCCCCACCAAATCCCTGCCATGTTTCCCTCTGATTAAACAAACAAACAGAAGGGTTGAGGTTTTCATTTCATCTTTCTTAAAACAACAACCACCTATTTATCCAATAAAAATAGCATGATCTCTCTCAGTCATAAAATACTGATTAGACAGTTACCAGTTTTCTGAGTACTGAACTAGGAACGAGTGACCTCCACAAGGTTTTGCCATTAACATTTATGGAGTCAATCCATCTCTTACTGGGTCTTCCTTTTTTCCTGCGGCCTTCAACTTTTCTCAGCATTATTGTCTTTTTCCAGTGACTCTTGTGTTCTCTGGACATGCCCAATGTATAGTAGTGTCAGTTTGGCCATTTTTGCTTCCAGCAAGTTTAGGCTTGATTTGATCCTGAACTCACCTATTTGTCCTCCTTGTGGTCCATGTTATCTGTGAAGCAATCCCATAATATTTCCTTTCAAATGATTTTCCCCCCCTGTCTGCACAGCACCAATCTGCAGACCTTTAGTTCCAATCCTTGAGTTTCCAATAGTTGCTGTACATCAATCTACAGATGTTGCTGCCAGTCTGGCCAATGATCAGGGATTCTACAACCTGTAATCATCATCATCATCATCACCAACAACAACAACATCATCTTAGAACTGCAGAGCTGGAAAGGACCCTATGGATCATTGAGTCCAGTCCCTGTTAAAGAGGCACAGTGAGGAATCGAACTCCCAACCTCTGGTTCGGCAGCCAGAGACCTACCTAAACCACTGAGCTATCCAGCAATTCTTGTTAATGATAATTAAAGCTTCAGGAAAGTCCTGACCTCTTTAGATCTGGCCTCTCCATTTTTATCCCATGGAAAGGAAATATTCAGATGTTCAGATGGCCGGAGGTTGGATTGAGCACAGAGGAGAGAATTGCGTTGGCTTGTGCATGTCTTGATTGAGAGGTGGGTCTGTCTGCTAGCAGAAGCCAAGAGGAATGTTGACCCGTACATTTATATGATTATTTTTTATAACTGTTTTCCTGACCTTGTGGGGCTGTGCATTGGAGCAAGTGGTTGCTGAGCACTTTTGAGCCTCTTTTTTTAAAAGGAAGAAAAAGAAAAGAAATACCAACCAACAGGTTTGAGGCTGCCCAAAAAAGCTGGAGCTGAGCTCTTGAATTTTACTCATCCTCTTCGTAACTTGGCGGCTGCTCAGCTGCCCTGTTGGTGACCTCTTGGTCCTTTCTCTGTTGACCTCTTGTTTTCTGTTTCCTCCAAGCACTGCAAGCACAGCAAAGCCACGGTGGCTGGGCTGTGCCCTTTCTCTCGGCCTGACCTTGAGAAGATCTTTCCAGCCACACGAAGTAGGATGGAACATGGAGTGTATGAATATTCGCTTTCGGAGTGGTTAGTGAGATGGGCTACTAACCTCTGGGCAGAAATGGATTTAGTGGTGGAAACAATTCCATTAGTAGTGGAATGTATATAGTCTGCACCCCGCTTTAAGAGTAACTTAAGTTCTTTTTCTTCTTATAGACCCCTTCCAACTTCATGATTCTATGATGATTCTTTTCCCTCTCCTCCACAGAGTAAAGAGTCAGGTTCCAATACTGATAGACAGCTTCAAGACACCTGCTCTTCTTTCTTCTGCTTCCTTAACTTTAAGCCAGACTTAAGACTAGACAGCACTTCAGATAAATGACACCTTCGAGTAGATGATGGGCCTTTGAAAGCCCTCCAAACATAGGAGTATTTTCCGTAACGTGGAAAACACACTAGGAAGAAAGAACGTTCCGTGGCCAGGTGAAGACACTGAATCCCAAGTATGGCCACCAGAGGCTTCGGAGCACTGGCAGCAATTGGGATGATCTTATTACTTATTTTTGCAGAGGTGCTCCCCCAAGTGGTGAAAGAAGTCTGTTTGTCACAGCACATTATTTTTTCACCTACGCTTCTTGCATCTAGTGTGCTTTGGTGGATGTTTGGTCATTGGAAGGTAAACACAGGGTTTGTTTGCTGGTCTTCTGAGGGTCATATCCATGAGGAAATTCCACAGAGAGAGAGAAAATGGGGTAATAGGAGGGAATAATTCATCTCAGCTTCTAGTTGGACTTGAAGTAACTGTTCTGAGCTGGTAGAGAACTTAGACGTTGTGGAGGAAGATGCGACTCAGCTCATAAATAGCTCATGTATTCAAGCTGGCCATTGGTAATATGTGCCCTGTTAGACAGGGCTCGAACCTGCAAGGATTAATATGTTGAAGAGATACAAGCCCTCTTCTCTGTCTGGGAAAATTCACCTCCCCATTCCCCCTTGTAATTTTGCCCTGCCTTTGCTCATGCAGTTGAACATTTAACAGCCTCTAATAATTCCCCTAACCATCTAATTAGACTAATAGTAAAGGCTTAATTACATATCCAGTTAATCACTGAGTTTGTTCACTCTGATGCTTTTAATTGGTAAGGCAAACTGTTAACGCCTTCCAGGTCTTAAAGCCTTCTCCTGGTTTTGCTCACAGGTATATTCATGCCAGGGTTGGTGGCAATGCTGACATTTACATCGTCTGCAGAAGGCGTATATTGGGTTGAGGCTCAGAGAGGTCATAGAATTCCAAAATAATAGCAAACCAGAGAATATGGGCAAAGTTCATATGATCAATAACAAAAAAAAAAAGACTTTGGTAGCTAAGACATACCGTCAAAATTAAAACAACAAACTCAGAATGTACCAAGCTATACTTTATACTAGTTAGAGACCACTTTAAGTGTAATTTGAAGTTGTTAGCATTCTGTGCTAGAGAGATGTCAGGTCATGATGATCCCCAACCTTTGGTCCTCCAGGTGTTTTGGACCACCTCCCAGAAGCCCCAGCCAGCATGGCTAACAATCAGAGATTTTGGGAATTGAAGTCCATAACACCTGGAGAGTCAGAGGCTAAGGGCCACCTCTCTACCACAGTAGCTCCCAACCTTCAGCAACCGGGGTGTTCTTGGGCTGCAGCTCCGGGAAATCCTGTCCAGCACAGCTAATGGTGAAAGCTTCTAGGAATTACACTCCAAGAACACATGGGATACCCAAGGTTGGGAGCCACTGCTGTAGCAGACTGCCTGGAACAGCCGCGGAGAATTCTAAGCCTCCCACTGAACTACAAATCCCAAGTTTCTACAGGATAGAGTCATGGCAGCTGAAGTGGCGGGGAGTGTTTCTACCTTTGTAAAGTCTTCCCTGTTTCTGAGGGTTAAAAAGGTTGAGAGTAATACTTCACGTGTGAAAGAGAGAGGCACCCCATGGAACAGAGCTTAAAGCTGCTTTCTGAACAGCTTTCATGAGTCATGAACCCATCTCATACACAGATGCCCTATTCATCCGACGCATGGACTTCAGGTTCATTTCGAAGTTGGGTGGTCTCTACTAGGGATGGGTTTTTGGGATTTTCTAGACTGCAAATACTGTAATTCTCCATCCACAGAGTTCTACCTATCTTGCAGACACCTGGCAAACCCCTCGGTGTGATGCACCGGGGACAAAGGCCTAAGTTAGGCCTAGCTAGGCCTAGCTCCACTGCCACAGGGAGAGAAACAGGAAGCATAGGCGGAACTAAGCCTAGTTCAGCTAGGCCTTTCTTCAAGGTGCTTGCCAAGTTCCTGCAATGTAGGTAGAACTCCCAGAACGGAGAATTAAGGTAGTCATGGTCCAGAAAACCTGAAAATCCCATCTCTCGTCTCTACTCCTGTGTTCCGTTTTAAATGCCTGTGGGTTGATCAGAGGGCTGAAGAACCAAGATCCTAAGAAACAAACGACCCATAACCATCAAAGCATTTTTCCACCTAGGAGCCCGTTTTCAAAAGCTAGCCAATGATGTAAAGGGCTTTGCGTCCTCCACGCTCATGAAATGTTCAATAGCAGCATGTTCTACAAAAGCTGCCTGAAATGGAGAAGCTTTTCTGTATTCTACCCAGGTAGTTTCTGCAAAACGACAAAGACTCAGGAACCCGGGACCCCCTGGGTTTTGTATGATTCAGTAACGTGCCACCTAAGCCATTTTGAAAAAGGGACTTTAGTAAGCCCCTAGTCCTTTCTTGCTTATGGATATATGCAGATTGGCTTGTTGTAAAAACTCCTCCTTTTTTCAGCCAGAGAAATAAAACGTCTAATTGTTTTATGGACATTTGAAGAGTGGAGGTGCTTCTCCTGGGAGGTTTTGCACTGAACCAAAAGAAAACTGACGTAGCTGCTGATTAAGAGAGAAAAGGAGAGCTACCATCTAAAGGCTGACAGGTTTTTGTTCCAGTTTAGAACTGGGTTTAATTGCTAATTTGTACTTATATTGTAAAGACTGATGTCTTTCTGAGTTTTTCTTTGCCTAGGTTTATACTGTTTCTACAAAAGAACCACATATTTTATGGAGTCAATAGCTCAGTACTGGAGCATATGTTCAGGTTTAATCTGAGATGTTTTGGGTTAAAGGGGCTGAGGTAAGAGGGCTGACAGAAGAACCTCTGTCCAAATCATCAGAAAATTATCTCAGTCCACTAAAGATAGAGGAGGTTAGAGGGAGATCAGGATTAAAACAAATGCTTAGGGAAATATGTGTTTCTGGCTATTACAATATTTTTCCTCCAGGAATGTAATCTTGGTTGTTAAGCATGTCTCAGGAATCAGACCTATAAAGGAAGCTGGTGTTTATATGCCATTGATCAATCATGGATTGCTTTAATATGCTTTTAAACAATCAGATGCCTTTTGCCTCTTAAGAAACCACTCCTTCTAGATACAGGATCAGTGTCTTGTCTAGTTACCTAATTTTTTTTATATGATTATAGTCAATTTTTGTTGTTGTTGTTTAGTCGTTAAGTCGTGTCCGACTCTTCGTGACCCCATGGACCAGAGCACGCCAGACCCTCCTGTCTTCCACTGCCTCCCGGAGTTGGGTCAAATTCATGTTGGTAGCTTCGATGACACTGTCCATCCATCTCGTCCTCTGTCATCCCCTCCTCTTGCCTTCACATTTTCCCAACATCAGGGTCTTTTCCAGGGAGTCTTCTCTTCTCATGAGATGGCCAAAGTATTGGAGCCTCAGCTTCAGGATCTGTCCTTCCAGTGAGCACTCAGGGTTAATAGTCTGAATTGAATTCGCCCATTCCCGTCCATTTTAGTTCACTGACGCCCAGAATGTCAATGTTTATTCTTGCCATCTCCTGTTGGACCACATCCAGCTTACCAAGGTTCATAGATCTTACATTCCAGGTTCCTATGCAGTATTTTTCTTTGCAGCATCGGACTTTCCTTTCACTTCCAGGCACGTCCGCAGCTGAGCGTCCTTTCGGCTTTGGCCCAACCACTTCATTAGCTCTGGAGCTACTTGTCCTTGTCCTCCGCTCTTCCTCAGTAGCATGTTGGACGCCTTCCGACCTGAGGGGCCCATCTTCCAGCGTGATATCTTTTAGCCTTTTGTTTCTGTCCATGGAGTTTTCTTGGCAAAGATACTGGAGTGGCTTGCCAGTTCCTGCTCCAGGTGGATCGCGTTGAGTCAGAACTCTCCACTATGACCTGTCCGTCTTGGGTATCCCTGCACGGCATAGCCCATAGCTTCTCTGAATGACTCAAGCCCCTTCGCCACGACAAGGCAGCAATCCATGAAGGGGCTATAGTCAATACCCTTAACTATAAGCAAGAATCATAAATGAGGAAATGAACTGTTGCACTGAACCAAAAGTGATACTTTATAAATTTCTAGACATGCCTACTTTGGTGATGTTTGTAGCATGAAAAGGTGAGACTTAGTGGAAACTCATTACTGAGAAGGTTACTGCTGTGTTGTCTGGCCTCTGCTTCTTCTTGCACAAGAAGGACCCTGAGAGGGCAAAGCCCTAGATCAGAAACACTAGTGTCTGGAGGATGGCTTGCCTCTAGACAATGCAACCCAGAACCCAACTTATATTTAGAAGACTTTCTTTGGTTTGAAGCACATGGAGGGCCATGTGTTCTCCATCTCTGTCCTCACAGAAGGAAGCAGGGAACCTTGCTTTAATTTTCTTCACTACATCTCCCAAGCTAGGCTGGCCATTCTGACTTTCCCTATGATTGTTAACAGAACGACCTCCCCCTTGAGGAAGAGCTCTGTGGCAACGTCTTGCTCAGAGAGTGTGGACCATGAGATCCCTTGTCATAAAACAAGACAAGAAGAAGGGGTGGCAGATGGAAGGGTCCTCTTTGAGCCCCTTCCGGTATCTGACAGCAGAGCCAGTGGGCTAGAACCCTGAACAGAATCAGAGGATTGAGTGCAACACATCGTTGCAGCACATCCCCTTTTGGTGAGGAGAAACATTGTCTGCTAGGAAGACTGCAGAAGGGGTTTACCCCTTCTTCTGATTTTTTTGGTCTTCTTTGACTGGTGGTGGGTAGAGACCTGTTTGGCCCTTTGGTTGTGTGAGTATCTTTTTTGTCTTGAAAACGGAGCTTTGCTGTACATCAGTGGTTCCCAACCTTGGGTCCCCAGATGTTCTTGGACAACAACGCTCAGAAATCCTGGACAGTGGAGCTATCGGTGAAGGCTTCTGTACGTTTTAGTCCAAGAACATCTGGGGGACCCAAGAAGATGCTCTACATCAAAACTAAAGTGGAACGCCATTTTCACAAGAGCTGATTTGGGTCATTTAGGGAATGCCTTAATAAGGACTCTCCACTTATTTATTTACAGAGACCGATATTTATTTTTAGAACCAGTCATCTTGATTATATCAACATATCTACATTTTCCAATTTTATGATCGGGTTCTCCTCCCCGTGTCCAAAATGTCCTGCGGGCACCAGAAAACGATTCTCTCTTAGACTCAATAATTTCCTATCCATTGCAGCATCTTGAAACGAGCTTCGGCACCCTAGGGAAGTAAATGAAATAGAAAAATGGGAGATCGGAAGTGTTGGTCAACAGCAAAAGGAGCAATATGCTGTGACTTAAAAAGAAAAAAAATGAGGAAAGCAAATGAAACACAGAGAAGCATTTCACTGAATTAATCCCACTCATTATTTGTCTGTTTTATTGGCTTACACTTCCTGCGTTTTGCTGGAACATAAAATAAAAAATAAATGGCAGCCATTCTCCCTGGACCTCAGTGGCAGTTCATTTGATTGGATGCCCCCTCCAGGTTGACTGGTAGCATCAAGCAAGCATAGCTGGGAGACACACAGAGCCACTGTTCCTCAGAGCGCATGCTACATGTTACCTTTAAAAGCATATTTAAAGGCTTTTTCTTTCTTTCTTTTTTAAAAAGAGGCTTCGTTCCTTGCTCTCTGCTTATTGAAGAAGGAGGTGTCAAGGGTAAGAAAGGTAGAACGGAACATGGGTGGCAGGCTTCTATGAAATAGTGTCTTTTTTTTTTCTTTCTTTCTTTACGTAACCCAGCATCTAAATGTTAACTCCAGCTGTAAATATAGAAATCAACATGGGGGAAAAATGTTTTTAAGTCCCAATCAAAAGGCAGCAACAACGAGAGTTGCCTTCTAAGACTAATAGGATGTCTTCTTATAACTAGAAATATTTCAGAATTAGGGAATGTACAACCATCTGAACCTCTTAGCCACCCTACCAAATGCTGGTAATTATAATGCAGATCCACTGAAATTAGCAAGAAGTCCTGGAGCCTTGCAGACATCAAAGATTTGTGGGCTATATTCCAAAAAACGAACCATTCCCAAGCTCTGGTTTGTTACAGAGCAAGGACTGTGATTCAGGATTAGAGATGGCGGTTCGTGCCAGTTCGTTTAGCAGCTGAACGGGTGTTTGACACTTCAAAGCCCCACCTCCTCTGGCAGCCACCCACTCAGAGGCAGCACCCAGAGGAGGGGAGGCAGGGAAGCCAGGCCGCTGTCTCTGAGTAGGCGCCCACTGGAGGAACCATGACTTTGAAGTGCTGAAACCTGTTTGGCTGATAAATGAACTGGCACGAACCACCGAACTGGCGGTTCGTGCCTGTCTCTGTTCAAAAGATTGTCACTGAAGCACATGTCAGCCCCAGAACCTTTTCTTTGAAAAGTAAAGCACTGCTGTAAGCAAGAGGGATGGGACTTTGGGGTTAACCCAAGAAGTGGAACATAAAAGAGGGCCTTTCTCTTGTTTTCAAAGGCTTTCGTGGCTTTATGATAGAGAGCCCCAGAAGTACAAAAGATCTGGGATTACAAATGAGAGGTTAACAAAAATTGTGCATTTTTCCCCCGTATTTTATCTCATACCGTTTCATTGGCCTTTTATTTTGTGGATGTTTGGAGGGTTCACCCCCACCCCCATTTCCTTTATTCTTATCTGGAACTCCTGGTGCCTGTCCTTCGCCTGGTGGACTACTGCCTACGCTACTGGACTGAAGCTATCAAAGTGGTCTATTGTCTCCATATTTGGGGGTTTAGGGTTGGGAGGCTTTGATAATATGGTGAGAGAGTGTGTGCTTTATTTTGATTAGGATCATGATGATGGGGACATGGTGGCGCTGTGGGTTAAACCACAGAAGCCTCTGTGCTGCAAGGTCAGAAGACCAGCAGTCGTAAGATCGAATCCACGCGACGGAGTGAGTTCCCGTCGCTTGTCCCAGCTCCTGCCAACCTAGCAGTTCGAAAGCATGCAAATGCAAGTAGATAAATAGGTACCACCTCGGTGGGAAGGTAACGGCGTTCCGTGTCTAGTCGCGCTGGCCACGTGACCACGGAAACTGTCTACGGACAAAACGCTGGCTCTATGGCTTGGAAACGGGGATGAGCACCGCGCCCTAGAGTCGGACACGACTGGACTCAATGTCAAGGGGAACTTTTACCTTTACCTTATGATGATGATTTCTCCTTCTTATCTGCCCTGTTTCCTTCTGATGGTCTAATGAGGAGGATGAGGATGTGATGATAAATGTGAACTTTAAAATAGTATTCATGCCTGCATTGATTGATTTTTTTCTTTCTCCTGTACCATTGTCTGTTGCCTTGTCTGATTGGGTTTTTTAATCGTTTTGAGGATTTCTTAGGCCTTAATTGGCTCAAGCACCAGCAACCAGAATGGGAAATCCCAAATGAAAGAACCCAGAAGAGTTGGATGTATTAAAAAGGACCCATACCGGAAAGAACCCAAAAGAGGAGTACCCCAAAAGAACTTGAAATGAAAGAAACAGTAAAGTTTCCCCCTACACATCCCTAGTGAGAGGAATTGTCCCTGTCCATTGAAGTAGGTAAACACTGGCTATTTTCTCAGCTTTTCTGGTGTAAAGGTAAAGCTTGCAGGGCATCCATGTTCAGGTAAGACGCTGGCACCTCTCCTAAGAACTAATCAATGGGCAGCTCAGTTGCATCCAGAGAGGAGCCCATTTGGATCATGTATACTTGCAGGTAAAATATTGATGGGGAGACACAGGGGTAGGGTCTCTGTGACTCCAAATCCTGATTCACAGCTTGCTTGCTTTTTTTGGTAGAGGGGTGAGAAAGCAAAATGTATCTTTTGATGCTACAGCCAGATTAGTCTCGGCAGGATCCAGGCCTGATGAGGCCCCCTGGAATCTTCAAAGCTCAAATGCACCAGAAATTACATTTCATATAACAATACTGAATATGACTTTCAGTTACAAAAATGAATGTATTCACAGGCCTAGGTTTTACGAGCCAGAGCACATTAGCATTTTGCTGAGACCGATGGAAACCATATCAGCATCGGATTTTGCTTTTGGGGTGTAATGTGCCAGCGGCGGCCTTGAAGTTGCTTATAACATATTTTGGGCTGAGCTGAAATGAGTTCATAACTTTGCTACGTGTTTAGTAGAATGTCAAGTCTGAAGGGGGGGATTAAAGAAATATTGGTTGTGAGGAACACAAACAGAAAAAACTGAGAAGGAAATTATCAGCTGTATTGATTGTGGGAACACACACGGGGTTCCCGAGTGCGCTCAAGAAACGTTGCCCTCACTCAGAGATGGGTTCATGATGATCATGGAGTCATTTCAGAACAAGGAAAGACGTCTTGATTATTACTAGGACCCTCGTGGTTATGATAATCAGCAACAGGGTAGCCAGTACGTGGACCATAAAACAGTTTTGGGGGGAAAAAAAGATAGGGGGACAAAATTTGGAAAAATGTACTCAATCTTAGATCACCAATTTTCAGCCAAAAAAAGTTTGAGAAATCCTTTTTGCCTCATTTCTTCATGGACTCTCTCTGCAAAACACCAGAAAATGGTGTTTGCTAGCCATGGGAGTTTCAAGACTGGATGGGTAGTGTGTTATCTGTCAGAGATATTTTGTTGTGTTCTTCATACTGTTTGAAGTCATGAATCCTCTGGTTTTTCATGTTCCTTTTGCCCTCAACAGCGTAATATGGAGGAACTATTTTTGTTTGTTTTTAAGTAGACCTTCACTCCAAATTTGTTATGTATGGTAGGGTCAAACTAGAAGATAAGAGGCAGTGGAAGCTTGCCACCTTTTTTTTCCAGATTCAGTCGTCGTCATCGGTCAAAATGGAGAATAGTGCCAAGAAACTTGAATAAGACAGAAAGTTGGAAGGGCAACTAAAAAAAGGACTAGAGAACATGCTTAAGACCCAAGATGTGCCAACTAGAGACCACATCATCCATACTATAATATTCCCAGTTGTATGTACAGATGTAAAAACGGGGCAGAAATGTTGGCAGAAGGACTTAGTCAAACTACGGTACAGGAAGAGACCTTTACAGATACTACGAACTTCCAGAAAGATGAATGAGTAGGTTCTAGAGCAAATCAAGCTTGAACAACTCTCTAGAAGGGGGGAAAACGCTTAACTGAACTTAACTGTGCTTTGGAAAGCAAGATTTACAGAAAAAGACAATAAAAACGGTTTAGGACCTCGATATCTAGCGGAACGCCTCCTCCCACCTAGATCTACTCAAATCACTCGCTCTAGCCAGGAGGGGCGGCTGAGGGATCTAACGCCGAGGGAGGTCCGGAAAGAAAGAACAAGAAACCGGGCCTTCTCGGCAGTGGCCCCTCGCCTCTGGAACAATCTCCCCCCAGAAATTTGTCTGGCTCCCTCGCTGGGTGTTTTTAAGAGCCAACTTAAGACCTGGCTCTTTAGGCAGGCCTTCCCTCCTGTCCCCACTTGATTTTTGTTTTCCATCTTGAATGATACCATTATCGCTGTTTTAAATTGTCGTTTTAACTTACTATATTGCTTTGATTATTTTTATTGTAAGCCACCCAGAGTAGACATAGTCTAAATGGGCGGGGTATAAATTTAATAAATAAATAAAGCTAGAAAAAGTTGGAGGCAGTAGGAAGAGAGGAAGGTCTTACTTAGTATGAATGGATTAAATAAAGGAACCCACAGTTTTCAAGTCCTGATCAGGGCTGTTAGTGACAGGATATTTTGAATGTCATTCATTAGAGTCAAGGTAAGTCTGAAACCAGTTGATGGCACAGAACAAATGTGATGGAAGCCAAAGAATGGAAATTGCCTGAAAAGTAACTTTGCTTTTTTTCCGCTTTCTTAGAGCTGCAGAGCCTGGAAGGGACCCCGTGGATCATCGAGTCCAGCCCATGTCAAGGAGGCCCCGTGGGGATTCAAACTCCCAACCTCTGGCTCGTCAGCCAGAGACCTGAACCCCTGAGCTCTCCAGCAGTTCTCATTGAAACTGTGGGTCTGTTTTCTGGAGGGTGCACCGATTGCCCAAAATGGAAGGGGGAGAGGAATCAGCAGCAGCAGCTAGAGGTCCTTCCGTTGTTTGAAAAATGGGTAATTTGGGGGTGTTAAACTGTGCAAGGGGGTCTTTAATATTTTAAAAGATGACTCACAATTCCTGGAGGCCTCTCGAAACTGTGATTCATCCTTTTTTACTCAGGGGGAAAAATAAGAGTGGTCAGGGGGCATGAAAACAGTTTTGAGGGGTACATATACAAATGAATCCTTCCAACCTTGTAGAAAAGAGAACGAGGGGAAAGCTTCTGTCATCCCCTATCATGTGATCCATGGCTCCCCTCTGCCTAACAGTAGGGCCAGCTCTGGGAACAACAATACTATAAAACTGAGAGCAACTACTCCTGAAACATTGTTTTTAAGTCTCCCAGCAGCTGATGATGGCTCTTAGTGTACCGTTTTTGAAGTCATGAAGATTTTCAAAAGTGGTTCAGCTGTCACATTTGTGGCTTTTAAAACACAGAAACAATTGAGGGTTTTTTGTGTGTGGCTGGAGGATGGTAGCATGACAAAGTCGGAAATGGTGCATATAATAGATGGTTGGGTGAAAGGTCTATGTGTGTAATAGTTTATTCCGGCTATTATCGAGCCCCATCTGGTGGTAGCATGGAAGAACTGATATTTAGGCTCATTGTGTGTGTTGCTTCTGTGTGGTTGTTACAGTTTAATTTCCTGGAATGGTTCATTTCCAGAGTTTGTGTTTGGTACGACACAAGTGGAAAGCCCCCTTCTATCAATGGGGTGATTTCAGGCTTGTTTAAATGTGAGCTGCAGATCCCAGGAACAAATGTAGATCCATTATGTTCCACATATGCAGAGAGAATTAATGGAGTGCACTTGAATTTAAACCGCAATTACCAGTATATCAGTTAATTTCAGTGGTTAAAAGGGAAATGATGAATTAACTGAAAAAGATTCCTTTGATTGGTTTATAGCCCTATCTTTTAACTCTCAGTGTTGCTTCCCTCATCCCTATGCTGCCTCAAGTATCCGTTGAACAGGACAGCATTTGTAAAACAATTGGAAAGTATAACATTTCATGGATCTGAAGACTTGAACAGATGATTTTCCATCAGCCATGGCAAATGGAACAAGGCGTTCTTGACATTCGCTCCCCATTTGCCTGCAGGGTCTCTGGCTTCATTTCATCACAAAAAATTTAGAAGGCTGCTATGACAAACTTATAGACACTAGGAAACCCTTTTCTGTTTTCTTTTAGGGCGCGTGTACACAATGAAGTGCTTTGCAGGCTGGGATCTCCACAGAAGTGTAAAGCAGAGAGCTGTTTACTGCAGCTAAAGAAGCGGGCTTCTTTAGCTCATTCTGTATAACAATGATAAACACATTGCTGGAGTGTGCATGCTTCCAGACCCGGGACAGAAATTTCAGCAGGGAAAGCAAAAGGCTTACAGGAGTATGAAAAACAAACATACACAAAAAACCCAACTCTAAAGGGAATTAGGAGTGAGGCAATGAAAAACAACTTGATGAGGACTTACCAGGCTCAATGTCTCCCTCTTGTGGGGGGTCAAGGAAAAGGAAGGGAGAGTGGAATCGAATAACAGAGTCATAGAATAATAGAATAATTGAGTTGGAAGGGGCCTATATGGCCACTGAGTCCAACTCCCTGCTCAATGCAGGAATCTAAATCAAAGCAGACATGACAGATGGTGGTCTAGTTTTCTCTTGAATGCCTCCAACGTTGGAGCGCTCACCACCTCCCCCTGAGATCCTTGGTTCCATTGTTGTACTGCTCTAGCAGTTAAGAAGTTTTTCCTAATGTTCAGCCTAAATCTGGCTTCCTGTAGCTTATTACGGGTCCTGCACTTTGGGATGATCGAGAAGTGATCCTGTCCCTCCTCTGTATGACTACCTTTCAAATATTTGAAAAGTGCTGTCACTAGAAAAGGGTGCAGCTGTCTCCTGAATAGATGCCCCTCCAGTCTGCAATTCATTCCAGACTTATCTTTTAGATTTACTAACATTGAAGCCTGTGGTTTCCTAAAATACGAGTGCTAATTTAAACAAAAAACACAAACCCAATAACTCTTAAAGCAAAGAGATGTTGTGATGTCCAGACATTTTGAAGACAACTTGAAGGAAGGGGAAGGGAACAAATTGCATAATTTAATTTTACATATTTTACATTTTCAGCCTAGTGCATGACTTATCTGCTTTCATCACAAATAATAACTCGTATCGAACAAGAAGAAAACATTTTCAGCTTGCAGTTTTACTCACGGTGAGCACGAGATACATGTTATCATAGCAGTGCTAATCCCAACAACGAGGTCCTAATTCCCCATCTGGTCTTTCGTCCCCCAACGAGCTCTCCTAAGTATGAATGCCAGTGAAAAACAACGGTCTGGATGCTTGTTTCCAAAGCAGCGCATCACCTAAAAGCTACCAGATGTGAGCAAGACTTAGAGCCTACAACGACCTAGTGGTGGTGGACGAGAGCACAGTGCTAACATCAATGTCCGATTCTTTCATGTGCGGATGCAAGTCTATGTAAATCCCTGATTCCTTACAGAGCTCCAACAGGGTATCAATGTTGCTCTGTGACAAACGAAGATACCTGTGCAAAGAAAATAAAAGGGGGAGAGGCTTTTAGGTCATCGTTATGAGCTAGGACAACAATTAGCAAAAACCTAGTGCCCTGCTGCACTGCTTAGGTTGTGTTATTTCTCCTGCTAAAGTTACTGGCTATTTCCAAGACATCTAAGATGGACACTACAGCCATCAACAATTATGTAGGAGAAAGTAATTGGTATCCTGTGATGTCAAGTCAGGACCAACTTATAGCGACCCTAACAGGGTTGTCAAGGTAAATAAAATGTTTAAGGCGTGGCTTGACCAATTCCACTCACCCAGTGAGTTTCTATGGCCAAGTGGGGATTCAAACCCTGTTCTCCAGAGTCCTAGTCCATCACTCTATCCACTACACCACACTGGGAATCCAGGGAGAGTCATACTTGATGCATCTCTGCACCCTGAAAACTCATTGTTCCTAAATAAACTCCATTCTTCTGTAAATGGTTTAGGTCTTGGTCCTTCTACATTTAATGGGCAACAGGTTTAGAAAAGAAAAGAACTGGAGTGCTGTAGGGGAGGGGTGGGGTGAGGGTGAGGAGTGAGGCTCAGCGGGAAGGAAAAGGGGTGTGGGTGGCATCCTCTACAGAAGATATCCCTGTTGGAACATTTTGTGGCGTGCTCCATGTGCTCCCTCTGTCTCTGAGGTTCCAACTTGTCAGACCATGGCACGTGTGGACAAAAACCACAACTCCCATGCACCAGGGTGTGTGCATCTCTGTGTGTGTGGGCATTGGCATGGTTCAGGGGAATCCCTGAATTTTGTTGAGTTAGAAACAATCCTTTAAAAAGTAACCCCAAGGGGAGGAGTGGCCCCCAAGACAGCCCGAGGAGGCATGCTCAGTCACTGCGGAGTGCTGATGGACAAGGGGGTGGAGCTGGGTCACGGAATGGGACACAACGTAGAAGCCCCCTGCGTTGCAACCTACTGTTGCAGGGGCCACTGGCTTTCTGGCGTTTGTTTTCCCCTGACCTGCAACTCAAAATTTCCTCAGGTTTAATTGGAGGCAACGGCTCGGGCAGCTTGAATTTCTCTTCCTCCCGTTCCTTTTCCAGCATGTTCTTGAGCTTCTTCTGCAAAGTGGGGAACCCTGCACCCGGGTTGTGAGGATGGGGTGTTGAAAGTGAGAACCTGTCTCCTCTCGTCGACAGCCTTTGCAAGGAAGGGAACAAGGCCACGGCTTCCTGGAGCGAGATGCTGTTGTCCAAGCTTAGCTGTTTGGGGCTGCTACCCTTCTTGGATTCTCTGTTGGGCGGGAGGTTGTTATAAATGCTGTTTCTAGGAGCACTGGCGTTTCTGGCTGAGATGGTCTGCGTCGGGAAATCCATTCCACTGAAGGGTGTGCGATCTTTGGAAGGCTTCCGATCTGGAACACAACAGCCACAACACAGGTGAGGAAGAGCAATTTTGCTTCGCTGACTCTCACCTAGAGTTATTGCTTAGTATTTCCACTTCACATGGAAAGTGAAGGCTCCTGTAAATGAAAGACATTCAAGAAAACATGTTCAAGCGCTGGTTGGTTTCCCAAACCAGACACAATCAGTGTGTTTGTTGTTCATCCAGTGAATCTGAGACATTTAATACACTGAGCTGGCTGGATAGCTCAGTGGTTTAGGTCTTTGGCTGCAGAGCAAGAGGTTAAGAGTTCGATTCCCCACTGGGCCTCCTGTCGGTAAAGCCAGCCTAAGTGGCCTTGGGCAAGCTGCACAATTCCCTTCCCCCAGAAGAAGGGAATGATAAACCTCTTCTAAGTATTCTCAACCTGGAGAACCCTGAAAAAAGTTGCCATAAGCCAGAACTGACTTGATGGTGCATGATTATTAATACACTGAGCAAGATCCTTCTCTAAACACAAGTAAACAAACACATAAGCAGAAAAGGGGATTCGGGCAATTTCATGAAATGGTCTTTCCTACCGTAAATTATCCTTTTGGTTGGGAGTCGTAGGAAGCTCACGAAATTGGCCAAGTGGTCACCAAACTGGCTGCAGGGCACGTCAATGGATTCTTTCTCAGACAGCGGCCGTGTTCCTGTATTTTGATCTTTGCTAGGCTCAGGGTAGCTGGATGGCTAGCAAGGAAAAAGAGAGAGAATGATGTCTCATGACTTATTCATTTGCCTATTAGATTTCCGTCTTGCTTTTCACATGTCGAACTCGGAAAGGGCTTACAGATGTCACTTGTTCCAGTGACATCTTGTTGTTCCACCTTTGTGGCATGCAAGTGGGAAAATGAAAACTTCTAAAAATACAGTTGTGATTTCTTGACCATTCCTTGTGTGTCCCCAATGGCAATGGTCAATGGCACAAGAGGCCGTTCTACCATAACTCATCGTTCCTCAACCATTTGTCTTACCAAATAACTTACAGCTGTCCACTGACCCTCCCCTCAGTTTGTAAGCTGATTTGGGGGCTCTGGAAAGTATCCTGATTTGGTCAGGAACAGTTTTGACTGCATCCCACTCAGTTTGTGCCCTGGGTCCAAACTGATTGGTAAATCTCCTACGGATTTAGAAAACTGAAATGGCTCTAAGTTTTTCATTTTTCACTCTGATGTACATAAAACCTGGAGACGTGGTAGACTCTAAAGAGGGGAGTCAATCTGCCAGCTTTTAGGCAGGCGGGATACGTACAAGGCACTGTTAAAAGTTTGCTTTTTAACACCCCTCTGATTCAGTTGGGGCTCTGGACACAGATTGATCTGTTAATTGGGTTTGTTCACTCCAGAACGGAATCTGGCCATTCCACTTCAAGTGAGAATAGCTTGAATCAGTAGATCCAGCTATTCCAAACTTGGGAGAGTTTGACTACATGTGCATTTGTCCTGCTGTTAGGAGTGAGCTTGTCCATTCCTTCAGGCAGCAATTAGACAATGTGAAAGTGCTTGCGTCAACCAGCCCATCCTCAGAGCATTTCTACTCACACCTTTCCGGATCCCTGTCAGGGGCTACTGTTCTTGAGGAGCAGGTAGGATCGCTCCATTTTGGTTCCGTTTCGGCATGTGCGATTGCTGGGACTGGACCAAAGCAACTGGCTGGCTGTCTCTTTGGAGAAGCTGCTTAAGTGGACACTTCCTCTTGGCAACCTTTAACTGTCAAAGCCAATGTGAATGACAGCCCAACAAAGTAATTCTTCCAAGCTCCAGGAAAGGGTAGGAAATCTTTGGCCCTCCAGGTCTTTCGGACGTGAGCTCCCAGAAGTCCAGTCAGCAAGGCCAATGGTATAGAATTATGGGAACCGTAGTTCAGAGCATCTGAAGGGCCAGGGATTCCTTGCCTCATTCCAGACAGCCCTCAAAATAGACCTAGCCAGCTGGGGAATGGTGTGGGGGAAATTTACTGGTGCTATCTAAAGATGGACATGAACTGCCGGTTCAGCTGTTTGTGCCAGTTTGTTTTTCGTCCAAACAGGTGTTCAGTGATTCCCAACCCCGCCTCCTCCGGGGGTGCCCACTCGTGGCAGCGTCCTGCCTTCCCTGCCCCACCTCCTCCGGGCACTGCCTCTGATTGGGCACCCACTGGAAGAGGTGGGGCTGCGAAGCGTCTAAACCTGTTTGGACGAAAAACGAACCAGCACGAACCTCTGAACCAGCAGTTCATGCCCATCTCTAGTGTTTTCTGGAAGGCCTGAAATCGGGCCGGGCTGTTTTAGGGACATTTGCTTGTTTATGGGAATGGAGCGCAAGACCGGACAGCATTTTGGGCTGATCCAGTTAGGCAGTTTTCAAACGTTCTTATCCTGTGCAACAGATGCCTACTCTTTATCATGATGCACTTTAAATGGAGTAGTTTTAGATGCTTATATGCATGCTTCCCCTTTTCATTGGCATCTGGTGGGCAAACATGCTGTTCTTTAAAGGAGAGCTTCCTTTTCCCTTAAAAGAAAAAAAAGATATCCACCAGGGAAAGCGAGAGACAGATGGCGAACAAGAGACAAATATTCCCCGAGGGATGGCAATCCACTCCTTTAAGTAAAAATACAATCTGAGGGGTTTAAAGGCTAGCGATGAGACCTTTTTCTGATTCAATGAAGAGGATCTAGGTGTCTTCTCAACCATTATTTTCACAGAACGCAAGCAATGTTTGGACAGGGTCCAAGGAAAGGGTGCGTCGGTTGATTTTAATTGGCACCTTCTACCACCTTGCCACATCCAAAAGTTGCTTTGAGAGGAAGCTGGGAAAAAAACAACAATGATGACCAGTTTCTGAAAAACCAATTCTTTATCTCTGCTCTGTCTCCGGATTCCCAGGAAAGAGATTTTAACGTTTATTCAGTTGCTGCATAGCTTATGCCAAGTGATATTTATTGACCTGAGCTTGAAAGGTTGGGTTTGGGACTCCAGGTTGGAGACCCCGCCAATCAGTATGGCTGTCTGCGTGTGTAAGGCTTGTGAAGTCAATGTTAATAGGATAGGAAACGCGCATCTCTCCAAGAGGACAATCCTATCTTTAGGATACTGCTGACTTTGGTGTGATTCCGAATGTCCCCCAAGTATGCAGAGGTGGCCTTCTTGTTAGCTCAGTGGCTCAGAGACAGACCAGTGGCTCCAGATGCACTCTGAGATCCGAAGGAGGAGTGGTGTTGGCTCCCAACATTAGGTGATACTATGGTGTGACCGAAATACAGAAAACCAAAATTGGATGAAGGAGAGAGCCAGATGCAATGTTTTGTTCCTCACTGCCAACTGGCTTTTCCAAAACGAACCCCTACCTTGTAGTGCCATGATTTATAGGAGGAAGAAGGGGAGGCCCATGCTTGTTTCCTGAACCACTTCTTCATTTTCCTTTCCTCCTGCTTGCGTATGTTCTCATTCATGATCTTCATGGAATCAAGGGAACGCCTAATCTTCTTCAGCTGAACAGAAGAAAGAGAAGGAGACCGTGAATCTCAAGCTTACAACCTAAAAACAAAATCATGACCAGTAATTTTTGGTGATCCTACTCCACCTAAATGGAGCAACTCGAGTAATGTACTAAGACTCAGGAGACCTGGGTTCAATTCCCTGCTCAACCATGGAAAATCACTGGGGGTGGCAAGGGTAAAGCAAGTTCTTTTCTTCACTCATGCATCTTGCACTTAGTGTGCTTTCTTTTATGATTGATCATTGGAAAGTTTAAAGCTGGTTTAAATTTGCAGGGCTGAGTGCCGAGGCATGGATCTGAGAAGATGCCGTTGTTGGAGAGAAAACAGAATAATGGTAGGGAATACACACTCTTCTTGATGTCTAAGTACAACCCTAAGCAGCTCAGATAAAAGCAGACCTTTACATCCAACTGCCTTGCGACTAAAAACGGCATCCAAATACAAGAGATGTCACCTTCCATACCTGAAAAGCCTCCCGATCATTGGAGACCCTCAGTGCTTTGGCTCTTTTATTATCAAGCCAATCCATACTTCCTCTACTGCACAATGGGTTCCAGTTCCTTTCTGCCATGATTTCATTAGAGAAGATGCAAAGCCTCCCCTTATGGAGACCTTGCACCACAATGATATCCTGAGCAGTCCTTGGGTAAGAGCTGCATCATTATGCCCAGTTCTTTCTTGAGGTGCTATTAAAGCCAGTGGCTGCCCATGATGGAGAAGCAACTACACATCACAAGAACCGTGATGTAACAATCTGGGGCTATTCCGTGACTCCTGGGAGTGTTATCATGGCAACAAACCTGGAAACATTAAAGGGGCCGTGGTTTCATTAGAAAAGCCCCAGAGTAAGAGGACCTAATCATAAAATCATAGAATAATTAAATCGGAAGGGGTCTATAAAGCCATCAAGTCCAACTCCCCTACTCAATGTAGGAAATCAAAGTGGATCTGACAGTTCATGGGTGATCTGAAAAATCTGCTTTTAAGTTATCCAGTAGGCTTTAATTCCAGTGGTGGAGACAAAATCTTGTCTAGCTCTCCTGATGGTGTACCCTCATTTTCTCTAGGGGTCTCCCATCTGGGTACTAACCGGACTGGACCCTGCTTAGCTTCTCAAATCAGTTGGGATCTGGTATGCTCAGGGTGAGGAGGAAGGGATGATGGAAGAGGCATAGTTGCTTTTTCAGCCAACTCAAGCTGGATGGAAAAGTCTGTTTCCGTTTTCAGAGTGGCGTTAAATTAAACCAATAAATCTCTGGAAACGCTAGAAAAATCATCCACCCGCAAACATTTCTCAAAAGGGTGGATGAAAGCCAAGTTTTTTTCTTCTTCCCCCCCCCCCAAAAAGTTCAAAACTACTAATCTAAGCCTCCAAGGGGTTTTTAGACATCTTAATAGCCTGATGAAACAAGGTAGTTTGAAGAGATTCACTTCCACTGGGATCAGGAGCTATTGGTGGTATTGGGTCAAAGTTAGAAATATTGGACAGAGAAGCGAACAAATGGTTGAAAATTACAGGAGCTGGGCCGAAGGTTTAATGGCAAGACCTGTTTCTCTCTTTCTCTCCTAAAAGATTATATGGTTTGCCAGATACAAGTCTTAGGAGAGTCGGCAACGTAAATTTGTTGCTAAATGAGGCTCTAACCCCTTTCTACTAAAAAAAGCTAACACCTTTGTTTATCTGTAAATGGACTCTATGTTGGCCGAGTGGTTCAGGGAGTCGTAACCTTTAAAAAGTAACTTTTGCAAGATTTGGATTGGGGTAGCAGAGAATTCTCACTACATTTCTCATCTGCTTAGATTCAGTCGGTCTCAACGTGACACAACCCTTCATCAAGACCTTCATAGGTTGTGTGTCGGTCCTAAGAGCAGAATGAGGACTTCTTTGGGTTGCTGTCAAAGTCTCTGTGACAAACGTCTTTGTGTGCAATTAATATCTTTTCTCTTTGAGAAGCAAAGCCCACATCAGAGTAAGCACAGCAGGACTGGAGGATGCAAGCAACCCATCGAAAGCTTGTTCTTTAGGAAGTCTATGAAATGAAACAGCAACTTTTTTCTATGGATTGCATTATTTGCACAAAAATCATGCTTGCAAATTTTAGTCTGCAAAAAATATGTATCTTGCCACCTTCTAGGTGAATAGTTTTTTTCTTTTATAGTTTCATGAACGAGAAGATAATGAGGATTTACATACCGACTCTGGACTCCACAAGCTTCTGCAAGCCTTGCTCATCTTAGTACTCTCAAGGTGTGCTGACTTATAATTCTCATCAGCTCCAGCCAGCCCACCATGGGATAGTCCATCAAGAGTTCTGAGAACCCAGGCCATCATGTCTGAAACCCATCCCTCTCTTTCTGTGATTGCTTTCAGCTTGCTTCTTTTCACAGCAATAAAG
Source organism: Intellagama lesueurii (assembly GCA_037013535.1). Taxonomy (NCBI): domain Eukaryota; kingdom Metazoa; phylum Chordata; class Lepidosauria; order Squamata; family Agamidae; genus Intellagama; species Intellagama lesueurii. The sequence goes on along the minus strand of JBAJHW010000008.1, from coordinate 3,627,681 downwards.
GAGGGACGTTTGAAAATGCACTGAGATTCACAGCTACATTTTCACACACAATTACTTCAGGATCACTCCCGCGTGGCTGTTTTAGACATGTTACCGACAATTTCCTTTCACGATCACAAATAAAAATACGTGGGCCCCTTCATAAATTTTGCTTTCAATTAATTAGAGCGCTCCAGTGACTGATTGAGCTTTGTAAGAAGGAAGTTAAATGGAAAGAGAGGAAACCAAAGATTGGGTGAAAAGACTGAGATACAGATGTGTTGTTTTTTTCCTTCGGAATTTCTAAGAAAAGGAGGAAGAACCTAAGAGCTGTTCTCACTTAGTCCAAGATGCAATAGATAAAGGCAAGATGACATTCTGCAGGCAATCAGTAGTCTCATTGAATCAATGGCCGAATAGTCAACTCTTAGTAAATCCTATTCATAGAATACGTCTACTCTAATTGAAGACTCCCAGCTGGGTTTAGATCTATGGGTTCCTCTACAGTAGACTGTAGAAAAGTCAATCCAGTGAATGAGCCATCAGCCTGTAATGTCCTTTCTGTCTTTAAATCAATTTTGCTGCTAGGTTTTTTTCTTTTTGTGCTGCAGTATCTTATAATTTAATTTAGAAAAGGGAAAAAATAAAAATAAAAATCAGCAGGGTGTCTCAGAACTTTGTTGGAAATTGAAGGCTATTTGTCTGTAGCAAATGTCTAGCTGAGACAGAAACGGTGCAGCTTTCTCAATATGACTCCCTAGTGTGGCCTTAAAGCTGGCCGGGAGTTAAGAGATTCATTTTCTGGACTTGAACTGATCAAAGACTACCTATCGTGCTTAATTATCTGTGGGGTTTGGAAGGTCTAGGTGGCAACTGGGGACCCAAAAGAAGCTTTCTGACCTCTTTTTGTTTTACCTCCAGGACTAAGTGGCAGGAGCTTATATTGAGAACGGCTTTGCACGCAATCATTCCCTGGATCTCTGTGGATGCATTGCAACTAATTCATGACTTCACATGTAGTGGCAAAATCAGAGCTCAGAAGCTTTTTCTGCTGTGTTAAAATGGGAACGTTCAATTATTGCAGAAATCTAACCAGTTGATCTCCTAAGAAGTTTAAGAAGGCTAACCTGTTGGTTAATTCGCCTATTGATTCAATGACCAAAATCCTGTTGCTTAGTGTAGTGAATCACACTAGAGTAGGCCCATTGAATCAATGGGGATTTGATGAGACAATCACTCTATATGTTTCAATGACTGAAATGAGCCTACTGTAACTGTGACTTACTATGCTAAAATAAGTAGGCTCATTTGAATCAATGGAACGCATGGAGGAGCTGACTTGCTCAATCTCTGTTGATTCAATGGGCTTATTTAGTGTGATTTATTACACTAAGCAACAGGATTTGGGCCATTATATTATTAAATGATAACATACCACCTAGAATGGCTGAAAGTGACCTTGGAAGATATGGTCTAACGAGAAACAGAAATAATGTCATTCTGCTTTTAATGACGGAAATAACAAAATTGTAATGTGTTGCTAGGAAATCTAATGAATCAGGGTACCAAATCAATGTTTTACCAATTAATTTCCAAGCTTTGGACTTAAAAAGAAGAAGAAGAAGAAGAAAAGAAGAAGAAGAAGAAGAAGAAGAGAGAGAGAGAGAGAGAGAGAGAAACACCCAACTCATATCCTAAAATAAATGAATTCTCAGAAGTGTGTGTGTTTGTGTAAGTAATCATTGTAAAGATACAGAAGCAACATATTGAAGCATGAAATGGATGCATCCGGCATTATTCCCTCCTTTCTGCCAGCTTTCACCTTTTCCTTCACCCTGTTTGTTATATTAAAAGAGTGTGTACGCGTACCATGTGTAAGAGTGTAGACAGTTTCTTGTGACACAAGTTAGAGCCAAGCAGGAAATGCTTGTGGTTCTGTATGGAGGTGGGTGCTTAGAAGAGGAAAATTAGGATTTATTTTCAGGTGTTCTGTTTTGTTACATCCTCGTTGAGCTGGTTCTGAACTGACCGAACAACCACAATCACTAACATCAACTCTGGACATTGACTTCAATGGGAGGCCAGTTTGATAGGGCCATGAGAGAGAAGGTGCCTCTGCATTAAACAATGGCATCAGTTGGATACCTCCTTAGCGGCCATGGCTGCATCCAAGGGGAGTCTGAGACTTCTCCTTTACTGAGCTGCTGTGGTTCACGATTGCGCGGTGCAGGTGGCAATTGTGCAACTGATTGTGTGATTCACACTGGGACTGTTGTGTGACATGCCTGTGGAAGTCCTGCCCAGGACATTACTTCTGCCCTACCATGATTTTTTCTACTATTTCCAAGCTTTCTTAACACCCACATAATTGAACAACGGAATTTCAGCCATTGATGGGATGTCTCTTGTCTGCGTACCATATATTCTGTAGTACGTGAACTCTTAATTATTGCAGAATTTTGATTATCCAGATTTATTCCCTCTTCCTTTTGACAGTCCCATATGGCCTTTTAGCCAAACTTCCAGTTACTTCCGTCTTCTTTGTCTTCTTCTTCTTTCTTTTTAAATATGCCCTCATGCTGTCCTGCTGAATGAGATTGTGCTGTTACCAGCATGCGTTTTGGGAGCAAAACTCCAATTTACTTGGTCAGGGTCCTTTCATGGCAGGTTTCGAAGGCTGTGGTTACCATGGGAACAAAAGTTAGTTACCTAAGTGACAGTGCTCTTCTGATGTCATCAGAAGAGAAAGTGTTCCAGGAAACACCCTTGAACTTCGTACATAACAACGTTGTTCAGGTGCGGAACACTCAGGGTGTAAAAATGCATGTGTTTTCTCTAGGTGACAAACACTTAGTTTTGCTTCATGACAATGAGACACCCCTGCACTTTTTCCGAAGGATGTTTTTCTAAAAGAAAAACATTGACAACCGTAAGCTGGTGATACTTTGAACTTTTGTTCCAGTGGGCTTATCAAGAGATCTGAATACACAACGTGAGCAAACTAGAAAAAGAACATGGGGCCTGAATTGAATTATTCGCCCCAACTACAGAAAACCCACTGAATCAATGGGATTGATGTAAGTGTTGACATACCATTTAGTCATTGATTCAATGGATCTGTTGTGGTTGAGACTAATGATTCAATTTAGACCCTGATGTCTGTTGGGGAATTTCTTGTCTATCAGAAGGGAACAGTAAAGGCAGGCTTCCATCAAGTCATGACTCCATTGCACCCATCCTCGGACTGGACGAAGCTGTACTATCACAGCAGGATTTGAGGCCAGACATCTAGAGAGCCTCTCAGGACAATGAGAACAAAGCCTTTGAAGCATGTCAGGGCTTGCTTACCTTGTTTTGAAATAACGGAAGCCATCAATGGCCAAAACCCTGTTGGGATTTATCCCATTGTTGGTGAAACTATATATGTTGCAGGAGCAAATTGGACCTGATTCATAAGGTGCTGGTTGAGTGCCTGGTCACGAACCTAAGTGCATGATCAGCATATAGCCAGTTTACTACCATGGCTTATATGATTCCACTTACTTTGGAGTAAAATATCAGCAAGATTCTGGGCAATACATATTATCAATTGCTAGCCATATTATTCCCTAAGGAAGGTTTCCCCCTTCCAATACCACTGTGCCCAGAATCTAACATTATCTGACTCCCACTTGGTTTGGATGTACCCAGGCACATGTATCTAGACACACTATGTGCTAATATTGTGCATTGCTGGCCTTAACAACATGCTACGGACATGAGTAGTGGCATGATGCAAGATCTGGATTGTTCAAACATTTTGCGAACTGGAACAATGAGGATCAGACGTGATCTCCAGAACAGATGTCCAAGCCAACGCTGGCAGTTAATTAAAACCACCATGTACTTAAATGATTAACTAATCACAGCATGGCGGCATTCAACAGAGAACCTTCTCTGCTGGATTCGATAGAGAAATTTCTAATGTCTGCCTTCAGGGCACCATGCGCTTACTGCGTTTTGCTTCTGCAGTTGCCAGCAGAGACAATGTGAGTGGTTAGTCGCACCACTTTCATTAAAGCTGCTGCTTCGTTAGAACTTTAGAAATGAGCTCAGACAACTGTTTCGATCCATCTCCATCACAAATGCAGTAGGCCACCTCCTTAGGTCTTTCCATTAAAAAGAAAATAAACCAACTAGAGGCTTCCACCATGGTTTAAAAAAACACCCACATACCTTCATTTTCAGTATATTTATCCAAGGAAACGTGGTGGCATTTTTATCCTGTGTTTTGAGGTGTGCCACAAACGTTGGGGATAATTGAAGCAATATTCCAGAGGTTATGCACACCTGCAGCAGAATAAAGTCGTAGAAACCTGAGATGGTGGACTGTGAACAGTACTGTAGGATCTAGCTTGGGGTGATCCATGGGTTGCTTGTGCTCCATCTGGTTTTGGAGTGTTCCCCAAAACACTGTGCCCCAAAATGTATTTTGTTCATTTAGAAGACAGAGGCTCACACTTCTTTGGCTTTAAAATAAAAAGAAATGAAGGGGTTTCCAGTCACTTCCAGTTACTCTACTTTTAAGTTCAAGACCTTGGTGTGGCGCTCAGACCTGTTGAGCTTGTCCAACCCAACGGAGAGTGTACCAGTTTAAACTTTGTGTGGCAGCGAGGGGGGTGCCATTTGTAATGTCTGTTGAAAAAATGGAACACCAGTGGGAGGAATGACTCGGAACAAGCAGGCAGGCCTTTGTAAGCTGGTGGTTGTTTGTTTACTCAGCTTTGGTGTGTAGACGGGCTTTTATTTTCTTCCTGAACACACTTCATCACCCATAACAGCTGGCACCTGTAACAGCTGGCTGAAAGAAACACTAATAGAAAATCAATATTTGCCCAACGGAAAAGGAGAAAACCACTAAATTAGCCATGAAAGAATGTTATAATTTCAAGCTCCTCAGACAAAAGGAACTGAAATAAATGGGGCAAAGTGCTTCAGCATCGCCCCTTAAGCTCCAAAGGCTAGAAGACAGTAGGAAATAAACTCGTGGCAATAAAACAAGTATATGTGAAGTCAATACCAGCTTTGCTGTGGAACTTGGAGTGGACGCCGGCTGGGTAAGGTTTCTGCCTTTTGCATTGGGGAATAGGGGGACGTAGGAAGGGCCTGGGCCTCTCCAGGAACAAGACCATGGCCCAATCCCAATTCTGAGTTCCCACCTAGAGCCCACCCATTGTATCCAGTGCTGAATTATGACTCCACATTTACATGCATCTCTTTGATTCAGTTGGCAGAACTCGGAGGCTGCAATGTCAGGGGAGTGAGGTTTAAGAGCTATCCAGGGTGCTGAACCCAAAACAGAATGCAGCACACTGTATAGAACTCCTTTAAAGTTCAGCCTGAAACCCAGATCAGACGGACCGCCACCAGCCTCCTGAAGTCTCAGTGTCTCTTCTAGTCGAAACTGCCCACTGCATGTCAGACCCATTTGCTGGCGGCTTTAAAAGGCGCACCTAAGCCAAGCGGGACATGGTGGCGCTGCGGGTTAAACCGCAGAAGTCTCTGTGCTGCAAGGTCAGAAGACCAGCCGTTGTAAGATCGAATCCACGCGACAGAGTGAGCTCCCATCGCTTGTCCCAGCTCCTGCCAACCTAGCAGTTCGAAAGCATGTAAAAATGCAAGTAGATAAATAGGTACCACCACGGTGGGAAGGTAACAGCGTTCCATGTCTAGTCGAGCTGGCCACGTGACCATGGAAACTGTCTACGGACAAACGCTGGCTCTATGGCTTGGAGACGGGGATGAGCACCGCGCCCTAGAGTCGGACATGACTGGACTAAATGTCAAGGGGAACCTTTACCTTTACCTTAAGCCAAGCGGAGAAGCAAAAATGACTTGATGCTTTGGTGCTTGTAACACAAACACGCAGATTCCCCCTTTCCCCCGTCCCAGTTCCTAAAAATTACAATTTTGTTGTTTTTTTTAAAAAAGGGAATAAGGAGAGGGAGCTGAGGGATATATGGATTCAGGCCCATCACACTGTGAGTGGAACACCAGCCTCATAACTCATGAGCTTTCTTATTACCAAGACTCTGGCGGCAGCAGGATATGTCCCAAGGAAGAAAACTTTCTGGGAACAGGCTGTGAACCTTCTGTAAGTCCCATCAGGAATCCAGCACTTTGGAAGAAAAACCCTCTGTGTGTTGTGTGTTTCTGTCTCCAAGGCAGTGCAGACTCCAAGGCAGCTGCTGAGACGTTTTACCACCTGCCTGGCCATCAAAACATAGGTGTTTTCCCCAGGCTCTGGGTTGCCATGTTGCCTGAGGAGGGTTAGGGCAGTGTCCGACATAAACCATCATTGGCTATTTCCAACAGAAAGGCTGCTATCTTAAATGAAAGTGTTGTGGTTTTGAGAAAGAAGGCCAGGGCTCCACTTCACAGGATGCAAAGGGGAGTCCTAAAGGAAGTTGAGCTGTCTAGAGTGGTGCAGTGGTCGATTTGGAAGCAAAGGGACCTATTGAGAGAGACCCCAAACAATAAGAGGGTCTGAAGATGCCAGCACCTGGATCAGTCTGTATGAAAGGAGGAGGAGGAGGAGGAGGTCTTTTGCAAACATCATGGCTCTCACCTGCCTGTTTAAGACTTCAGATACCTTGCCTTACAACAGGGATCTCTGGTCACAATATTCTGTTTCTGGGAAAATCAATTTCTCCTTGAACTATTGTTGAGCACTGCATCTACATTCAGAAGGGACCGGGAAGCCTAGGGAGGTGAATGGCAATGGTGTGGCTGTCCCTGGTAACGTGAAGTCCCAAAGCCTGGATGAATCCCTGGAGAAAGGTCTTAACCAAGTGAGCTCTGGCGCCAATATAGCACTGGCTCTCTAACTTACATTTTGTGGAGCCAGCTTTGCTGTCTGAAAAGACTTCCCCATAAGATCATTAGCTTTGGAGTCTAGAATTACCAAACTACAGCCCTAGTATTATAGACGCACTTCAATGCTTGAAAGCCGTTTGTAACTGATGAGAGCTTTTCAGCCTTGGAAATAAATATCACTTTTAATTGTGGTTTCTTTGCTCCAAATTTCCTCCTTTGATTTTTGCAACAATGTAGACGCCTGCGTGTATTTCTAACTAACAATTTCCTAACCAAATGCAGCTAAGTGTTTGAGGGGGGAAACGAAAAGCCGCTTCTGTGACACCAATGTGTCTTTAATAATAATAATAATAATAATAATAATAATAATAATAATAATAATAATAATAATAATAATAATAATAATAATAATAATAATAATAATAATAATAATAATAATAATAATAGATGCTAGCAGCTTAAGGATTTCACACCTCGCTTCGCGCCAGATTCCATTTAGTATTATTTACAAAGATTAACTCCAGAAAGAGAAAATTGGTGGCGTAATTCAAAGCCAAAAAGAATTGGAGCATTGAGACAGCATGCCAAATTAAGATGGTTTTCCTAAAGATAGGCAGTTTCCTTTTGATTTTCCTTAATTTATTTAGTATGTAATTATTTAAAGAATTAGACATGGAGCTAATGGGAAAAGTGCCGAGTTGGTTGGGACGCATCCATTTTGACTTCGCAGTCATGTTGCAGGGATTGAGAGAAGTGTGCCACTAATTAAAGGAGAAGTAATCAATATTACTTGGGACGTGGTGGCGCTGCGGGTTAAACCGCAGAAGCCTCTGGGCTGCAAGGTCAGAAGACCAGCCGTCGTAAGATCGAATCCACGCGACGGGAGTGAGCTCCCGTCGCTTGTCCCAGCTCCTGCCAACCTAGCCGTTCGAAAGCATGTAAATGCGAGTAGATAAATAGGTACCACCTCGGTGGGAAGGTCACAGCGTTCCGTGTCTAGTCGCGCTGGCCACGTGACAACGGAAACTGTCTTCGGACAAACGCTGGCTCTACGGCTTGGAAACGGGGATGAGCACCGTGCCCTAGAGTCGGACACGACTGGACTAAATGTCAAGGGGAACCTTTACCTTTACCTAATCAATATATTTATGTTATTTGCTGCAGCACGGCAGTTGAAGCCCGTTTCTGGTCTAAATATAGATATTTCAATTTAGGAATTATGTCTAATTTATTTCATGCTTAGGATAAGGTGGTTCATTTAGCAGAATATATTAGGGCTCATTTTGCGTGTACATTGTCATCATCATCTACATTTGTGTCCTACCCTTCTGCACAGTTAGACTTTGGATCAGACTTCCAAATAGTGGCCGGACTATAATAATCATCTTAGAACTGAGGCACTGGAAGGGACCCTGTGGAGCATCGGGTCCAACTCCTGTCAAGGAGGCCCCGTGGGGGAATTGAACTCCCAAACATGGGTTCTGCAGTCGGAGACCGAAACCACTGAGCTCTCCAGCAGTTCTAATAATCTTAGAACCAGCAGACAGAGGCTGAAGTTTGCAGCCGATAACGTACCTTGTTCAAGCTGTGCTTTGGGTTGTGTCTTTTTGAGGGCTGGCAGTTGATCCATTTCATAGTTCAAAGGTTTTGTGCAGAAATATGCATCTTAGGGAAAGGTGCACACAGAAATACACATCTTAGCAAAAAAAAAAAAAGATGTTTATCATGACATCCCATGTACATGTCAGAGATAACTGTGTGCAAAATATGCCATGGCACTTCACAGTGGTATCTAAAGGCGTATCTTCTCTCCCCTCCTCCCAGCCCAACGGAAACACATTAAAACTAAAATAAATTGGCTGATGGTTGAAAGACTGCGAAGGGTAAACTTTGGCAGCTGAAAGACGGAATGCCTCCATGTCACCGACTCATCCTGTTTCCAGACACCGGTGCCACCTAGTGGAAATGTGATAACATTGCTCATACAGGAAGTTAGGAGAAGCCATATTGGAGTGAAGTGAAGGGTGTGGAGCTAGATGTGTTGGCCAGCTCTAGGATCTGTTGGGAGGAGATGAGCTACGTAATGAGCGTGGATGGTTCTGGCTGCATGAAATATCCAAGTTTAGAATTGAATGGATGCTTTCTTCCATGCATTCATCTGAAGCTTTGAGAGGGTGTGGCCCAGCTTGTACATGCCTGAGCTCTGTATGTATTGCACAGTCACAGTTTGTACACACACAGAAAGGCAAAGAGGGTACTAGTTGTTCACACCCACAGACGACTAAAAACATAAGAGTGTTAGCAATAGACACAGACCCCCTATATTTTTTTAGAGAGCTTGTTGAGTTGTGTGTGTCTACTCATGCTTTAATAAAATTGAGGGTTTGTTTTCTGGATGGAGATTTATTACATGTTCACAGATTTTTCTTCTGTTTTAATTGGGTTTTAATATTATTTGATTTGTGCAAGTTCTCTTGTGAGCTTGTAGCACTAAGGGTAACATTGGGGAGCTTACGTTTGTGCAGCCCTGATTCCTTGGGTGTCCAATTCTCCTTTTCAGGCCAGGAATTTGTTTTTAACAAAATTATATATATTTTTGGAAATTGTTTTCTGAGACTGTGTTGATGGTTGAGGCAGTTGTTTTCCTTTAGACAACCTTGGGCAAAGTTCGAAGGTTGAGTACCTGGACTATCTGGAATGGTCATCTTTTGGGTTGCCTGTCAAAAACTAAGACTAGTCCTGCGATTGTGAGAATTGTCAATAGGTCATATAAATGTTAGGAATATTCTTGATAACGAGGCCCAGGTGGGTGCTACACACAGAGCCATTGGAGGGGTCCATCTGTTGTCATTCTTCAATGACCCCCGAGACCAGAAGGGATGTAAGCACTGCAATCTTGCTCATTGTCAGGAAACAATGAGCTCTGTTGGCTTATTGAGTTTATATCCAGGCAGCTTTGAATATGCATCACTGGGGAGGCAATGTGTTATCACTTCTTAATTGTGAAGGTGGATGTCGTGTCTCTTGTGGCTCTGGATCAGACCACTGCTTCTTCTGCATCATATTGTCTACAAAAGTCTTTCTCAAACCAATAACATGTGCAGATGTGTTTGAGTCTACGGCTTCTAGAATCCAGCAGTCAGATGTGTTGTCCAAAACAGGAGCCAGGTGGGGGAAGGCTGGTCCACCCTAAGAGGTGCTGGCTGTCCAGGATTTACGATATGGGTCTTTTCCATCACTCCCTGGATGCCCCAAGAATTGCTCATGGGATGTTCTGCATAATAAACCAGTGCTCAACCATAGAACTATGGCTGTGCCCCAGTTTCAATCATCTTAGTGCACTACAGGTCATGTTTCACAGGCTGCACACACCTTCCTCAGCCATGTAATGAAACACGTTAATGACAACTAGAGATGGGCATGAACCACTGATTCCGCAGTTCATGCTGGTTCGTTGGACAGCTGGACGGGTGTTCAGCACTTCCTAGCCCCACCTTCTCCACTGGGTTCCCAATCAGAGGCAGTGTCCTAGATTCCCTACCCTGTCTCCTCCAAGGGCTGCCTCTGAATGGGTGCCTTCAGGGGGAGGGAGGGAGGGAGGGGAAGCACCGAACACCTGTTCGGCCATCCAACGAACTGGCACATACCACCGAATCAGTGGTTTCCGCCCATCTCTAATCCCAACTTGAGAAATAAAATAAAGAAGAGTAATATTTCATCTGCAAAAATTACATGGAAAATGAAGGAAATGGAAATGCTGTTATATGCAGGAAAACTCTCCTGGGATCGAAAGTCTGCTTCATCATGATTGTCGTCATCATCATCTTAGAATTGCAGAGCTGAAAGGGGAGGCCCAGTGGGGAATCGAACTCCCAACCTCTGGCTCTGCAGCCAGAGATGTAAACCTATCCTGTTGTTGCTATTAAGAAACATTATTATTTTCTATTCATCCATGTTTCATATCTGTCCCTTCAAAATACCAGCATAGGTTCACACAGTGAAGTTAAATTTGGAGATCTCTCTCAGCAAATCACGATTCATTTGGAAATGGCTAATCATTTCTCTTCCTCTTTGTTCCCTTTTCTTTTTTGCTCACGAGTCGTTATGCGCTCATCCCTCTTTACAGCCGCAGGTTTGTTTTCAAGAAATACACAATAGAGATTGTTTTGGCAGTGTGCTTGATCTGCATAAATTAAGCGGCCCATGATGCTTAATTATCTCTGGCAGCTAATCACCTAATTTTGCCTTGCATCTGATCTTTATGGTATACATGTGGCTTGTAGTTTTAGTGACAGCAGTGAGCGTAAAGGCTGGTTTTTATGTGGTTTGCACATACCATGTATTTAAAAAAAGGACACTAATTAGGTTTTCATTAAAATATGTTCCTGAGACAAACAATTAATGTAGGTAGGTAGGGATCAATATAAAAAAAAATCTGCACTCCTCATCTCTGTGAGTGCATAGTCGTGTAAAGATTTTTGTTGTTTTGTTGATTGAGCAACGTAATAAGACATATAAGGAGAATGAGATCGTATGTGTTGAGCCAAAACTCCACCTGCTTCAGCTTTCTGTTTTTTTGAGGAAGGTATTTAGAAAAAAAAAAAGCTGCCTGGATAACTCAGTGGTTTCAGTATATGGGTGAAGAGCCAGGGTGGGAGTTGATTCCCCACCAGGGAGAAGAGCCAGCCTGGGTGGCCTTGGGCAAGCTGCACAGTCCCAGAAGAAAGGAAGGGAAAACCACTTCTGAATAACTGCTGGATAGCTCAGTGAGTTAGGTATCCAGCTGCAGAGATGGAGGTTGGGAGTTCGATTCCCCACTGTGCCTCCTATGAGTCCAGCCAGCCTGGGTGGCCTTGGGCAAGCTGCGCAGTCCCAGAAGAAAGGAAGGGAAAACCACTTCTGAATAACTGCTGGATAGCTCAGTGAGTTAGGTATCCAGCTGCAGAGATGGAGGTTGGGAGTTCGATTCCCCACTGTGCCTCCTATGAGTCCAGCCAGCCTGGATGGCCTTGGGCAAGCTGCACAGTCCCAGAAGAAAGGAAGGGAAAAACTTCTGAATAACTGCTGGATAGCTCAGTGAGTTAGGTATCCAGCTGCAGAGATGGAGGTTGGGAGTTTGATTCCCCACTGTGCCTCCTATGAGTCCAGACAGCCTGGGTGGCCTTGGGCAAGCTGCACAGTCCCAGGGCGCCCCCTAGAGGAAGGGAAGGGTAAACCACTTCTCAGTATTCTCTTCCTGGAAAACCCTGAACAGGTTTGCCGTGTCAGAATTGACTAGAAAGCACATGATTATCATTATTAGTGGCATTTTCATAGCTTTTGTGGGGTGGGGGTGGGTTACCATTAAAAAAAAGCAACAAACAGTGTTAACACGGTACTTTCCCATAAATACAACTAGCAACAATGCAGTTGATGCTTCAAACTCTTCTAAAAAGGTAACAGGAACAAATTACTGATAAGAAGTAACTTTTCAGGCTCAGAGAGATCGCTCACAACAGTTGAACTGCACAAGGAGAGGTCCTTGGCCTGATGGTGGAGTGGCTTCCAGAAAGAGCCACAGAAGAGATTTGCCCCAATAAGTAGCCAAGTGGCAGTGTGAAGAAAAGCCCAAATAAAAATACCACCAGAAAAAAAAAGAGAAGGAAAGAAAGAAAATCTTGAAGCCTGCCGGTGAAAAAGCTCTTCTTTTCCAAACCTGTTCTTTCTTCATTCCTTTAGGTGGCAGTAAATACAGTCTTTGAAAGCCCAGAATTGCTAGGGCTTGGCCGCAGCCTTAAGTGAGTCCTGCCCGTCCTTGGAAAAACTGGTTGGATCCACTACAAGTCCCCCCCCCCCGACACACACACCTTTTTAAGAAACGGATGAGTAATTGTTTTCTGCGAAAAGTGATTCATTTCCTTGGGAACATGTTGCTTTTCCTGGAGTGGTAATTCTGCTTCCCAACCCACTGCCCCCCTGCCTTGCATTCTCTTCTCTTCTTTGTTTTGTGTTGGGAATGGGACTCACTCTTTACGATGAAACCCTGAAGAAGGACAGCGTCATTGGCACCCTCACTCACACCATCCCGCTCTTACGCAGCAGGCACAGTCAAGCATAAAACGGAGGCACCCAGACACACGGAGAGGAAGAGGAGAGCCTTCCTCCCACTCCCTGCCCACTAGGGATCCTGATCCACACAGCTCTTTTTCTGCTGCTAGACGTAGTAGTGGCAGCAGTGGCAGGAGGAGATGCCGTGAACAGCATGAGAATTGGTCAAGGGTTGTGTGCATGCACTTGATGGCAATGACAGGGGTGCGCGGACAGGCACCCGTGGGGACCCGACCGAGATCTTCAGGGACTGTGGGAAGCCCACTGCTGTCCACAGGTTGTGCAGCCTTGTGCTAAACCATAGCTTCACACTACATTCGAACGAGACGTGTGCCTTGTCTTCAGACAAATGCATGTACCACTGGACCAAATCAGGACTGTTTGTGCAGTTCCAGAGAGACTACGGGGCAGAACAAGGTCCTCCTTTTCACACTGGGGGGTGGAGCAATACAGCAACAGGCCCTCCATAGCCAAGTCCAGAAAGAAAGCTCCCAGCTAGCCCTGGGGCTGGAACAGGAAGCTTGGGTGGAGCTAGGCCTAGCTACGGCTCAAAGCCTTCCAATTTAGGCCTGTCTCCCAGGTGAGCCACATTTAGATGTTTGTAACGCATCTGCAAGGTAGATAGAACTCCCAGAATGGAGAATGATGGCATTTTTGGTCCAGAAAACCCAAAATGCACGTCCCCAGTCTCCAAATCTCCCACTATGTCCTTAGTATCACCCGAGTTGCTGCTTCGGACGGGCAGCGCATGAGTTAAGAAAGAAGACATGCGGTTTTTTTCCTCCTCTTCAGCAGGTTTGCTCTTCCTTGTTCAACATGCTTCTCAGCTTGCCCTGAGATTGCACTGTGTCTTTCCAGTCAGTGCACATCACCAGCGCACATAAACCCAAGGATGAATGCTTTCCCTGACACTTTCGGGTGCCACTGACTGCACAGTCAATGAACTGTGAACTCGTGCTTGCAAAGAGCATTAATGGTAATTTTCATCTCCACAGCATGTTCCCACAGATGGCCAGAAATATGGTGAGAAAAGACGGGGCAGGAGAGGCACCTATAATCTCACACCTTTTTATTAAGGTGAAGCCATCTGTCTGGGCTCGGAAGTGTGTGGCTGTTTCTGTTCTCCTGTCCTACTAGACTCTTGGTTGTCTCCATGGCTCTTTTGGAGAGCTAGCACACATGCCCTGTTGCCATGTGGTATGGCAAGAGACCCATATCAATAGTGTGTGTGTGTGTGTGTGTGTGTGTGTGTGTGTGTGTGTGTTAAGCAACACATAAGACCTGCTTTTCCGTTTTTATGTAAGTCTGCCTTTGTAAAGGCCTATGGCCAGAAACAATAAAGGTACAATGTGTGTAAAAGATGTGTGCAGCTTTTTAAAAAGTGCTCACCCCCATGGTAGTGGATGACTCCCGTTTTAGGGGGGCTGTGAATCCACTCCGTAATTTGATCTGCCTTTTGCAAGCCTTGTCCCAAGTGCTGAGCCTTTTTGGGGGATTGGATTCAGCACCTTGGGGAGTGCCTCTAAAACCCAGAGCAAAACCCAGAGTGGATTTATGAAACCTCTGAAATGGGAGTCACCAGCCATGATGGAGGTCACACTGATGGTGGCCCCCCCTCCCCAAATTCCTTGGGAGGAAACACATTGGGCAAATTGGTTGAATTTTCTTTAACACCAGCAATACGTCGATGTCCTCCTCCCTACCTCTATCTAGTTTAGGGAATGCAGCACAGCCTGTGTGACCACACGTTGATCTCTCCTCCGACAGAGGGGAAGGGCCAAGAGGCTCGGGAGGAAGGATGCAAGACAGCGATGGCTGCGTTGACCAGGATCCGCCCCTTGAGGTGGTTTTCCATCCAGTGCTATGACTTCACTAGTTCATCAACAGGGACAAGGATCAGTGCATTGCCCAAGACTGCACATGAGACAGGATTGCACCCAAAGCATAATATCACCTGCTCCTGCATGTGTCTTGTTTCCATGACCGTACGGCCTTTTCCTGATTTTTCCTTGGTCCATCTGTAACTCTGTATTACCATCTCTGACCGGCAGCCGTCGCTCATTGGGCTCCAGGGGGAATCTTGTCTTTTCTTTCTTGGATGGTGTTGGACCCAACAGTCAAGAGGCACACACTTCATGGCTGAACTCCTTAGGGTGGGGAAATATCACTTTATCTCTTACAAGTTTGAATATCATCGTTGTTTTAATATGATAGGACATTTGGCTGTAACAGGCTGCAGGTTAGCTTTGTTGGTTTTGATTTTTAAATCATTTTGCAAGCTTCTTTTGGGTGACTGTGCTGGGAGAGATAATAATAATGATAATGATAATGAACACTGGGACTGTGCAGCTTGCCCAAGGTCACCCAGGCTGGGTCTACTCACAGGAGGCACAGTGGGGAATCGAACTCCCAACCTCTAGCGCTGTAGCCAGGTACCTAATTCACTGAGCTATCCAGCTGTTACTCAGAGGTGGTTTCCCATTCTCTTCTTCTGGGGACACCCTGGGACTATGCAGCTTGCCCAAGGCCACACAGGCTGGCTCCTCACCCAGGCGGCACAGTGGAGAATCAAACTCCCAACCTCTGGCTCTGCAGCCAGATACCTAAATCACGCAGGGTATAAATCATTGACAAGGCAATGAGAAGGCAATGCCATCCAATGGATTATGTGGAAGTCTTTAAATATTCAGCTATGTTCAGGTTGGTCAAATAAGCAGCCACTCGAGGAAGGGTTTCAAAAGGAACAGCTCCCTCCTCATGCATAAAGGGAGGATGTTGTGTAACAGAAATGCAGATGTGTTAGAATATTTCACAATGCTAGCCTTCTGCCTCCTCCTGATTCACAAAATGGACTGATGGACCAGCAGCCCTCCAAACAATGGCATCAGCCTTTCCATGGGGCAACCGACTGCCGCTCCCCTTCTGTACCAACATTCAAGGCTCACTATTCATCCACCATTTCGAGCACACTGTGCTTTAACCCTTGTGAACAACCTGCTGGTATTTATTTTATCAACGCCCGCACCGAAGGCAGCTTCGGACAAAAGATGTACTTGATGCGTCATCGCCAACAATGTGCCTGGAGTACTTCAAAATAAGGGCCTTTTGAATAGATATTTCTCCCCCCCATCTCCATTAATCGGCCACTTTTCTCTAGGTGGCAACATCAGTTTAAAGGATTTGATGATGATGATGATGATGATGATGATTCCAAGCTATTTGTGGTTCCAAGGTACAAACTGGGCACCACAAAGACTTCATCCCATGATGGATTATTTGGGAAAAGTGACTTTAGGAGCACAAAATATTTGGCTGTCCATGCACACAAGGCAGCGCATGATGTGCTGGGAATGAAATGGCCAAAGGAACCCCACTGGTGTGATTGCCGGGATGCCAGCAACTGATTCAGCACAGCAGTGTCTCTGACAGTCCTTTTCAAAAACACTTCCCCCTCTTATTACAAGGTCATTGCACAGCAAATATTCATAATACAGTTAATATCTATCAATCTATCCATCTATCCATCTATCGATCTATCTATGCTGCCTGGATAGCTCAGTGGTTTATTTATCTGGCTGTGGAGGCAGAGGTTGGGCGTTCGATTCCCTGCTGTGCCTCCTGCGAGGAGAGCCAGCCTGGGTGGCCTTGGGCCAACTGCACAGTCCCAGAACTGCCCCCTAGAGGAAGGGAAGGGTAAACCCCTTCTATGTATTCTCTATCTAGAAAACCCTGGAAAGGGTCGCCATAAGTCAAAATTGACTTGACAGCACATCTCTCCCCCCCATGTCTAAACAGAGAGGGGGAAAGAGAGAGAGATCTAGAAGATTGAGTACTTTTGACAATCATTCAGAATGCTGAATATGTGAATTTCTTTTGATTGTAGTGGGTCAAATGTAAATCTTGCCAGCATCTATTGGAAAAGGAGCAAGCCCTTTTCACCAAAATAACAGTTTCACTCACTAAACCTGACCCATGAATCGGTATCAGAAGAGCCGAACCCAACCTTAATTGCCTCAATGGAAACCCAGTCCCCTTCTGCTAAAAATGCTATCAGCGGTATGACCCCAATGTCTACCACTACCTTTCGTACACCAGCAATAAATATCCACAGTTTCAGAAATGCCTGCTTGCTTTGAATGCGATGCTGTAATGCAACAGCAGATGGCGATGCTGTTACAAAAACTAAGGTGTGATTTTTATTTCCTTCTCTTTTTTTTTTCCTGGAAGGCAAAACGTTCCAATGAAGAACGAGTAAAAATCAGTATAGATGTCTCTCTCTCTTTTAGCCGAATAAGGCTTTACAGGACTAAATGGACTTCCTAGGGGAGCATCAACCATTTACATAATTTCTGGGCATTTTTGGTACATTTTTACTTTTTGATTTTTACTTTTGTTAAATTTTTACTTTGTAATAGAAGTATATTCATCGGTTAAATAAATAAATAAATAATAGCTGCAGCAGTTCGACATGTGTAACATGGTCACAGTCCTAACACTGACTTTGTAAGGTAGACTAGTAGTCATGTATTTACTGAGACTACAGATGGTGGTGGGTGGGATGAGGCTGATAGAGAATGGTGGGACCAAAACCGAATGTGTAGGTGAGAAGACCAGGACCTTCATGAATTGGAATCCATTCTCTCATGGTTGGAGTTTTATTTGCAACCTCGCATGCTGCCTGAGGTTTGAGTGGCTGAGCTGGGCTGGGTTGACTGTCAGTCTATGCCGCACAAACCAATCATTCCCTCCCACCTCTGAATTCAAAGAGAGCCCCGCCTCTCTGCTGAGTGTTCTGTTCTGTCAGGATCTGGCCCATACCGCCCTAGCAGCTGCAGGATCGGGCCCTGCCCTGTGTAGCAGCTGCTGGGCCACTCATGAAGCTCACCTGGAGGGAAGGCCTATTTAAGGAGTGGTTCTCCCTCCCAGAACTGGCCTCAGCAACAAAGGTCTTTTGCCCGTCCTGGCCCCTGGGCCCAGGCCCCCCTGCATATTGACTCCATTGTTCCTGCACCTGCTTCTGTTCCTGCCCCGACCCCTGCTCTTGGCTTTACTTGCCTTCTGCATCTCTGCGTCTGGACTCCAGTGTTCCTGTTCCTGCCCCTCCCTTGGTCCCTGCTTGCTTTTGCTGGTCTCCTGTGTCTCGGTGCCTTGTTCCGGCTCTGTGCTCCTGGTCCTGTGACCTGGCTCCCAGCCCGGTGCTCCTGCCTCTGCTTGGTCATGGTCAGCTGTGCTGTGAGTGTCTTTGGACTGGATACCCAGCTTGGCGGACTGGGTCCTGGTGCCTGTGATATCTTGGACTTTGACACATTCCTTTTCTTTAGGCTGTTGGAAACAGTTTTATTGTTTGCTGTTGATCTGTTCACAATTGTAAGTAATGAAATGTTTTTATTCTTTCTCCTACAAATGTCTCTGAGTGAGATATTGAAACTTTAAGTGCCAGTTAATGAGAAATGGGTGGACTCTGGAGAGTTTTAGTTATTCTCCTCTGTGAATCTCTGTATCTCTACTGTGTTGCAAAAAGTGAATTTTGCCAGAAATCCCAAACTCTGCAACAATCTATGCAAACGTTAAAGAGAATGGCATAAGAGACATACCAGGATGCTTGCACATCCAGTGTTTTCCAATGGAAACTGATGAATCCAAGTTCACGGAGGCAGTGAATCCACTCCGGATTTTAATCTGAGCTTCATAGGAGCTCTCCTGGGTGCTGAACCCATTTTGAATATTAGACTGTGTGTTGGGCACGGACAATCTAGCTGTCTTCAGAGTCCAATTCTAGAAGAAGCTGTGTGTATGTATGGGATCAAATCTATGGCTTGAGAAGAAGCTGATGCACTTACATTCTCTCTCTCTCACACACACATTCATTCAAACACATACTAAACAGCTGCAGCTTTAATGTCGAACAAAGCTTCTGAAATGTGTACAAGGTTGCTATGAGATAAAGCAGGTTCCCATTGCATGCATCTAATAATACAACCCACTCTGTAGCAATGCATACCTCACTAAAGTGAAGGTCACATTGACAAGAGCAGGTATGACCTTGACCACAGAACCCTATTCAGCTTGGTTCTGCCTTCCTTACGCACGGCAGTCATGCGTTGGGTGGTAGTGACTGTGTTTCGAAAAGAAAGCCAGCAAAGCAAAGAATGAGTTAATACATTTTACAACTCTGTTGCTTCCGTTCCATTGTTCATAGACACAGAAACATGGTAAAACACATTCAAAACTCTGAATAGACCTTGAAGAAAACACTAACTGCAGTTTCCTCTTGCATTCACATAATGTAATGTTGCTTCATCTTATGTACGATCCTGTCTTATGAGAACTGTTCAACAAGTCCATCTAGCCTGCTATTGTCCAGACAGAGTTGGACCTCCAAGATCTCCTCCACCGAGGAGAAAGCTGCAAATTCCCCAACTTGTCCACCCCTTTCTCATTAACTGGCACTTATGGTCTCAATAACTCTTCACCAGCTTGTTTCTTGTAGACTCATATATTGGGTTATTCTGACCTGAACCTGCACCCTTATCCCTCAAGAGGGGGAACCAGAGGCCTTGTATTTACATATACTCATTTTCTGGACATTCCAGGTTTTCTCAGAAGGTTGTGACCCTGCCATTTTCTGGTTTTCCAGCTTTTGTGCCATTTGTCCCCACTGTAAAAGGTCAAAATACGCCAATCTTAAGGCTTCATTACTAGGCATAACAGCCAGAAGTTAAAATAGGCTGGCATATTGGGTCCCATCGCTGGAACTTCTCAAGAACCTCTTTGAAATTAAATCTAGTCCTTGAACTAAATGGGATTTTCCACCCCTTTTCTTGTTCTTTTCTTTGCTGGTGACCCTGATAAATAAGGGTTTCTCCAGGGTTTCAGGCAGAAGTCACTTCCAGTCTCACTTTCCATCTAGTCGTGGAGCTCCCTCCCATGAGAAGTCTGCCTGGAGCCATTTCTGTTGAGTTTCCAGCAAACGGCCAAGAATGCTTTGTTCCATGTGGTCTTTGGCCATAAAACTGGTTTCTTGCTTATGAAAGGACATTGGCTTTTTAAACATTGCTTTAAAAAAAGAGCAATTCTAACACTATTGCTAAAGAACATGCTGGGAAAATAATCCAGTTAAGGAACATGGAGCATCAGTGCTCCATGAACATAGACCTTCATGCAGTCAAAGAGGTGCCTGACTTCCATGTGAGTGCCAGGCTAGTGAATACTGCCTTGGCAACAATGCCAGGAGAACAACCACCATGCACGCATGGCAACAACGAACTGGATCTTGGCCTTCACCTGTTTCACTTCACATCACCTTGGGAGCCCTGGCAAGCAGAAAACCAGTCAATAAATACTCCAAATAAATAAATAGCTGGAGACAGCAAAATTTGCACCTGCGATCTTTGACATGTGCTTTACCACTGCACTATAACCCTTCTCCTAACACTTAAAAAATATTGGATATGTAATTGTTTTCTGTTTCCATCTATTCATTGCAATGAATGTTACCTTTGTTTAGATGGACTGTACTGACATTTGTATCTAAATCAGTTCTCAGTCGTATAAATCATGAATGCACATTGAAAGCCAAAATCCAATCAATACGAATAAGAGATGGACACGAAACACCAATTTGCTGGTTTGTCCTTTGCACGAACAAAAGTTCAGTGGTTCCCAGCCCTACCTCCTCCATGGGGTGCCCACTCAGAGGCAGCTTCTATGCCCACCTCCTCCAGATGTTGCCTCTGAGTGGGGCCTGCTGGAGGAGCTGGAAATTTCCAAACATCAGTTTCTTACAAAGGATGACCCGGTATGAGCTTCCAAATTGGCAGTTCATGCCCATCTCTCACCAAGATGTTACAGCATGTTGCAAAGATGTACTGCACAAAGCAACCATATACAAACCTAATACGAATGGTGTGCTGTCAAGTCAGTTCTCAGTCATGGCAACCCTTCCCAGGGTTTTCTAGGTAAGGAGTACTCAGAAATGGAGTATCGTTCCTTTCTTCTGGGGGCCCCTAGTCAAGGCAACACAGGCTGGCTCTTCTCCAGGAAGGCACCGTGGGGAATCAAACTCCCAACCTCTGGCTCCACAGCCTGATATCAACTATATAAGCCTACTTAGAACTAAATACTATTTAATTAATTCAGCAGGGTAAGAAGGTATTGCATTGCAGTCCTGAAGTGCTCATGGCTGATACTCATGGCATTTTGATAGCCTTGTATACAGGTTGTGTGAACAGATCCACAACCTTGTGCTCTAGATGGAACTGTAAGTTGGGGGAAAGGTGTAGTCACTGCAGTTAACACACGTTCCTTGCAGCAGTGAGTTTTCCTCAGATATGTGTGTCCCAGCTATTGGCTATGCAAAGTGAGCCCGTGTTTGCTTTTTGGCAACCAATGACAAAACAAAGCATGGCTCAAGATACAGAGGTGATGGAAAGCAAACAATGACTCTTTTCATCGAGGCTTCGAAAACATGTTAAGCATACGGTCTAATCTGATGTCCTTTCTCTTTTTTACGAGACACAAATTGTGCCAAATTTGGATACAGAGTGTACATCTGTACGTAAGGTGATTTTTCCAATGGGGGAAAAAAGAGCAAAGCAGCCTGTAATAAATCTGTTCACCTTCTCAAGAATCCCCGAGGTTTCAGTACTGAGATAGTTTAATGTGAGAAAAGATAGATGCATTGCACGATTTTGAAGAATATCTCACTGCGGAGCACTTGAACCACAACAAAAGAAACCAAGGATCAATAGATCCACATTGGGCTGGATTGGCTACTTTTGACTTTATTATTTTTTAAGCAACTGCTTTCTTCAACACTCCCACTTCTCCGAAAGGTCACAAATGCAATTACAAGTACAATCATATTCATCTTTAACTGAAATGTATCTCCGTCTCTCTTACTCCCCCTCCGGCTTCAAGCCACACATCTACGATGAGTAGCTAACACACCACCCATTCTATGTTACATATATCACATGAGGAATACAGTGAAATGCATGAATTTCGCCTCTCCTCTCTTTATATTTCACTAGCTGGGACTCAGAGCAGGGAAAGTCCCTTCTCTGGGCTACAGAAGTCCCACGCCTTTGGACTGTCACCACGTTCACTGCTGGATTCTGGAACTGGTAGTCCAAAGGAAAATGACTTTTCCCGGAATGGGCTTCAGCTGCTCAAGGGCCTGGCCAAAGAGCAAATGAGGCAGGCGTGGGAAATCTTCAGCCTCCTTGAAGAAGGGATGTGAAACATTCCTTGATCTTGCTTCTCCTTGGGGAATGTTGTAGTCTTGCCTGGGTTGTGTGTGTGTGCCATCAAGTTGCATCTGACTTACAGTGACCCTAGTAGGGCTTTCAAAGTAGGTGATATGTTTACGGAGTGCTTTCCCAGTGCCATCATCCTTAGTGAGTTTCCATGGCTGAGTGGGGATTTGAACCCAGGTCTCTAGTCCATGCTCCACCACACTGAGCACCTCTCTCTGCCTGGGTTATGAGCCCCTTGTGTCCTTCCCCAATCCATGCTCCGTCTATTTCCTTCCTCAGCCCAGCCTTTTCCTATCAAGCCTCTTTTCTGCCTCTCTCTCCCTCTCTCCTCCCGGGTACTCACTCAATCCTCTCCTCATGTGGAAATAGAGCTCCCACTTTAGCGATTTGGGGATATCCATTTCCCCATTACCTTCTTTTGATGATCACAGTTCAGATGATACTATTGTCAGCCTCTCCATCATTGGCAAGATTTGTTTCATGATCATATCTACCCGAGCCAATTGTTTGGAGCGCTGACTAGAACACCTATTGTGTGATAAAAGGAGTGTTGACAGAAGCCTGGAGGACAACAGCTGCATGATTTCATTTGTAGACAACATGGAAAGAGTCTCCTGGTTTTAGGCAAGTCTCCTGATCTGTCACCCAGACATGGAATGGAGCTTGTGGAATACCCGCCTCCAAAGAACAACACCAGCTTCCCCATTGCGTACACCACCATGTATTGTTTGCAAGAGTTGGTTGCACAACCAAGGTGTGATCGGTAGTGCATTCTGCCTGCCTGCCTGCCTGCCTGCCTGCCTGCCTGCCTTCCTTCCTTCCTTCCTTCCTTCCTTCCTTCCTTCCTTCCTTCCTTCCTTCCTTCCTTCCTTCCTTCCTTCCTTCCTTCCTTCTATCCATCATTAGCTCCTTCCTTCCTTCCTTCCTTCCTTCCTTCCTTCCTTCCTTCCTTCCTTCCTTCCTTCCTTCCTTCCTTCCTTCCTTCCTTCCTTCCTTCCTTCCTTCCTTCCAGAGCATTGCACAATTTAAAATTAAGTTTACAGGGCAACGCTTCTGGGAGTGAAGGATTGGCCAGCTCCACACCGTTGCCGTTTGGGGGGGGGGGGACACTCAAGGATATTCACAACGCTTTCCTACTCTTAGGGGAGGCTTCTTCTGTGTCCCGATGTGCAATGGGGGAGAGGCTTTAAATGTGGCAGTCTGGGACACAAAGCCCCAGCTGCCTCACCTTCGTGACAGCCCTGCAGAAGAGTCTATCAAGTGAACATTGACGATCAGGCCATACTGAAAGCTTATTTGTGCCCCCAAATGGGTTCCGAGCCAGATGTTCCAATCTGAACAGAGACTCAGCCTCCCTGTGCAGATTTCCGCATCTCTAGCTGTTGCTGTTGGAGACATCTTTAGGGACTAAGAAACTTTCAAAGCATTTGTAAGATATAAACAAATCCAGGAAATCAGTGGCATCCAGGGAGAATTTCATGTATCTGTTTCGTCTCATTTTTGAGACCTTTTCAGGTGAATGAGCCAAAAATGCCTGGAAAAATATTTGCACGGTGCAAGATAGGTAACAGGAGGAATATATTACCAACGTATTGTAGGTCTGGTCTGGGGAATTAGCAGTGCCACTTATCCACAGCATGGAAGAGCAACGTAGCCCATATGACCCATGGCAAGGCATGCTGGGAATTGTAGTCCAACAATATCTGGAGGGCCTCACTTTCCCCGCCACCGTTCTGGATACTGATGAATTATTCTTCCCTATGTAACCCACCCTATAACCTGCTGTAACCTGCCCTGTGTTCTTGCAACAAAAAGGTGAGCTGTAAATGTTTTTCAAAAGGAGAATAAACAGTGGAAATTTGAGTAGAACCATTGCAAGAATGGGATGCCAGGAACCTACCAGCTCTCCCAAAGAAAACACAGCCGTTGTCATGTGAGAAGGATTCTTGGGGGTCACCTAGTGGCTTTACCATTTAGGTCAGGATTCTGGCCCTAGTTAAATGCCTTTTTTTGAAACAGAGCCCACTCCATATTAAACCTATTTTGTTCCATCGTGAAGCAGCCCTAACTGTAGGAAATCTCTCTGCAGGAAATCTGCTTTGTCTCTGTAGATTTTTCTTCTTCTTTCTGAATCCCCCTGTGGTTTAACGGTATTAATATGTGCTACAAAAAGTGTGAGGAAGACTCACCTGTTCTTGCGAGTGTTATATCTATTTATTTAAAACCTTTTTTTTTACCAAAAAATCTCCCCACTCCTTCTGAGGAAAGTGGCTTAGAAACATCGTCGTAAGAGCATAAGCCTGAACAAACAAACAATAACGAAAAGCAACTCTTAATGACAGTGTAGAGGAGGGAAAAAAACACCAAATAGAGAAAAGTGCAATATCAACAGATAAGACCAGCAGGAAGGCAAGCAAAGAAAACCATTTTATTGTGCATAGAGTCGAAGCAATGCTGGGGACTGGATGTGTAGTCTCCAAATTCCATGAAGTACGGTACTAGTTCCTCTATATTTGGCACTGATTAGGCTTTATCCTCTGTCTACCCTCCATGGGGGAACAGACAGAAGTTTTTAATTTCCCAATATCATGAAGTGTCTTAAGCCAAGTGCCAGTGCCAGACATCAGCTTGGGTTCAGTCCCCACGCTCACACATGTTGGCACTGAACCAAAACAGAGCATGTCTACCTGAATCAAAACACCCACTAGTCCCTGACGGGGACCCAAAAAGATTTGGGGTAGGCATGGACCAGGGTCAAGCCAGTTCACAATGGCCTGGATGTCATGTGGTCACTTGAAAAAGGAGTGAACCAGCCCATCGCCAGACTAGACCAAACCATGGGGCCAACCCATGTCTGATCTCCCTTCCTCTTCGTCTTGGTTTCTAGGTGACTAGTGCCCGGGTGATGGTGTATGAAAGATACTTCAGGTGCTAGTTTGAAACCCCTCTCTGCCCCATTTTGTATATATTCTGTATCATCACCATCTCCAATTCCGTTTATCGAAAATCAGAGGTAACATGTTTTCAAATTTATCTCTTTTGCAGCTTGAGAAAATCTTTTGTTTTAAGTTGGAAGTGTGTTGCGTTTGTTTATGCTGTGTGTGTTCCCTCAGAAAATATACTTCTACCATCTTGGAGGATACACATGGGATGGTTAAATCTAATAAGTTAATCTTGACTCCTGGAAACAAGATTAAATTTTCAAATATAGGCACCATCTGACAGCTAAGGCATAAATCTTTTATTTAAAATAGAAAAATAAAGCCATTCAAATGCAATCAGAGAAGACAGATGCAGCTAAAAACAAGCCACGATGGGCTATCTATACATAAATTGGTTAGGTCTGCATGATGGATAAAAAAAGGTGACCTCAAAATGTTGCAGAAAGACATGCGAGAGAAGGATTTGCATATATTTAAATAGGTGTCTGTTGTCCATGGTGTTGAGTTTGACAGAGAGAGGGGGGGGGGGGTGTCAAGAGAACTGAAGCAGCTGTCATTCCAGCTCTCAAAATGGCTGAAATTAAATGGTCAGTGGTGACAGAACTGGACTTATCCAGAACATACTGAGTAGCTCAGTGGTTTAGGTCTCTGGTTGTGGAGCCAGCAGTTGGGGGTTTGATTCCCCGCTGTGCCTCCTTGGCAGGGGTTGGACTTGATGATTCACAGGGTCCCTTCCAGCTCTGCAGTTCTATGATGATGATTATTATATATCCCCTTCTAGGTATAGAGCAGAGCATAATCTGACCCTGAATCTGTGAGGACTAGAAACTTTTTTTTTTTTAAGAGCACTTGATATTACCTTACGACATCTCCGCAGCAGCTCTGTGTAGCTCACGACCCTTCAAATCCTTGCTCCAAAGATAAAGCCAGCATTATGTAAGTCTCTTCAGTATAATAAATGACAATCAGTCTTGTGACAGGAGAGAATAAATATGCCGTTGTGGGGTTTGAACAGCAAAAGCTCTGAATGAAAAGTGAGCCTCTGATTGACATATTTTGACCAAGATGGCTTCACTGGGGCTATGAAGATTTATACCGTGAGGCCGTCTTAGGAATTCTCTGCTGAGTAGGAGTTGTTAAATTGCATGGCCTGAAAACACACATCATCTCAGTGTGTGAGCATCCTTCTTTCCATGGCCATCTTTGCCGTTTGGGCCAGCAGGCAGATCTTTCGCTAACAGCCCTTCCTCTGACTCTGCGCTCAGTGAAGGACCGGTTGCCACCATGAAGAGCAGACTTCGGTCGAGATGGGCGGGATATAAATTAATTAATTAAATAAATAAATAAATAAATAAAACAAATAAATAAAATGGCTGTGGATTATTTTGCATCCTTCATTTACAACCCCCCCCCCCTCTTTTTGCTTTTGGATATCTGTCTTCCCAATACCTTTTCCCATTTGTTCTGGCAAACTCATCACCTCTTCTCTTCTTACCTGGGCAACGAGCCACATGTGGAAAAGAAGTTGCCCATTAATGACCTGATCCAAGGGCCAGTCTTAGCATTTGCCTGTTGGTGGGTTTTTCGGCTGTGGTTGTGCTAGCCATGTATTGCTCGACTCCAGTTCCCGGTAGATTTGAATAAACCAACTCTCAGTAGACTTCTGATTGTCCATTACGGTTAGTGGCAGAAAGTTTATTAGCTTCCTGGCAACTGATTGTATGTGGCCAACAGAGATGAGATTCTTGGATTTTCTGGACTGCTGATACCATAATTCTCCATTCTGGAAGTTCTTCCTGTCCCTGCCCCAGTGCTAGCTGGGAGCTTGCTTTCTGAGCAGGAAGTTTGGGCAGAACTAGGCCTAGCTAAGCCTCACAGCCTTCTGATTTAGGCCTTTCTCCCAGGCGAGCCACATTTAGTTGTTTGTAAGGTGTCAGTAAGATAGGTGGAACTCTCAGGATGGAGAATTATGGTATAGGCGGTACGGAAAACAGAACAAACTCTCCTCCTTTTAGGGCTCATGTTAAGCCCTGAGTTTTGTAAAACAACCTTTCAATTTCCCATTCTGGGCTCTGTGTGGCAGGCACTCACACATACATTTTGATAACAACAGATCTCCTCTCCATGTACATCTGGTGTGAAGACGTCATCCTTTAAACTCTCCTCTTTCTGCTGCTGATATCTGCAAAGGTTATCATTTGTCAGGAACATTGATTAGTGACAAACAGCATCTTCGGAGAGATATTCCTAGTCTTTGGGATCTTTGCACTTGAAGGTCAGTTTATGACTGTCATCCGACAAATTATTCCTCCTTAGTGATGGCAGATCTGTAAGTTTTGTGAGCTGTTGAGAACTTCCTCATTACTGCGTAAAGATGCAGCAAAGAAGCACCGACAACACAAAAGCCTCCATGCCATTTTAGACTCAGGTTTTCATCTTGAAATCTTGAGGACTAGGAGGCTGCTGATCTAGCAACCCTACTTGTGTGTGTGTGTGTGTTTGTATGTGTGTGTGTTCAGGCATGTCTGTGTGTATTCACAAGATTGTGTTTATGACTAGGCTAAGACACAGACCTGGGACGTTCCAGTTTGCTTCCTTGGCTGTTAGACATCACCAGGTGTCTCTTGCTGAACCAGGATGTATGCAGACACCCCCGGATCAAGACAAAACATGCACATAAAATTAGCTCTTCCTACCAGCCCCTCATTTTGTTAGCATTCTCTCCATTTGACAGCTGGAATAAATGAATGTTGTTCTTGACCTTTTCAGGTTTTACAACTTCTTCTGCACCCTCTGAATCCAGGCTCTGCTACAGCTGTGCCCCGCTGATGAATTTCACCAGAACTTTCCTCCCGCCTGTAGGAGAAGAAAAGAAAAAGTTTTGCCAACAATTAAGCAACAAGCAGATATCATTTCAGCGCTGCTTTAACTATTGACTAAATGTTAGCAATTAAAAAATGGAGAGCATTTGCCGGCTGTTTTCTCAGAGCTGGGCTGAATAATCAGACATTTGGGCTCCAGATTTTCCTTGTGATTTATGGCGATGGAAAAGAGCACATTATGGCCAAAGATACATTTATTATGCCAAGAACTTGCTTTCTGGAGGACTTGCATTTAAGGTCAAATCCTGCTCAGTTTGTTAAGTGAGGAATCAAGTGACGTTACTGCAAACGAGCATCATGTTGAAGGCTGGTCTGGAGATCCAGAAGGCGCAGGACCACAGATAGCTCCCAGTGAACACCTTGATCTCTCTCTCCAGCTACTACCTCCTGTCCCTCCAAGTAGGAAGTAGGAAGTCTTAACAGACAGCTCCTTGACCTGCTAGGCGCTGTCAGGATCTGGCCCACACCGCCCTGGCAGCTACAGGATCAGGGCCAGCCTGACCCAGGAATGGCCTGGTGTTTGCAGCTGCTGGGCCACTCATGAGGCTCACCTGGAAACCTGGAGGGAAGGCCTATTGAAGGTGTGGTTCTCCCTCCCAGAACTGGCCTCAGCAACCAAGGTCTTCGGCCCTGCTGTGCGTTGCTGCTCCTCAGCTCTGAAGTCCCTGCAGCTGTTCTTGTTCCTGCCTTGGTCCCTGCTTGCTTCTGCTGATCTCCTGCATCTCAGTGCCTTGTTCCGGCTCTGTGCTCCCGGTCCTGCGACCTGGCTCCCGCCTCTGCTTGGTCACGACCAACCGTGCAGTGAGTGCCTTTGGACTTGATACTCTGTGTGGCGGACTGGGTCCTGGTTCCCTTGTCCAGGGTGAGAGGCCGCCTGGGATATCTTGGACTGTGACAGGCACACTGCTGGTGCTGTGTGCTGGCTCCCGGGGTCATGGAACTCCTGGAAATGATGCTGTCTTCTAGAGCCACTTTCTAGAGACCCCACAATTGCTGTTGGCATGGAGGCCTCAGGTTCAGGAGTGTCATGCTGGACTGGTTCTGTGGCCAGCTCACATGTCTCCTCCATGGAGTCCTCAGCCATGTCCAGACAGCTGCCGGATGCCTCGGAGATGGACACAGAGGAACTAGTGCTCGCCTAGACAGGTTAGGAACAGAGACTGTTATGAAAGAATGGGGGGCCTGGCCTTAGGTTTATCTTCTGGAAGCCAAGTCCTGTGAGGAGCAGTTGAAGGAACTGAGTAGGTTTGGCATGGAGATTAAGCTAAACATTGGGAAGAACTTCCCGACGGGAAGCACCATTGGACAGTGGAACAGCTTGCCTTGGAAGGCGGTGGGATTTCCTCCTTTGGGGGTGCATAACCAAGGATAGAGACCATTTATCAGGATAGTTGTGGGTTTCTTGCATTGTCAGTGTGTTGGACTAGGTGATCCTTATGGCCACTTCCAGCTCCATAGCTCTGTGATTCTATTTGCTGTGCATCCTGCATCTGGCCCTAGACTATGGCCAGGGGATTGTAATAAGAAAGGAAGAATTTGGAGGTCAAAGAAAGAAAAGAAAAAGCAACATTGAATTCCGCCGTATATAATTTTGGGCCAGATTCCTACAGATTCACCAGTGTCTAGCACGTTCTGAATCTAGTTTAGAGACTGAAGATTAGCATAGACCAAGAGCTTCCTCATCTTCTTTGAGGAACTTAATGTCATGTTGTGCCAGTGATGCCATCCTGCGTTGGCTGTTTTTACCTCCCTAGGCTGTTGTCTGTGTTGGTCAGAAACTTAGATAACTGTACCAGTGCAATTTATTGAAATCTACCCGTCATGGCTTCCTGTTATAAATGATAAATTGAAAAAAAAGAAAATGCAACCAGATTCCCCTCTCCAGCTTTTATCCTTAGCTGAAATAAATTAGCTTCACTCAAATTTCATCTGAGCATCATCATGGCAATTTCTGATGCCTTTCCTAAACACAACAAAAGGAGCATTAAAAGAGTATTTTGCTTTACATGACCAAAAAAACCACTGTTGTGCTTCCATACATAGTGGAATTCAAAGGATATAAATCATGCTTTGTTTTTTCCCCCTGAAAAATATGTTCCAGTTAAAGAAAGGAGGAGGAGGAACTGAAATTTATTGACATGTTAAAACAAAGAAAGATTCCAGAAATGATGTCATTGTCTTGTAGAATAAGTTGCAAGCTAAGGCTGATCTTTTCAAGCAAGGAAGGAGAATATTAAAATGTGCATGATGAAGTTTAACCGGCAAATGTTTTGACAGATGCCAGCCTCCCCTTATTCCTTGCTTTCTGTCTGGAGTTGATCTTCTGCTATGAGAATCAGCAACAATCTTTACATCACAGAGCTCACTTCAGTGTCCATGTACAACAGCTATATTTCTTTCCATACCTTAGTACTGAAGTTTGTTGCTAAGGCTTACTGTTTGTCTGTATGTAGCAGGCTGGACAGGGTCAGTGGGTCAATGGGCCACCCCCAAGCCCAGAACCTTGGGTGCTCATGGCCACAGCTTATTCAAAACAGAAGCCCTGCTCCTTCACTTTTGGGGAAATCCTACCAATGAGCCCAGAAGCCTCCAGGGATCATGGGTGACAATTTGGGGCTATTTCTGGGATCTCAGCAAGTGTTGGACTTGTGGATAGCTCCAGTGGTTCGGGTACAGAAGTTGGGAGTTTAGTTCCCCACTTCGCCTCCTTGACAGGGGCTGGACTCAATTATCTATAGGGTCCCTTCCAGCTCTGTAGTTCCAAGATTATTATTATTATTGAGAGGTCTGGAATCAATATTTTTGTCAAGAGTATTGTTCAGAGTGTGGAAGTAAATGATTAAACGTATGCAAGTTATCTTCAGCAAGGAGTTGTGGTGGTGGTTGTGGTTGTGGTTGGTACCAAGGGCACATTGACTCCTTTTTTCATCAGTTAACCACTTCTCATCCAAATACAAAGCAATTGTTGGGGCTGATTTTCAACAAGTGTGAGATTCAGTTTCAAAGTTATACTTTTTTGTTTGAGGTACTCTGTTTTTTGAGTTGGCTTCTGGAATGCTAATTTGCTCTGTTGCGCAATATTTAGTGCTACACTCTCATGCAGCAATAATATCTCATTTTTCTCTGTTTATGATTTTGAAGGTTGAAAGTAATGGCTGACATAATGCCAACTTGAAATATTACCGTCATCATCACCATCATCATCATCTGGTTTGAAAGGAAAGCAACAAATTGCTATTCAACCAACACACATAATTCAAGATATGAATAAAGATGCCAAATAAGATTTTTGTTTCCCAATGATTAATGAAATATGAGAAGACTTTAAAGTAACATTTCAGTCTTTGATCTTAATGCGAGTGAACTTTTCTGCCATTCCTCACATACTCCTGAAACTCAACCGCACTGCCAAAATCAAGTGGTATCCTATGCCTATCCATGTTTTTGTCAACAATCCTGCCATTACAAAGCCATCTGCTTCCAAACTTACAAAACAGGAGCAACAAAAAAAGGAAGGTCACATCAATTAGCACGACATGATAAAAGGAGAAATGAAATTCACATTAATTAAAGTCTTTCATATTTTGCAGATTGAGTTTGTGGGACATTTAAACCATTAAACATGGTTCTTTGAATCCCAGCGTTTGACTCCATTCATCCAAAGAAACAACATATGTGTTCAATTGACATCTCCCAAGCTTCATCTGAAACCAAAACAGAAATATCAATGTATTCATGGCAGTCTTCCACAGGCTGGCACCCTTTTGATTCACCTAGACCATCACAAAGCTGGACTACAAACCCCATTGTCCCCATTCAGCCAATGACCTTCCAGCTGGAAATAATAGAGGCTGTAGTCCATTTAGAACAATAAACATATGGTTTGTAGAAGTCTGATTTTAGGTTCCCAGTAATGATGCTGCTGGTGGTGACTCCAGTATTGTTGGGGTGGTGAATCTGCTCCTGCTTTCAGTCTGAACTTTACAGGACCATACCCCTGGGCCAGCCCTGATAATATCCAAAACAGGTCCACCCTCCCCATGACATTCCCTGCTTGTCTGTAGCTTTGCAGAGCCGACTCCCATTCTGGATTTTCTGTGGAAGGAGAAATTTACCCATCCCTACCGCAGGGCATGTTTGGGATTCAACTTTGATTGTTCTGACAAGGAAAATCGCTCCTACAATCTAGCAACTCAATGAGCCTGCTGGAATTTGATAAGACAGTTTATCTACAGCTGCCTTCCCCTTTTCATCCCATTGCTGGGGCAGTGGTGGCGATGGATGAGTAGATCAGAAAAAGGACACACACACCCGTCTTCTTTTTTTAAGGCTGAAGGGAAGGGATCAGTTTGGAAGGAACGGAAGGCAGCAAATTGCTGTAGAACTAATCACATTCTTCAAAATATGACCTAAAGGGCTCCCTCTTCAAGCATGCCCTGTTTTAGTCGCTTCGACAACAAACACACACATTTGTTGACCTCTTAGTTCTGGGAGAAACCTCTCAGGGTTTGGGCTTCTCAGAGCAAACCTAAAGGCAGCACGTGTCAGGTCTGCAGAAATATTGTATTACTTTTGCGCAGTTTGGGAAGTTCCTTATTTTATTTTTTAAAAGAAAACACCACTTTGGCTGAAATCCTCTTGCACGTAGGGTAGCATAAAATTATGGGGGGAGATTTCTTAGGGCTTTGCATCTCGTTGACTTTCATTCATGCTGAGAAACCAGGGGAGAAAAAATGTTTTCAGACAGTATCAAAATACTGAACCCTATTACTTAAATAGGTTCAGCCCTGAGATAACTCCTTGAAATTACAGCCTAAAATCTGGAGTGGATTCACGGCACCTCTGGAACTGGAGCCACCACCGGCTGACATAGCTTAATGCCTATTCTTTCTCACCATAGACAGGGTGTCTATCTTCTCTCCGAGTATGAGGTTTTCTTTCCACCCTAGCTAGTGAGAATATGAAGTAGGTGTAGGAGAACTTCCAAGTAGATTGTACACTCTTCTGTTTCAGAAGTTTCTCTTTATTGGGGGGAAAAAAACTCAGTTCAGAGAGAAAGAGAAGGAGTTTCTCTCATTTTCTCAACAACACTTAGTCAACTCTGTGTTCTTTTGTCACTAGGGATTGAGGATAAAATCTAAAAATGCTAGGAGCTATTATAGGACAAAAGAGAAGGTGACCGAAGAGGACTTCTCTATGACGCTTGTTGAACAGCTTTTGCTCTCAATGTTTTAGATCAAACCCAGTTTGAAAAACACACCAGTGCAGTTAGATTTTGTCCACTATTGAATCTCTATGTTGAAGCCATGGTTCCAGTCCACTGCTGTGTTTGTTGAATTCCGGCTCTCTGTTGTTTTGCTTTGACCCTTGAAAGGATGAATTTAATTAGCCGGTCTACCCTGTACATTGTGCTTGCCTTTTCTACGCTAATGCCCACACAATGAAGAGTTTCAAGAATGCATCTGAGCGTCTTAAGATCAGAAGGTGTGCGGGCTTCCGCGTGTGTGCATGACTGAATACAATGAGTCTGTTATATTTTGAGCGCTTCCTATGCTGTGCTGTGAAAAGGAAGACTCGTGATGAAGAACAGCATTTGAAGTGCGACCAAGTTAATGGTGAGCCAAAGTTCTTTCATTTTGCAATATTTGCTTTTTCAAAATTAGTGGGGGGCGGGTTGTTTGATTTTTTTAAGGAAGAGCATCCTGGAGCCATCTCTGGTTGTACTCTCAGTTCCCTTCTAGAAGAACACAAGAACAAGGTGGTGGAAGCCCAGCGTGGAAGCGGTGTAGAAGCTCTGTCCCCATTCAAAAAAAGTCAATCAATCAATTAATCAATCACTCTGTTTATCGTAGAGAGTGATCAGCAGGTAACAGACAAATATAAAATAAATGATCATGATCAATATGCAAACTACTAGAAAAGAAGGGTAGAGTGAGAATAAAATACCATGACAACATATTTACAAACAGCTGAATCACGCTGAAGGTGTGAGTATAGATAATAATTAGCTAAAACAATTCCCCGGTGGATCCCTGGTAGTGCAAAATTCACTTTTACACACGAGGAAGTGGCTGCACTCCGGTCTAGGCTGAGAGGCAACAGAGAACATAGAGTGAATCCGATTATCCAGGGGATTTCAATTTTTAAAAAATGTCAAGAATATATCCCCCCTCATTTCATGGTCAAAGAGATACATAGCACATATAAAAGCTGACCTTCACTAGTAAGTTGCCACTAGAGTAGGCCTGTTGAATCAGTGGGGATCTGGGAAGTCAACACTTATGTAATGTCCATTGATTCATTGGGCCTTCTCTAGAGGCAACTTTCTACTGGGTCTCAGCCAGTAACATGGGTTATTAATTCTACCTCCCCAGAATTACTGGGGCTTTTGTGTCTGGAGCAGGAAATTTTTCAACACCTTCTCCCCATTCAAAAAGAGAGATTTGAAGGATAGCCATCTGTTCTGCCAGTCAGCTTCCTAAGCAGTAGAAGGATCAGGAGTTGGCAGAAAACACACAGATATTCTTCTGGTGGCACCATGATCCACGGATCTTCCACATCTCCTCAAGCCACATGCCTCATTGCCACCACAAACTGATCAAATATGGAACTGGTAGGACCTGGAACTATGGTAGGGTGGCTAAATGTAAGATTCACATTCAAAATCACCCAGTGGGTCATGATACATATTCTGACGCTGGATGGAGGAGTAGAATATTCTCGTGAAACTAGAATGTTTTTGAAAAATAACACCCAATCCTGATCCTGTTTCACTTCCATTATTCCCAGTTTATAGGAAGACATACCTTGAACCTCTTGTTCTCAAAGCTTAGTTTCATACTGCAGAGTTTTTCTGTTTTGTTTTTTTTAAGTGGGAAGCCAAGATTGTTCGCTTCTGCTGCAGCTCCAGCGTCACTAAAATTATTACAACTTTTAATACACTGCATTTGGAAGGCAGATTTCCCCTGGTTAAATGCTTTGGAATTCATGTCCTTTTTAATTGCCTGGAATTCATGGCATTAGTGTGGAAAAGCAATAAACATATACAATCATAAAAACACATTTAGACACCCCAAGCAAAATCAATGGCATATTATTTTTTCTTTATTATCCCTGGCGGGGTACAGATTGCTCTTCCTTTTCGGGTATTTATTTATACCAAAGCACTGCACGAGCAGGGAGGCCCCGCTTGGGATCATGCTAATGCTGCGATTGGGTGGAGGGAGGTTAAAAAAAAAGCACACCCCACATTGCTTCATCCTCCGTTTTGCAATAAAATATAATAGTGTTCGGCCATAAACCTTGTTACACAGAGGACAAAGTTGGAGGTTAAGTGCAGCCAGCAGAATGGAGGAGGCAAAGAGGCACGAGGGTGGGTGGGAAGCTGGTTTTCTGGAAGGCTTCCTTGCCCATAACAAAACCCAAGGAAGAATAAAGGGGGGAAAAGGAGAGAATTCTGTGACACCTTTAAGACTGCCCGATTTATACGAGCATAAACTTTGGGAGATGCTGTTCCACTCCATCCACGAAGGTTCAGACTAAAATAAATCTGTTGGTCCCAAAGGGGCCACAAGTTTCTCCTTTTCAGTTTCATTATTCAGAAGCAGATTAGCATGGTTATGTCTCTCAGAAACTACAAACATGAGAAAAGAGAAGGTTTAAGAATCATTAAAAACGTCTCATGTCCCTTCTTTTATATTGGATGAGGGCTCTGAGAAAATCCATCTCCAAAGAAGGGCCCTGCCGTTAAAGACCTCTGAAAAAGTAACACCAGGGACTTTCTCCCCTTTATGGTTTTCATTCCGTTCCTGATATTTTTGCTTGCCTCTCTTATTTTTGTACCTGATTAACAATGAGAGGGTCCCGCACAGATTCAAGATCTTCAGTGGGAGGGGAAGGGAGTGGGGGGTCCCTGGCCATGCTCAGTGCACAGCTTCATTCCAAAACAGCGACTGACTGACGTGGGGAAGTGCTGACTTTTCTCTGAAGATGGCAAAGCGGAGGGGCCGTGTGCTGGGCTGGGGCTGCCAAACAGCATGGAGCAGATCCTCAATGAAAGGAAATGCCAGTCCAAATAAGGCGGGAGGGGAGCAAGAGGCTGGGTCTAAGATGTGCCTGCAGGCTGTTTGTGAAAGGCAGGGCTCCTGTTGGGCATTGTCTGGAAGGGGATTACTGACTCATCCCTGCAAGATGTCACATAGGCGAAGATGAAAACTGGAGGGGAAGATCTGATTAACCCTTACATTGTGCACACTCTACGCAGAAGCCAGAGGCACAGCACAGGCAGTGTTACAGTAGGCAGAATTTTGTTTCCTCACTGGATAGTTTGGAATGAGTCATGTAGAATCATAGACAAACAACCAAGCCCTATAAGGAAAGGCTGAAAGAACCGGGCATGTACAGCCGTGACAAAAGAAGAAGGAGGGGGAGATAGGAGAGCACTTCTCAAAGACTTGAAAGGTAATCATACAGAGGAAGGGCTTGTTCTCCATCATCCCAGAGTGCAGGACACGCAACCATGGGCTCAAGTTACAGGAAGGCAGATTTTGGCTGAATATCAGGAAAAACTTCTTAACTGTTAAAGGAGTATGACAATGGAACCAATTACCTTGGGTGGTGTTGAGTGCTCCAATGCTAGAGCCATTCAAGAAAATTAAAAGGTCAACCACCTGCCAGGTCTGCTTTAATTCGGATTCCTGCATTGGGCAGGGGGTTGGACTTGATAGCCTTATAGGCCCCTTCCAACTCAATGATTCTCTGACCAGCATGGCAATAATGCTATGCTTTTTTATATTGTGAGGCTAGTATGGTACAGTATACTATGCCATTGGGGGAAATTAATATATTGTTCATTTATTCAGTTTTATTCTTTGCATTTATGCCCTTCACTTATGCATTATTGGAAAGCACTTTGAATTCCTGTAAGAAAAGAAAGAACATTAATGTGGTGGAGTGGGGAGAGATAGAATAAAAAGAGACTCAATGTGCCTGTATCTACTACCCAGCTCCTTCTTTATTGTCTGGCCCAAATAATACATAGTTAATTCAAGCTTCCTCTGGACAGCATATTCCAGATGTCTGGGATGACTGCTTTTATCATTCCCAGCTGGCTGATGGGAAATGTAGTTCAAGTTGGAAAGCTGCTACAAACTGTTAAGAAGACCCATTTGTGCCTTCTCTATGAGCTGTCCATGGTACTGAAAGTTCTGTTTCTAATTGCCGCTGTTGTCATTTCTGCCTGTTTCTTCCCTGAGTTTGCTCACCAGGCTTACGTCTTACTAGCCATCTTTGACAGGACATCCTGTAGACCTGAAGAAGGCACATGAGAGAGTATTGGAATTCATTAGGTAGATACAGCACCTTGATTGATACCCCACAACTCCTGAATTGTTCTAGGACCTTTTTCACCCACTACTTAAGTTTCTGATAGCTGATGTAGTGGGTAGTACAATAGACCTAGATGGGTTGAGTGGCGTCTTATCCCCTTTCAGTGACCAGGTTTATTCAGCTTGCACTATCTTTTTAGGTGATAAAGGGGGCACATTTCTGCATACTACCCCCATACCCTTTGGAGGAACTTTTAACTTCATTCATTCTAGATTTTAGCCCTGCATCTGTGAACTAATTGTTTACAACAACAGAGCTCAAAATCCTTCCCGCTTTCACAGAATCTAGCAGCTGACTTGGCTACTTCCAAACAGATACTGTGAGCTGCAGTCTAAAAAGTAACTCATCCAGGTTCTGAGCAAGAGTGACTCTTCCTTTCCACTCAACTATCCCAATCTGCCTTTCCCATTCCAGGATTAAGGGAGCAAAGGTTCCCCAGCAGAGCCCACAGTGTCTATGCAAAGTGGATCCCCATCATCTCTGTTTATAGAAATCAATCCGTGGGCATCCCAAGCAGAGAAGTTGACAGCCAACAAGGAAAATTATGTAAGAGATGACCTGTCGGACAAAGACATGGTTTGGTAAAGCAGAGGCAAAAACCATTTCTCCTTTTGGCCCAGCAAAACCTTCCTTTGTTGGTAACCATCCATGGTGTCCCCATCACCATCTCTGTGATCCAAGAACAGGACTAACCAACCTATGGATCCTTGGAGAACCACAATGAAATCCAGAGAACGGTTCGAGGGCTGGAAATGGATTTTGACCCTTTCAGGGTGGTGTGACTCTTCAAAGGCCAGCAGCACCCAGGAAATCCCAGGACACCTGCAGAATTTCTTTCACTTGGAAACCATGTTATATTAGAGTTCAACACAGAGTCCTTTCAACAAGCAGTGTTGATGGATTAAAATTGCTATTCTAGCTTAAAGTTAATGCTACATGTTTAGATCAGTACACTTTATCAGTCTGAACAAGTTTGTGTGTGAAGGTTGAAAGTGTCTTAGAAGGAGAATAATCATAATATCTGAGAAGAATCGAATGGACCTGGTGACATTGCTGCTTGAGCTCTTCTAGAAATATAAGCCACCTTTGATGCTGCAACATGGTTGTGCATGTGCAAATCAGCCCTACGCTTTTTCCATACATTAGAAAGACGGGCATCCTTTTCCATCAGTGAATCTCTTTATTCTGGAATGACGGGCAAAATGGGACCCGCTCTCAGGTTTTCTTCAAAGATCTGAAAGGGCAATCCTCTCCTGGTGTCGCATGCCAAGATCAATTTATGCATCTTTTTCATCTCTGAAAGGCCAGCGCATGGCCCTGATGTTTTTTTCTTTTTTAAGCATCTCGGGTTCCTTGGAATGGGGGAAGAAAGCACAAACAATTCCACGGACTCCCTCCGATGGAGGATTTTTGGTTTGATTTTGGACACCCCATCGCTCGTGCCATGAATAATTGATGGTGACAGAAACAAACTATCTTTAAACACCAAGCTCCCTCTTTTTAAAAAAATAACAGGTGAAGGAATCATGGGTGAAGGGGATAGGTGTGCCAGTCCATTGCAAGAAATATCCGTGCCAATGTATTGATTTCCAAGCCTGAGCTCAGATACAGGCTAGCCACTCCTAGAGTTCACAAAGGGACGAAGCCCCCATTTGCCCCCCAAAACTCAGATACAAAGCGGGGGCAGCTCATCGGCAAGATATAGAAAGGGAGAAAGCATGTGCTACGACAGTCAGGTAGGGAATTCTAGCTTCTAACAACTTGCTATCTGTAGCATAGCATTGGATCATGACACTCCAGTTGCCCAGATACTCAAAAAATTGGCCTCCTGAACCCTACCTGAAAATTCCATGGATATCACAGCCTGCTTATCATCTGACAGAGAAGATCATAGACAGACATGGAGGAGGAGCAGAAAACAACTCTAAAAATCCCACAACCACATAGGCTAGCAGACAGTTTTGGAACTACTTAGTTGGCTCTTTTTCAGTATCTTCTGGGCTTAAATTGAAAGTTTTATGAACCCATTTGGTCCATCACTGGTGACCTTGAAAGAATCTCCCAAGATAGCCCAGAGATTGCATGACTGTATTCCAATGCGTATTGTTAATTTTTTAAAAAATAATGGTAATCTTTTTTTTTTTTTTTTTGGAAGCCAGAAAAAGAAGAACCCTCAATCTATTGGAAAAGCCATTTACCAGCGTATAACTCACATAGAGAAATACAAACATTTCATAAGGACGAATATGGAACAGCATATTCAGTGAATCGATCCCTCTTTCTGGGCAGCTGAAAAGCTACTGGAGAGGGTAAGCAAAGCAGCCGTTACAATGAGATACTTTGGGGGTTTATTGATTAAGTGCAGTAACACTAAACAAGCCAAAATCAATAAACAGACGGATTATTCTTGGGGGCTGTTATTGCTTGTTGTATAAAACAATACTGCTACAACAGATGATGTCAAGTTACTGTATCAGTTTAGTGGCACATGGTCATTAGCTCGTTTGCCGCTTAGATCTTCTACATGGAAACGATGGAGAATGTTATTCAGTTTGTGATTTTTGATGAGCCTAGTGGAGGTCCTCTTTCTGGCTCAACGTACTTCTCCGAAGGCTGGAAAGCAGAAAAAGAGGATAACATAATGGAAAACAATATGTGCGCTTGGAGAAACGCACATGTAAATGCATACACATTTTCGGTGTGTTCTTTAAAAAGTGTTTTAGGCTGATGAGGAATGAGATGGTACAAATTAAGGATCAGAAGAATGAGGGGCAAACTGTGCATTATCAATACGCCATTGATAGAAATGGATATCCACTAGCATTCCAGAGATGCAATGCAGGCAAACCTTCACAACTGAGCAAACATACTTGCAAAAAAAGTGTGTTTACACCTCCCCTTACTTCCATATTGGATTGCTGGCTATAGAAACACCAGCTATAGTCCGTATGGAATCCACACAGATACTTGGAATACATTGTGGACTATGGGGCTGCAATAGGAACCATGGACTTCCACCATTCTGGAAAACGCTTGCACACAGAACTCAGTTCCACTGGATCATAGCAGGATCTGTTCTTGATCATCCCAGAGTGCTGAACATGTAATAATGGGCTCAAGCTACAGGAAGCCAGATTTTGGCTGAATATCAGGAAAAACTTCTTAACTGTTAGAACAGTATGACAATGGAACCAATGACCTTGGGAGGTGGTGAGTGTGCCACTGCTGTGGGTATTCAAGAGAAAACCTGACCACTATCTTGGTGGCCCTGTAGGCCTCTTCCAACTCAATTATTCTATGATCCTATGATTCTCTGAAATCCTGCTCCAGCATGGCACCAAAACTCTTGTATCAGTTTATCTCTTATCTCTCATTCTGATACGAGCCAACCCATGGCTGGTCCACATTCCCTCCATGCTCCACATTGTCAAAACACTGGCAGCTGATAGACCATCTGGCTGCTCTTAGGACTGCGCCACCTCTTCCGGCTATCCAGTTAACTCAATTACTGCACAAAATATACAATGTATATCTTACCTTGGGCCTCAAGTGGCTTTTAGGCAGCTTACAACATTCATGTCAAACAATAATAAAATACCATATCAAATGCAGTTAAGACATAAAATAAAAGCAGCCAATCTAGCAGGTAAAATAGAAGCTAAACACCATGGAAAAGCAGAGAGACAAGACAGATCTGTCTAAGTGCTTTCAAGCTGTTGGTGCTAGGGAATCACATCTTGGAGAGAATTTCCATGGGTTTGGGTACCACTACAGAGACTGCCTTCTAGCTTGTGGCCACCTACCTAACATCTGGAGATGAGGGCATCCAGAGAAGGGCAGATCAGGAAATGCTATTGTCAATGGGTGTATGGGTGTGTCCAAGGGGAGTCCTTGAGGAACCTTGAGGTTATTTTGGATAACCTATGGAAGAGAGAATGTCATGAGCGAAATAAAATGAAAAGGGGCACCATGAAGCTTCTAGCCCTTCTAGGTAAGTGGTAAGAACACAAACGTGTAAGAACACCATGGATGGTTACCAACAAAGGAAGGAACCACAAACTCTACCAGATGCAGTTTTGTGGCCACAAACACACAAATATCCCCAATATCCCAGGTGCACATTTGAAGAAGAAAATGGAGGTGACCCTTCCACAGCAAAAAAAAATCTGTCCCAGGCATCAGGAAAGTCCTTCCAAACACACACAGCTACTGGAATTTGCAGATTAGGAAAAGTTGCACAGGAGCAAGTATGAGTCTGTGCAGATCTTGGAAAAGCTACTGTTTCGGACTACAACTCCCTGGTTAACCCCCCCCCCCCATTTCACAGATGTTGCTCAAAAAAAGCTCACAAGGTCATCTTATCACCTGCTTAGCCTCAAGTGGCAAGAGAATCTAGAATAATCATCACAGAATCATAGAATAATTCGAGTCCAACACCCTGCTCAATGCAGGAATCTAAATCAAAGCAGATCTGACAGATGGTTGGTCCAGGTTTCTCTTAAATGTCTCCAATGTAATAATAAATAACAAATCTTAGAACTGCAGAGCTGGAAGGGACCCTCTGGATCATCGAGTCCAGCCCTTGCCAAGGAGGCACCATGGGGAATCAAACTCCCAACCTCTGGCTCCACAGCCAGATACCTAAATCTATGGGTT
This sequence comes from Intellagama lesueurii, assembly GCA_037013535.1. Classification (NCBI taxonomy): domain Eukaryota; kingdom Metazoa; phylum Chordata; class Lepidosauria; order Squamata; family Agamidae; genus Intellagama; species Intellagama lesueurii. The sequence goes on along the minus strand of JBAJHW010000008.1, from coordinate 3,585,636 downwards.
ATAAACAGGGATAACAGAGGTTGGGTTTGTGTGTTAGAGGGCAACCCCTCACACATTTAGGTGGCTCCTAGTGATTTTAATGGGGTTCTTTTCCAGGTAAGCTTACACAGAATTTTGGCCAGATCTCTCCATTTATTTTAAAATTTTCATTTATCCCCCACCTGCCTCTCAAAACGGTGACTCATCAAGGTGGCTCAGAGGAATGTTAAAAGAAAGAGAGCTAGAAATCTCTCTAAGTAATTACATTAAAACACAGTGTCAGAAATTACAAAATGCTAACAAAAGTGAATTGAAAACCATTTTAAAAGCATAATTTTTTTAAAAAAAAGTACAGTGCCCATCCTTTTTTTAAAAAAAAAAAATCCTTTCTCAGCAGCCTCACCTTAACTGCCCGTCCCAGTAAAGTTCTGGGAGCAGCTGCCAAGATATTTCCTGTCACATCCCTCAAGATGTACCTCTGAGAATGGTGGACCTTAGAGAATTTACAGCTCTTGAGTCTGGGTGTGTAGCTGAGCTGAAAACAACAACTACACAATGAAGGCCAATTGGCATAATTTCTCGGCGTTTATTCTTACAACACTAAACACGCTCAATCAATGAAAGCTGTCATTCCTGTTCTTTTTAAAGCAGCTTTCATTCATGTGTGGTCAGCATTTTGGCCACAACGGACTAAAACTGAGGGGAAAGCTTTTCCTGATATAATTAAAAGCCGATAAATTATCCATATCGAAGCTGTGCTCTCAAATGCTAAACAGAAATGTGACGACGAAGTGCCAGTTTGTCTGGACAATGAAATTCTGCAGCTGCATAGGTAAAGGTGCCCAGGGCGTAACATGCCTTAGGCAGATGGCTGGGCTAGGAAGCAGGTTAAGGATTTAGCCTGGGGTGTAGGTAACCTATGTAGCCCTGGGGTGTAGGTAGCCAACACTCTGCCAATGAAGACTCTAGCGGCTGAGCTCTGGTTAGGACATGATAAACCTCTCAAGTTACTAAGGCCTAGAAGGAGCCAGGCCATTGCTATGACTCAACAGGATAACAAATAATGACTGTGTGCCGTCAAGTCAATTCTGAGTTACGGCAACCCTCTTTCAGGATTTCCTAGGTAGAAAGTACTCAGAAGTGGTTTACCATTCCCTTCTTCTGGAGATGCTCTGGGACCAGACAGCTGACCCAAGGCCACACAGGCTGGCTATTCTTCCTGTAAGAGCAGTAGGCAATCAAACCCCTCTCCTCTTGACTTTGCAGTCTGGCACCCAACACACTGAAACTTATAGGTCATATGAATGATTTTCCATCCTGCACAGCCTATAGGGTCTTCCAGGGAGCAGACCTCCAACTCATCCAGGGTCTCAAGAAGGCGAACTACTGTTCTATGGGTATATACTGTAAAAAGGAAAGGAAAAATAAAATAAAATAAAGATTTCACCGAATGTGAAGGGCAAATGCAGAAGGGACTTGCACAATTTACATGCTCAATGATCTGGTCATTAAACACTTCAGACTTGAAGAGCAAAGGCTAATTCAGATGTAACGATCAAAGCATCTTCTTTTCATTTGCTTGCCAATGGATAGTTCCAGGAAGCCTCGGAGTTGTCACAAATTGAGTTGCTGAACGACGGTAGGCCGACTGGTGCGGTCGCTAAAAGTTGGGCCCAATTACAACGACAGGACTCCACGGCCAAAGACTTCATTTCTAACGTTTTCCAAAACACTAAAGCAGGATGGCCTTGCTTTCTATGGGTGAGAAGGCCTGGGTGGGCCTGATCTGAACTTCCTTGAAGTGGGAGAAGAAGGAAGCTTTAAGTGTAAGTACTGTAGGTTCATGGAAACACAAGCGCTTTGATTTAGTCATGGGGATGAGAGAATAATTAAACATTGTGCCATGGGGGAAAGTGCTAGATCACCAGCCAAAATGACTAGACGGGCACCACGTTACCCTCAAATAGATAGGGTCCAGTGATAAAAGCTATAGAGTGTATGATGGGTTGCATATTATTTTTAAGGCCAAGAAAATTCATTAGGCATGTTAATCTGCTTCCTGCATTCTGGGGCAATATATATATATATATGCTTCTTGGCACTTGTTAGCAACCATCGACAGAAGGACAAGAAGACGACGGATGAGATTATATGGCACAGAACTGAATGATGGGACAATGAAGATGAGTTACTTTGATTTGGGGGGGGGGGGGAATGGCAGTGCATCCGCTCTGGGTTTCTGGTCCGAATTTTAAAGAAGCAATCCAACACGCTGAACCTATTTCAGGGAATACCTCTCAGCCCCTTGCACTGCATCCGAAATTAATGTCCCCAGCCACTGCTGCCTCCTTGGGATCAATACATGCCCCACTCTGCTGTCCCAGGATAAGGGTAGAGTAGCTGCCTACTACAAGCTAAGTAGGACTTATGGGACATTTCATGGCTGGACTTTATGGATACTGTCTGCAGCTATAGCCTAAGGAAACCAAACTTCATTGCTTCAGGGCATCGGCGATCACAATATACATTGGCAACAACAATAAAATGTATTTACACAAATGTACACAGTTACCCACAGGCTACAACGTAGCCCCCAACCCACTACAGCTTAAACAGGTCCCCTTTGGGGACAACAGTTCACAGAATCCACCAGTCAGGATGGCCTAGGTCATGCTCAGAGAGCATAGACTGCGGAGTGGCTTTTAGCATGCAGGACTTGGAAACACGTTCTAAGGGGGGGAATGGAATGGAGCGTGCTGGAAAGGGCATGGTTGCAAGTGAGCAGGAACACACTGTGGCTTAGGTCTTTGGCTACAGAACCAGAGGTTGGGAGTTCGATTCCCCACTGGGCCTCCTTGATGGGGACTGGACTCAATGACCCATAGGGTGCCTTCCAGATGTGCAGTTCTGGGATTATTAAGATTACCTTGTTACAAGATCTACTGTAGGTATATAGGCATGTGCCTATGTGTTTGTCTATACACACAAATCTTTGTACACATACATCTCCAATACAAATAGATCTGGGGTTATTTAAAGGTTATTTACTTCTCTCTCTTTTTTTAAAAAAAAGAGAGAGAGAGAGAGAACATCTTATAAATTCCCCAACAGTGAGCTCATTAGTATAAATGATGGACTCTCCCTTCAGATTACAAGTCAGCAGTTTTCTCTCCACCCCCTCGCCATTTCCTAAAGTTATGGCCGGCTATTTTTCACTCTAACACAGCTGCAAAAGAATGGTAGATTGCTAGCAAATTGATCCCACGAGCATGGTAGAAGAAATTGCAGAGGATGGGATGAGAAATTCTCAACCAGGCTTCGAGGCTCGCTTTCAGTAATAAATTAATCAAAGCTTCTGCTTGCTTTCCTCAGCAACTGGTCTCTGATATTTGGAATACATCTTGCTACCAATGGCAACAACTTTATCTGCCATATATTGCTTTCATCCCTTTGTAAGCCATCCAAGGCGGTGGCCATCTCTACATCATGTGGCAGGGTGTTCCGCAGTTCCACCACGAGGTCTGTGAAAAAAATATTTCTTCTTAACCTTGTTGAATGTCTGTTTGGCTTAGATGGTTTCTTTTCTGGAAAATAAGACAGCATATTCACTATTTCCCTGTCACACCTCCTCATTTGCTCCAGACACTTCCAAACGTTTGGATCTCGAACATTTGTTGGCCATTTCTGCAAAATTATGCACTGACGATCGAAGAATTTCATAAAGTGCTCCAACTTTTAATTCAGGCCCAATCAATTCTGGTCAGCTCATGGAATTCCAACCGGCTTATTCTCCCCTCTCTCTCCTGCGTTCCTTGCCGGGTCATCTGCCAAGCCTCATGGCTGGTTCCTCTGGGGAAAGCTGCCACAAAGATGTGCCTCTCTCTCTTGACCACAAACGTAGGCAGAGGCTTAAGACCACAAGCTTTGCCCCTCGTCGAGGTCGTGAACCAGAAAACCTTCATCTCTGTTGAATTAAAAGTGCCTGTAACGGAAATCTACAAGCATGCAAAATAGCCACGGCAGAGGGATGATGAAAAGAAAGGATGCAATTTTAAGAATCTGTATATGGAAGTGCAATGCTTGTTTTTTTTAATAGCACAGGCCATCCACCGGCAATGTATAATTTGATATCGTACCTTCACACCATTGTCAAATGACACCCATCACAAATTCCCGCTTCTATGCCAGCTAATTTCCCTTAGTCACTATTATGAAACTGGGAGATAGACAGATTGATAGAGAGAGAGAGAGAGAGATTAATAGATATTATTATAAATATATATTTCCCAGTTTCATAATATATATAAAATATTATAATTATATATATAGAATATATAAAATATATTATATATAATAATCCTGTGTCTTCAAGATAATTCTGATTTATGGTGGCCTTCTTCAGGGTTTTTCAGGTAGAAAACACACAGAAGTGGTTTCCCACTCCCTTCTTCTGGGGGTATCCTGAGAGTATACGGCTTGCCCAAGGTCACACAGGCTGGCTCTCCTCATAAGAGGCACTGTGAGGAACTGAGCTCCCAATCTCTGGCTCTGCAGCCAGAGACCTCAACCACAGAGCTATCCAGCCAGCTCCACCATCTTTCGTAGCATCTCCTGTATTGTATAACTACCCAGTTGGGTGCGTCTGTTAAGTGGCTGTCTCCTTGAAAGTCGTTCTCTCCTCCCAGCTTTTCATCGTGAGGGTACAAGTACAGCGGAGTAAAGAGGAGAGGTAGAAAAGAAATCAACGCCTGTTCTCCTTCAGACTGAAAATGCAGGAAACATCTCATCAAAGATATCATCCCGGAGAGCTACGGAGCTGCAAAATTTAATCAATCCGTTTGTGTGATGAATCAATTGCGGCTTAATTGCAGATTTTAAAAACACACGCCATGTTAATTAATTAGGCGAAATCTTCCCATTTGATCCCAGGGACACAACCTGGTTAATTTTAATTGGTCAATTAATGAATCTCCATTGACCAAATTAGCCCTTGTTTGCCCCGGGTTTAGAACCAATATTTCTGAAGCTTGAAAGAGGTGGATGATCCTCTTTGCAGGCATCATCTTAAAAGAACCATTCTTCCAGTGTGAGCCAGGCAATTGTGGCAGACTTGCTACTTGCTCCCACTTGCTTGGGAGAAAGCCAACTTGGACTCAAAGTGGCTTAATTCTAGATAGCCTTGCAAATGACTGCATTGCCAACTCCAATTTTTAGGAACACTTTTTTACTCACATATGTGTATATCTGCATCTTTACCTATCTTTATTTATCAACCTATGGATTTCATATACAGTGGGACCCCTGTATCCGCAGGATCGGTATCTGCTGATTCACTTATCCGCAGTCTGAAAATATTAAAAGAAATATCCTAGAAAGATGAAGTTACCGGAACTGGCCACTAGAAGGAGACAGAGACTATGTATAACGTTTGCTATTAAAATAGTGTTCTCTATAATCCGCGTTTTTCGGCATCCACAGGGGGCTTGGAACCATGAAAGACCCTGAATACAGGGGTCCAACTGTACCGGCATAAACATATGCGCGCATTTGCACACATGTACTCACAGAGCTTTATAAAATGGAGACAACCTTCTCAATTCTTTCTTGAGATAATTCTTTACTTCCCCCCTCCCATAGATTAATTTAACAAATGAATCAATTCAGTAGTCTATGCTGGTGGGACAACAGATGAGAATGCTTCATTCGCTGTTCTGGAATGGAAGCACTAATTGCCAGCAGTGAGCGACTGCTGATTCACATCCCGGCAGGACCTCTCCAAGGTACAGAAACAGTGGCCACAGTTTCAGCACCTTGGAGAGTTCTGCAATTCAGAGAAGGTAGCTCGAAAAGGACAAACACATTTCTTCATTTGACATGTAGGAGTATTATTAAAATGCAATCAGCTTCAGCGGATGTGCCTGATATATATGACGATCCCAGACGATTACTGGGCTATAACTTTTCCTTCTCTTCCTGTGATCCTGGAGAAAATCTCCTGTCCAAAGCCAGGGTTTGCATTGGGACAAATTTCTCCAAGGATACCAGTGAGGGATTTCCCCTCAAAGATCGCACTCACTTCTGAAAAGTATAAAAATTGCCTGCTTTTCAACTTAAGCACTAAACTGTTTCCTAAAGATAAATGCAGTTTTTCAAATTACTTTTTTTCCAAGTCCCTTTCGCAAAACACCTTTATTAGAAGGTCAAAGAAGATGCAATGTGGAGTCGCAAGCAAAGTTTGGAAAAGGAACTTTTCGGCCCTATAATTCCCTGAATTCATCAGCCAGAATGAGCGCCTGGGAATGTTGTCTGGGAAATTCTGGGCACTTGAATCTGAAATATGTAACTTCCTCAAGCTCTGGTTGCTTGTATCCTTCCTCTAGCAACCTTGTTAAATATCACCAAATGTTATTGTTGTTATTCTTATGTGCCATCAAGTTGCTTCCAACCTATGGCGGCCCTATGTATGAATGATCTCCAAAAGGTCCTGTTCTCAACAGCCCTTCTCAGCTCTTGCAAACTCAAGCCTGTGGCTTCCTTTAGGGAGTGAGTCCATCTCATATTCGGTCTTCTTCTTTTCCTGCTGCCTTTCCATGTTTCCCACCATGATTGTCAGAAGGCAGAACCCTGCCTTCTGATGATGTGCCCAAAGTAGGATGGCTTCAGTTTCAGCATTTTTGCCTCCAGAGATTTAACCAAATGGATGCTAAAGCTAAAATCAAATGGCATCATTGAAGCAGAGTCATGAGTTTCAGTCCTTTCCTCACAGGTAAATAGAGTACCCCTGCAATTTTTGGGCTTGTGCATGCACTCCCCATGCCAGGGCTGTGCATGCTTCCCTGTGAATCACAGCCATGGCTCTTTATTTACCCACATAAAACAGACAGAAAGCTTATGACTTTGTTTCAAAGCCGCAATATAGAAACATGTGTTAATGTAGTCATTTTATTGACCAGTCGGTCAAAAGGCAGACAGTTTATCGGCTAAAAGATCTTTTATCGACAGCTTGAGCAGGTAGCATACCATGCCTCATGGCACAACTTTATTCTCTCAGAGAGCAGGGTCTTAAAAAGCTTAGATGATGTTAGCAGTCCATGGGATACATCAAAGCCTGACAAGCTACTGGTGTTATATTTGTTTGGGATCTGGGGTACGCTTAATTTCTGCAAGCTATTTCCATCATCATCCACAGACTCGGTTCCCCCACATCACTTACTGCGGCCTCCATACAATTATGGCACTGATTCTATATATAGATTGGCATTTTTCTACTGAAGGTCACCAGGTCACTATGTTCTAAGCCAGTGGTTCCCAACCCTGCATCCCCAGATGGTCATCTTCCAGAAATCCTGGCCAACACAACTGGTACTGAAGGATTCTAGGAGTTTTAATCTATCACCCAAAGTTAGAAACCATTGCTTTAGATAAACCAGAATATGTGAGCCATTTGCAACTTCACAAACCCACCTATTCCGTTCTTGGATGAGAAGACCCTTGGTCACAAGTTGGTCTAGGGTTGGGCAAATCTTATTGCTTTAATTTCCAGTTTATCCCTTACTTAGTTTGTTCCTTCTGAATCCATCTGCAATTTGAAAAGAGAGCCTATACAATGTGTAGGCACATTCACACTTAATGTAGCCATGTATTGCTCATTTTAACAAGGACTATCCCCCATATAATGCACTCAACATGCTTCCTCTCTTATACTACTCAACTCATATTCCCCTAATATATGCATTTTTTTAAAAAAGAACTGAATCACAAACTTAGTTCCACTCTAAACCACAAATAGATTTGGGAAGGGCGAAGTTGGTTAACTCTTTTCAACGTGTGCATTGAACAAAATTCTCCCCCACCTCTAATAGGGACCAAATCCTTTTCCGTTAATACTCAACATATTTAGGAGGAAAATAAAAACAGAAATAAAGAATTGAATGTGTTTCTTCTTCTTCCTTTGAAAATGATCAGAAGAGCATCTTAGAGGACAATTTGGTAAGTTAAACTGAATTCTGGAATGGAAGAAGTCTATTGTATTATGATTTAAAGATCTGTGATTAGTTCTCTAAGGCCTGAAGCATATTTACTTACACCAGTGGTTTTGTGTATATAAACAAGAATAGAAACTATAGAAAAATCATCATGTATTTAAGGTGGTTGTTGTTTTTAATGCATGTGGTTTTATTCCTTCAAACTAAAGTAATACTATTTCATTCCAAGTCATTACATTTTATTAGGGCTTACAAGGACTTCGTTATGTGATGTCCTAGTTCCACCTGAGATTTCTGAATTTGGCTTTTCGAAAACAGAACTGCTGTCAGGTGGGCAGCAGAGGGTTACACTGGCCTGACAGTTCAATTCCAGAAGGACAGGGAATCCATTTTCGTTTGTGACACCAGATTGCAATTTTGTGCTATCCAGTTCAAAATCAATGCTGGCAATAACCTGTCTATGGAAAGCAATTTTTGAACTCACGTAGCCCTCATACTTCTATAAATACATTCCGGCTTAGCAGCACGCAAACAGGAGGAGAAATTCACAGTGCCCAGCATCATGATCCTACAAAATGATGATCGACGTTGACCCCCCCCCCCAGCCAAAATTCTGGGGGAAAGTCTTGATAACATCTCCTTAGATCATTTCTCCCGAGACAGATCTACAATGGCAGACGGGACGTCATGAGGAAAGGGCAGTTACGACAGTGGCTAAAATTTTAACAGAGCTTGGAGAAGTTATTTTTTAAGACTACAGCTCTCAGAATCCTTCAGCCAGCCTGTAGCCATGCTGATGGGGATTCTGGGGGTCTATAAGTCCCAGTGTTCCTAGTTACGCTGGGGGTTATACATTTACCTGGGTGCAAGCCCCATTGAACATAACTGGACTTCCTCATACTATGACCATGAAGAAGAGGAAACTGTGCTCACTAAACTGGGACAAAGCGCCACTGAACTGTCAGGAATCACCATGGGATACATTGAGTCCATGAAATACCTTTCCAATAATTCCAATTCTGCATAGTTACCAAACTGAAAGGCGATTGGTAGGACACTTAACCTAGCCCTTTGCTTCATTGCAGAATTCAAGAGCTAGAGCAACCCTGACAGAGGTCTTCCTGGCATCTTGTTCAATAACCTCAATGACAGGCGGTCTTCCATTCTCCAGAACAGGTTCCACCATTCAACTGCTGTTACTGTTCAGAATTCTCTCTTAACAGTCCACCAAAATCCAATTTATGTCTGTTAGCGCTAGAGTTGTCTTCTAGGGCAGTGGTCCCCAACCTTGGGCCTCCAGATGTTCTTGGACTTCAACTCCCAGAAATCCTGGCCAGCAGAGGTGGAGGTGAAGGCTTCTGGGAGTTGTAGCCTAAGAACATCTGGAGGCCCAAGGTTGGGGACCACTGCTCTAGGGGCAGCAGAGAACAAGCCTTTGTTCTTAGTTGCCTCCGATGGGTTGCTCGCCTCTTTTTTTGATCAACCAGCCAATCTCACCATGCTTGCTGTATGTGTTTGTGCTTTGCTTCACAAAGGGAAAAGACAATCGTTTTGTTAAGATACCCGGGAAAGTCTTCAGAAGTTACAAAGATTTCAGTTAGCTGAAGGTTCTCTCTCCCCCCCCCCCCCCCCCCAATAGATCATTGAAGTGGAAGTGATCAGGGTTATTATACAGTGGTCTGTTTTTTTAACAGATAAAAGACATGTGCTTTTCTCAACATATGGGAACACCTGTCCCTTTCCCCACCAAAGAGGGGAAAAACATGGGCTGGAATGACCTAAAATCCCCATAAAAATGAAATTGTCAAGTGAGAGTTAGAGAGAGAGACTTCCATATAACTGGTGGTTTTTATATCCCTCTGTAACCCTCAGCACAACCAATGTGGTATAATGGTTGGAGGGCTGAACAGGGATTTGAACGATCCAATATCTGGTCCCCAATGAACCATGAAATTCATTAAGTAACCTTCAGCCTCTGTAACATCTTGATTTCTTTTCCAGAGTGACCCACCTCACAGGGTGGTTGTTGTGAGGATCAAAAAGGTGAGCTCCCCCTTGAGGTTACTGAAGGAATGATAGAATATAAAGGCAGGTAATCAAAGAGTATAACTGGTGAAACTTGAATTTGTTTGGCCCCCCTAAGCATTTAATCCGCAGAGTGTCTCCTGCGTGTCATATAAAAGGGTAATGAATTAGAACTATGATAAAGTTGTACTGAACTGTTTGTGACTATTCCATCTATTAATAAATACAACCACTCTGGTCTATTCTTATCACATTTTGTAATTACATGAATATTTCTGTTAAATTAATACAGGTGTAGGTTCCAAGGCTTTTCCGCCAGGCTCTGTTTTCCTTTCCACTATTTAAAAAAAAAATGTTTTAGCAGTCTAAAGAAGTGATCTATGGAATTGTGGGGGTTTTTTGCAACACACTTCTCCCTCCTCAATTCGGACACACATCATAGGGCTTACAGTAGGTAGGACCCCTGATGTTTGCTTTAATAGACTTAGTTTTTATATTCCTGAAGAAAAGGACAAAATTAGACTCACAACTGTTCATTTCCCACATTATATAAGATGTAGCTATGGGTGGTTCAGAGGCAGCATCTATCGCTTGATGACTTGGATCTCAAGTGATGAGTTCCATATACAAACCAACCCTTAGAAGCTCACTCTAATCTAACGTGCATGCTCAAATGAGAAAAAGAGGTACCAGATTTCACATGCCCAAATGGTATCTGAGCAGCCCTTAGGGTTTTTCACATCCATTCCCCCTCACTCAATTTCCTCTTTCCCTCTTAATGTCCAGCTAATGCTTGGATCCTATTCCCAATGTCGCATCCCATTAAACACGGTCCCTAGACGTCTTCTGCTAGTTGGAATCACACCACCCAAATTCTAATGCTTCCCATCCTTCCCTAATCCTGATAACAAATAACTAGGTTGACATAAAGTCTACTAACACTGCTGTCCGGTTTTTGGCTCCAAGCCAACCAGAGGGAGCCTGTGTCCCTTTGCCAAGGCAATGGCAGGACCTACAAGATCAACAGATCACTTTCTGTTGACTTGGAGGGCAGAACCTGTAGCATGATGCTGTGACACCTTCCTCTGGGGCTGGATCTTCAAATTCCACTCTCCTGTGCCAGTTTGCTTTCGAGAACATTGGCCACTTTCTAAATCAAATTTTGGGACCACTCCCTCTGCCACTATCCTCCCATTCTTATAACATCAGTGTCTGATGAAGAATCCTGTAGGAGTTGGAAAGCTGACACTCTTTGTTATTGCATCCAATACAGGTGTTGCTCAACACAGACTTTGGTTTTTACTCCTGGATGACATGGCTAGTTCAATTCTTTTAATACAAATTTAACTTAAAGCTGCATTCTTTCTCCATTTTCCAGACAGAAGCCTGGGGTTCAGCTGTACCTTCTCACCCTCTCCAGGCTTGCTTCCCTCCTCATTATTTACACGTTCAGATATTTAATATACACCACCTTTCTTTCCTCACATACTTCTCTTTTCTTCCCTTCTCTTCCCATGCACCTCCCTTCTCTTCTCCCAAAACCCCACCAACTGAGAAAACTAGCTCAAACTCCAGAGTTTATTTCTGTCTGGAAGTCACCCAGGCTCACGGGACAACAAACCAGGGAAGCTACCACAGAAACTCTGGACATATACAGAGTGCCTCCTGGCTGGTACTCTTCCAGACTTTTTAAAGCCCTCAACCTGGCATTCTTCAGATGTGCTATCTGGCTGCTGCTTCTCCCATCATCCCCATCAACTGAGGATGATGGGAATTTTAATCCGACCCAGGCAGAGGAATCAGGAAAGCTACACCATGAGATCTATCCAGGCCTGGATCTTTCTTTTATAGTTTCTGTCCCTTCGGTCAGGGTCTGTCTACCCCGCCTCTAGTTTCCTCTTAAGTTCCAACACGTGTCATACGGTACCCTTCTCACAACCCTCCACGCTCCCTCCATCCCAGCATTTCCCTGCCGCCTTAGGAAAAAGTATTCCAACTCTGGGGTGGAAGCGATCGTCTCCGCTGGACGTTTTATGGTCTCCAACATCTGGAAGGGAGCTGGTTTCAGCCCCAAGTCCACCCCGGGGGGGGGGCAGACACGCAGGATCGGCTCATTCCTCTTCCCTCCCCCCACACGATCCGGATCCCTCCCTTCCTTACCTGGGGCACTTGAGAGGCAGCTCCGGGACCCCCCACCCACCCCCCAAAAAAAAGCCGTGACCAAACCCGGCGCGCTCCCTCCGCCTCGGCGGCGCTTCCGCGGCTCGGCTCTCCTCTCCTCTTCTCCGTCGGCCTCTGAGCCCCTCATCACAGAGCCCAGCCTCCGCCTTCGGAGGCGGCCGAGAAGCGGACCGGGCGGCCATTGGCTGGCGACGGGCGCGCTCGGCCCCGATTGGCCGCGGGCGGTGCGGGGCTGGGCGCGACCGGCGCTGACGCCAGGCTCGGGCGGAGCGGAGGAGCGGGGCGGCGCCGGGCGAGGCGGGAGGGGGGGTGAGGCGGGCGGCGCGGCGCCTTTTGTGCGCTCCGGAGGCAGCGGCCAGGTTCCTTTGGCCAGCGCTGCCGTTGCGAGCGAGCCAGCCGGCCGGCCAGCCAGCCAGCCAGCCAGAGGACAGGCAGCATCTTTTTTGGGGGGCTCCCCCTGCTGCCCCCCCCACCCTTCTCTCCCGCCCTTCCTCTTCTCCTCCTCCCCCTCCTCTCCTGCGCTATGCATTGGAGCGCTCCTGAGCTGCGCCAAGGGCCGCCCGCGTGGCAGCTGCTGCTCGCCGTCCGTCGAGGGGAGGCGATCCGGGCGGCTCGGGAGGACTAGGGCGAGGCGCTCGGCTCCGGGCTAGCCCCGCCGAGGGAGACCCCGAGGAGGGGAGGAAGAGGGAGGAAGAGAAAAAAAGAGGAGGAGGAGGAGGAGGGACCAGGCGCCCGAGGCAGCCGCTTGTCCGCCCCTTCGGGGAAGGCTGGATCTGCTGGCCAGCTAGCCCGGGGGGCTCCGCGCTTTGGGGGCGGGTGGGGCGGGGAAAGCAGCCCGAGGAAGAGCGGAGCGGAGCGGAGCGAAGGAAGGAAGGAAGCCCGCCTCGGACGCGGCGTGGGCGGTGGCGGCAGCGGCGTCGGCGGCGTCGCGATGTTGGCGCTGGAGCTGCTGGGCTTCGCCTGGCTGGCCGGCGTGGCGGTGGGGCAGAACGAGACGGAGCCCATCATCCTGGAGGGCAAGTGCCTGGTGGTGTGCGACTCCAACCCGGCCTCGGACCCGACGGGCACGGCGCTGGGCATCTCGGTGCGCTCGGGCAGCGCCAAGGTGGCCTTCTCCGCCATCCGCAGCACCAACCACGAGCCGTCGGAGATGAGCAACCGGACCATGATCATCTACTTCGACCAGGTGAGGAGCCCCGACGAGCCCCCTTCGCCGGGGGGGGGGGAAGAGAGAGAGAGAGAGAGACCCGAAGGCGGGGGAGGGGAGGGATCGGGGAGGGAAGAGGAGGGGGGATTGGGACCAGGCAAAGGCGAGAGGGGGTCCTCGGGAAGACGAGCTCGACGGGAAGGGCGACTGCTCCCTTTTTCCTCCCTCTGCCTCCCGGGGGAAAAAAAAATCTCCTTGAGCCGAAGGCGATCTCGTTCCCGGAGGGAAAGGAGACCCTTCTTTTGCGGCATTCCCCGAGGGCAGTCCGAATCCACCCCGGCAGCTTTCAAGGGGAGGGAAGGACCCCCGATTTGGGGGCGTTGGCGGGCTGCCCCCCGGCCCAGGCATGAATCGGCGCCGGCGGAGAAAGCTCCGGCGTTCCCGCGGGTGGCGATCCCGGGCGCGCCCTTCGCCTCCTGCCAGGACGGGCTGGTGTCACACCAGGCAACCGGAGGGTCTTTCTAAATCCATGTCTGGAAGGAAGGGGGGGGGGCAAAGGTCTGTCCCGACTGCAGGGGGCCAGGGGTCCCACCGGCTCGGCTATGGGGAGCTGTTCAAGACCATCTCACTTCTCCCCTTCCTTTCTCCTCTCTCCTTCCCCAGGTACTAGTGAATATCGGACTCAACTTTGATTCGGAGCGGAGCACTTTCATTGCGCCTCGAAAAGGCATCTACAGCTTCAATTTTCACGTGGTGAAGGTGTACAACAGGCAAACCATCCAGGTCAGAGAGGGCTGGGATTCGGAGGAGCTGGGCCAGTGGGATGTGGGGTGGGTGGGGGACCAGAGCTAGCCAATCTTTCCTTTTTGAGGCCCGGAGAGGACTACTAGGTTTGCCCCCCCACTCACCCTCCAGCCAACTCCGATGGGATGGTTGGCTGTGAAAGAGACACAATCCAAACCTGAGAAAAAAGAAACCCAATGCAACTCCCAGAGACTTATTTCTGATCTTTTGTGGGTTTGGATGACACAAACCCCCTTGAATTCAGTGGGGCTTATTTCTCAGTCAACACGCATTAAGATTGAGGCCTCTTGACACCCCACTCCCCAACTGCTGAAGCCCTAGTGCTGCATTTTCTCTCCCCCACCCCAAAGAGCAACTTTCCTTCTGCCTCTAAAAATGCAGAACCAAATAAAATGGCAAAGAACGGGTCATTTAGGTCCCCCCTCCTTACAAAATCAAGAATTTAGGAGTCGTGGGAATGAGAACACCAACATCTGCCTTATCCTGTGTCTGACCACTGGTTCATCCTGCCCTCTATTGTAGACATTGACTAGGAGCAGGTTTTCAGGGATAAACAGAGGAAGTTTTCCAGCTCTGTCCAGGAATACTGAGGACTGAGCCGAGATTTCCTCCAGGCAGAACGAGGGCTCTGTCAGACGGTTACAGCTCTTCTTTCAAAACCATTGGCAATCAGCCTGTACATTTCTATCCTGCGGAGCTTAAAAAACCCATCTTCCAAAAATACTTTATTGTTCTTTCCAGGCCTTCTTATCCAGGCCTCTCTGTCTTTATTTTATTTAACCCCTTGAACAGGGAATTCTCCCGGTGTGAAATCCTTCAGGAGGTTTCCAAGCAGAGCATTTAAGATCAGCAAACAATGAAACCTGCTCTCCTGCCTTCTCACTTGCCTTGGGAGGGGGGAAGCGGTGGATTTCAGTCCCTCCAACCTTCCTGCCACCAAGCCTGTGATCCAATGCTATTTACTTCCAAATAAGCCCCAATGAACAAAGTTGGCATCGGTTCCAAGCAAACTGATGGGGATGGACATGAACTGGACATCTAGGCTGTATAGAGATTATGTTTGCTTAGGTATTGCCCAGTTCCATTTCCCATGGAAATCTACACCAAGTGGCAAAGCCTATCCCGCCCTCTAGCCGCCACCCCCCCCCCCCCCCAATCACCATAACTTCCCTTTGGCATAAACTTCATCTATAGCATGCATTCCCATGTGGAATTAATATTTTTGACGCCTCTGCCTATCTGAGTGTAAGATAAGATATGCAACATTCTTAACATCACAAGCTGCTTAAACAGAAGGCACTCAACTCCTTTCTAGTAAGGAGGGAGATTATAGTAACTGCAGTCCTGTGCATGCCGAGTCAGAACTAAGTCTCTGTGTGCACAGGATTGCAATACAAGTCCAGTAAAATAAAAACTAACCAGGGTAGAGATGTAGACAAATGGATGAAGGATGGTTGTCTGCTTTGTTCCATTGAATCCCAGAGTGTAGTACATTTCCTACTCTCGAAGCATCACTTGGTGCATTTCTCATAGTCCTGCACAACTACACATTTCTTTACTTCTTTCTCTGGGCTTGATAAAGTATTTGTGATGGGATACCCCCAGCTTTGCAGTCTGCATATTCCTTAAACCTTGCATTAAGTCAGTTTTATTATCAGAAAAGAGAAGAGTAGCTGGAGAAGAATGCAGATCCTCTCTCTTAACTGGCTTGGGAATAGCCTGCAAGGTTATGGCACCTTCCCTCATTGGCACTTTGGGGATATCAGAGTAGAGTGAGGGTTTATGATCCTTGGAAATATCTTTCTGGAGATGTAACCAAAAAATACAGTTCTTGCAGGGAGGCAGAAGGAGGAATGTACTGATGCCAAAAGACAGGTTGGCTGGTCGTTCTTCCCGGCTCGTTAGTACTCCCTTCCCCCTCCCCCGGCTATGGCTTGGTCTGGTTGAGTCATTGGTTGAGAGCATTTGGTAGCTGTAGGCCTTCCAGGTTGACACCTGATAGCGTTTGTCTTCAGCTATTTAAATAATACTTATGGATCTGGATTATTGTCTCAGATCATGCCTTGCAAGAGAGTCCTTTCAACTGTCTTCCTGGCATATTCTTTGATTATCACAGACTCTGTGAGTTGGGGTGTGTTCCTTTCTGTCTAGCCATGTAGTTGGGTCTAGCACATTTGTGGCTAAAGCTCTATATCTGATAATGGAGCTTAAAGGTCCCTAATCCTGCATGCATCTTCTCTAAGATGCATTGCATTCAGTAGGACTTACGGCCATGAATGAACATGCTTTGTGTCTAATATAGAATCTGGCCGTACCTGTGTAAAATGTACATTTTGGGAAGCCTTGACAGTAACCTCACAAGTGGCGGTTGGGGTGACTGCTACATTTTGGGTTAGATCTATAGGCTGCTTGAATTGAGTGGGCGGAGGGGGCCCTGCCTCCTTTCCTTTGGGGAGAATTCAGAGAGGGAGGGAATCATGGGCTTCAGATGAAAACGGGGGATAAGGGTTAGGCATTTTCTTAAACCACCCTGCTATTTATTCTCCCATAATCTGAGGATGGCTGATATTTGACATACCAATCTGCCGATCAAGAAGTGTTGACAGCTATCAGTCACTGTTGCCCTATCAAAAGGGGAGGGTTGACCTCTGCAGTCATGGGCATCAGCGTTGACCAGCCCTTCCATGGCTGGCAGCAGATGTATCAAAATGAGGAAGGTTTTCACTGTCCCTCTCGCCCGTCCTCCCACCCACTTAGACAGGGAGAAAGCTGCAGCTCCGTAGGGCACGTAGGAGCGGTGTTGGGATTCAGCAGGTTTACTGCTCTACAAAGGAGTAAGCAACAGCAGCACCCTCCCCCCATCCACTTCAGAGATGCCGCCTCGGGCCTCAGAGCCTTGATCCCCCTTGTCTCATCTGGGAGCATTAGCAAGAGGGAGGGGGAGAGCCGGTCTTTCCAGAAGGACACGCAACCCTCTCTCTGAAAGATAAGGGCTGGCATCCACATGAAAGACACCCACGCTTGCTTTTGATCCAGGCACAAAAATCCAGATCGTCTCCGTGCTCTGCCACCCGATCTTGGGATGGTTTGGGCTGTCTCTGGTAGCCCAGAAAACCATTTCAGTTCCATTTCCCCATCCCCCCCCTTTCTTTCTTTCTTTCCTTCCGATGGCTGCATTTGTTCACACACCCGAGAAGAGCCCTTCTGGATGGAAAAAAAAAAAGGGGGGGAAAGCATCTGCTAAATACAAATCCAGATTAATATCGGGGAGGGGGCGATGGTAAAGATAGTTACAGTAGCATGGATGGCCAATTTTTAAAATTTTATATTTATTTTTATTTATTTGATTTATTTGATTTATATCCCGCCCATCTGGTATATTCTACCACTCTATATATACATTTACCAGTTGTTTTCCCACTCAAGAGTACTTCCTCCTGAAAGCTGCAATTAGTGAACATGTTGACCTTTATTTATTTATTTATAAGAAATGGATAAAATCCTTATCTGGAATGCATTCTTAGGAACTGCTTCCCCCCCCCCCTTCCTCTTGATGATTTTTCTTTTCTATTTTCTCTTCTCTTACACCTCCCCCCCCCCCCCAGATTTCTGTTGTACAAGATTTTTATGCCCAGACATTTAACAGGCCACATTAGAGGTCGGGGGGGGGGGGGGGCAGGGGGAAACACCCAACAGGTTTTATAGCAACAGAGGCTTTTTGGGGGGGGGGGCAGAGGATGGATGGAGCTTGTCTTGGGTTGATCCCAGGCTTGAGTGACTGGTTGAATCCCATTGATTTTACAGCCTGGAAATTAAGACCTGTTGGATTGAGTGGAAGCTTTCTTTTGAGAAAAGGCAGATGAGATTGTAGTGTGTGTAATTCCTTTGCCGTAACAGCTGAAAATCAAATAACCTATAGGGAAAACATGCCATTCATTGGGATCTGCTTTCCCTTAATAATAAAAATAAACTCCTCAATTTTGACAGTTTCCTGCTGTTTTCTCCCCTTTCCGTTCATTGATGGGGGCTTTGTTCTATTTTCTTCTCTCCTCTCTCCCGAATTTCAGGTGAGCTTGATGCTCAACGGGTGGCCAGTGATTTCTGCCTTTGCTGGAGACCAGGATGTGACCCGCGAAGCTGCTAGCAATGGAGTCCTGATTCAGATGGAGAAAGGAGACCGAGCTTATTTAAAACTGGAGCGAGGAAACTTAATGGGGGGCTGGAAATACTCCACTTTCTCTGGATTTCTAGTATTCCCTCTTTAAATAACTTGTCGGCTCAAGGAGGAGCAAAGGAGGAAAGTCTATGTGTTTCATGGCCCCCTGAACTGGATCGAAAGAGCTTCGAACAGCAAACTTCTGGATAATGTCTACATATGACAGAAGTTAACCCCTTAACTTAGGTTTGTGTACATTGCTTGGAAGATCTCTAACAAGGCA
Organism: Intellagama lesueurii; assembly: GCA_037013535.1. NCBI lineage: Eukaryota > Metazoa > Chordata > Lepidosauria > Squamata > Agamidae > Intellagama > Intellagama lesueurii. Next base: position 3,567,076 of record JBAJHW010000008.1, on the reverse strand, counting down.
GCGACAGACAGAAGATGCCTGAATCCATCCTTCAGTAATATTCCTTTTTTTTTCTTTGCAAATTGAATTAGTTGCCTCTCCATTTAACAGATTTATTATCTCCGCCTCTCCCACCTCAGTGCCGTTCCGTACCAAACACTGAGAACCCTTGTATGGTTTCTACTTTGCACTATCCATTCGCAATCCACCTGAGTTTGTTTCTCACATTCTAGATATATTTTTACTCTTTCCCTGAGTTTAACTTTTATTAAAAAACGTATTTTTGAATACATGGGTGCCATGGTGAGAGAGTGCAATGCAAACCAGGCTGTGTGCTAAGAAGCAAACAGGAAATATGAATATAAATATATATATATATATATCTACACATTGACATGAACTATTATAGCCAAGTTCTCATTTTCACTATTTCTATGTAAATCTGAGTGATTGTGGAATTTAAAGGCTGCTTGATGTTTGAGGCTTTTTTGTTTTGTTTTACAATTGTTTTTAAAATTTGTTTTAAAACGGTTTTGTTTTAAAATTTCTGCTGTCGTCGTTGTGGCCCAACTTACATGCCGAGAAGTATTTGCAAATTAATCTGTAAGATAAGGTGTGAATATTGGCAGAGACTAATTCTGGGTTGAGTTTAATGATGTTCAAGTTGGGTTTTTGGTTGAACTGATTCTTTTTTTCCCTTCTTAGAGAAAGCATAGGGTGTTGTTCAGGCAATCTGAATCTGGGAGGAGGGATTTGAAAAAACAAAAAAAGAGAGGAAGAGTCAGATAAAACAAGGGGAATAAATATGTCATCTCCAGACTTGTTTGATGCAGGTTCCCTTCTGTTCGGATGGTGATTTGGGAAGGGTAGAGAACACAGCCTTCAAAAAGATGAGTATGAGACCAAGCCTTTCCTTTAACCAACTGGAATCTTTCTCTTTGTTCTGCCCTTGATTGTTTTCTGTGCTGTTTTTCAAAATGGGAGGGGTGATGCTTCTGTCAGCGGAACAGCACTCTGATAAGACTGCCGGCTTGAACAACTTCTACAAGGAGAAGTTGCAGGAGAACGGCCACCGAATTGGGGAGAGGGTTTTTAAGGTTTTATGTATGGTCTTCACTCCGTCCAATAACATTTTTATACACCTGTCTTATTAAAACAGAACAAGAACAGAAAGTCGGGCAAGGGAATACCTGCTAGTAGCATTATTTGCAAGTATTATTTTGTGTACAGCCTTTCAAATATGTAAATGCTATAATTTTGCAGCACTCTTAAAAAAAAGGATAAATACTTTTATTATCAAAGTACGGTTAAAAAAAATAACTTTTGATTGTAATCGAAACAATGTGAAATAAAACCAGTGGAAGAAACTAAAGGACTTCTCGGGGAATCGAGAAATGATCTGAAGCAGGCATGATTTTCTGTCCCTCCCTCATTGTTTTAAGGCAGGGAAGAAGACCGCTCCGATCTGCCATTTAATCGTACACCTGTAAATCAAAATAACGGCTGGGTATAAACTGCCAATTTCTCAATTTGTAACCATAATGTGGACAGTGGCTGCTGTACAGTTAAAATTGGATGGCTTTTCTCTCCTTTTCTGAACTGGGGTTCCAAGAAGAAATTTAATTAGCTCCTAGGGGGGCCGTTAATTTTAGCTTAATAAGCAATGTGTTGTTTTATGGTCAGTCCTGATTGGCGTGGAGGGGGGTGGTGGTGAGCGTGTGTCCTTGTTAATAATTTCATACAGCAAATAGAGACTGCTGTATTTTAAAAGCCTCAGGGAGAATGGGAGGCAGGAGAAGAAGCAGGTGTGTTAGAGGTTGGCTGTCTATCAAGGAAGACTTGAATACAAGGCTGATGGGCCTTAGACTGGCATGGAGTTGGCAGGATTTTCTGCCTTTTGGTTCTGTAACAAACACAACAATGGAACTCCACCCCCTTCTCCTTTAAATTTTACTTTTTCAATATGCCTCTGGCTGCGGAGCCAGAGGTTGGGAGTTCGATTCCCCTCTGGGCCTCCTTGACAGGAGCTGGACTGGATGATCCCTTCCAGCTCTGCAGTTCTAAGGTGGTGATGGTGATGATGATTAGGCACAGAGGTTTATGTGTGGGTGGGTGGGGGGGGTCACCTCTTTGTCCAATTCTGTGCTCAGTTCCTGGGCTCAGCATTGGCTCAATGCTACCGGGGTCTTTTTCCCCCCGGACTTTGGCTGTAGATCCAAGATCTCAGCTGGCAGGGATCCCCCTTCCTGATTTACTGCCATGTGGAAAAGAACTCCTGTCTAGCAAGAGAGCTGGTCAGTTCCCATCAAAGGAAAGAAGTGGGATCAGGGTTCAAAGGGTGCCTCTGGTATCCTGCCGGTCTTGAATACACGGATCTCATCCAACTTTGGAAGCTAAGCAGGAGGGTTGGGCCTGGTTAGTATTTGGTTGGGAGATAGCTAGATACTATCAGAAATCTCCACATAGGGCTAGGAAATGACCTGGCCTGAAATACGGGGTGGGTGAGTGCGTGCATGCATGAGTGCTGCCAGTCAGAGTTGAGTTTATTGGGTTAGATGAAGTCAATACAAGTTCCTTTGCTTTCTGCCCTCCTAATGGTGTCCTTCAGTGTATCTCATTTTGGCCCACAACTCTATGATGCGGGGTGTACGCCTGACTCACGAGGTGGAGTTGCTTTGTAGGACTGCTGAAGTGGCAACCTACATGAGATGCTTTCAAGACTCAGGAGAAGGGAAGTCAGATGGTGGAGTGTCCTGAGCTTCAGATCATCGGCTGGCCTTTGCAGATTAGGGAATCCTTGGTGGTGACACACCCCTCCCCTGCAAATATTCAGAACTGCACTGGTTCCTTCTTTGCTAGCATTTGGTGTACAGCTTTTTGGAGAGGAAGAAAAATGTATGGGAACAGAGGTACTCAGGGGGCATCTGGGTGAGCGGATGGAAAGGCCAGGGGTGCAAATTCAGGGAAAGTGCAAAACATAATACAGGTGTTCCTCTATACATTTTCACATTGTCTTTGTGCAATTTGGGGGGTGGGTGGGGCTAGGGGATAATGATCCTGTCATGATATTTAGTATACAGTGCCGTGTTTTGACCGGAATGTTCAAATCCTTTCCCTAGGGAATTTTTTTAGAAGGAAGAGGAGCTTTTTCCCTCCTCCAGAAGGCAAAGTGGAATAGTTAGAGAAAAATATTGCTTCTTAGGTCATCGCCCGAGTTCTGGATGGCGGGGTAGGAAAACGGTTTTGGTGGCGCCAAAGAGGACCTGCATGCCCACCCCCACCTCCCCCAAAAATAAGAGGGCAAGGGGCTTGGAGAAAAATACTGCCCCCACTTTACATGGGTAGAGGTGCAGGATTCGAAATCTGTTGCTATATTTTAAATGGAAATACAAGACGGACCTTAGCCGTTCAAGTGTGCTTTGGTGTGGGTGTGGATTGTACACCTCCTCCAGTAGAAGACACCTTAAACCAGAGGGATTCTCAAAGAGAATAAGTCCTGTTCCCCTCTCTCGTCATAACCCGGAAATGATGCAGGTAAAGAAAACCAGTCTGGTACCTTTAAAGTGAACAACAGATTTCTTTCCCTCTAAGCTCTTTGCAGGTTGTGGTCTGTTCTTGCAGGGCCTGGAGTATAATATTTGGCTCACCAAAGCCCCTTTTCTTGTGCTTTTTGTTCTTCCATAAAGCCAGTCCTTTGACAACAAGCCTCCAGGCAGAGAACTTCGCCAAAGGAGGATGGGGGGCCGCCCTGAGCTGAGCTTTGAAAGCCGGGGCTCAGGGTGGAAAGGTTCCAGCCTCTGGAGACCTCTGGCCTTGCCACCAGCTGTTGAAAACAGGACTGGCTTCAGGCTGGCCGAGGCAAAAAAAAGGATGGGGTGGATTAGGAAACGGGAACAAAGGCGATTTTATTGCTGTCAAGATAGACTTTAAAGGAGAGGTGAGGTTCAGTGATTCCCTAGAAACAGACCCTGTGCCTTGAGCCACACAAATCTTTTTTCCTTTTCTTATATCCTCTCTCTCTTCTCCCTCTATTTTTGAGATAAATAGAAAAGGAGGTTCAAGAGAGAGAAACAGTCCTCACACGGTGGTTCTAGTGTTTTAAAACTAGGAATTATGACCCTCCTCCTCCGATATCCCCCGACTGGTTTCTCTATTTATTTATTAAAAATATTTTTACCCCGCCTTTCTCCTAAAAAGGACCCCAGGCGGCCAGCAGAAGACTTAGGCAGAAGAAATTGTTTCCTTATAATGGGTTCCCCCCCCAAACACACACACACTCACACACAGGGGGAAAAGCTTTCCGGGACCACGCTTTCGGACTTCGTTTAGAAAACTCTGCCCCGGTGAACGGTTTGAGAGCCCGCGCACGCCTCGGGTCTACATCGCACCAGGTGACGTGGGTTTTAAACAAAGCTTAAAAGAAAAGTTCCTGTTCCGACTACAGCTCCCAGATTCCGCAGCCAGCATGCTGGGAATTGTGGCAGCCCCCCCCCCCCCCCCAAAAAAAAAACGTTGCCTAGCTCTGGCCGGCGGTCCACCAAAGCTTAGGGGGAATAAAGCTCGTGAAGCTTTCGGGTGCTACAGGAGTGTTCGCTGGTTTCCTTGGAACAGAGCGAGGGGGCTATATTTCCCTCTCTCGAAATCGGGTACAGGATGAGCCTGAGGTTGCAATCCTGCACCCCCCTTATAGGGGAGCATGGCTATTTCACGACCGTAGCGGAACTATTTTAGGAAGACGGTCACTGGAGTTAAACAAGTTAATTCCATACGTTCAAATCTACCTATAATTTGCACAGAAACAAAGCGCTCATTTCCGAAGGGGAAACAGAGGCATTGAAATGGCTCAAGTGTGTTCAGCGCCTACCCATTGAAATCAATGGGACTTATGTCAGCTGCTGTTTTCGGTAGGTGTAAGAAAGACCTCGTCCGGTCCTAATCCATTTTATTTTCTCTTTTAGGAAGTGTGCGTTCAAGCGGTGGGAAGTCTGCTCCCTCATCCCCCCCACTTCTTTATTTAATTTATATGTTTAAAATATTTTTACCCCGTCTTTCTCCTTAAAAGGACCCCAGGCGGGTTTGTGAAATACTTTCTTTGTAAAATACTTTTTTTTAAGTCGTGCTTTCTTGTTTTTCAAAGTCAGCTGCTTTCATGGAAGCGTTTGTTTTAATCGATTAACTGCTTTTTAAATATATTGATCTAATTAATTAAGTGACGGAAACGACCCGCCTATGCTTCAAGTTCCAGTGAAGAACTTAAAAGTTACAACAACCGGAGTTAATCTGGAGTAAATTCACTTCAATAAACATGAATAGTCCAGAATCCTTCTGCTTGCTTGCTTGCTTGTTTCCTTCCTGGAAGTAAACCCCATTTACACCCTCTGGATCTTACCTCCGAGTAAACCCGCCTGGGATAGAGTCCTGGGGCCAATTCTTAACACACCGTTACGTTCCGACTCCGCATGCATGGGGAAACTGTGGTGTAAAAGCCCCTGAAAACATTTCAGGTATGTAGTTTCCCCCCTGAAGTCTTGAGTCTTCCGTCTTCTTTCTGCTATCATTTCCTCTTTCCGTGAAACCTCGTTGAGTTTTATATTAAAGCAATTTTTTACCATTGGCCCTCGGTTGACCCCATTTATGTCTCTCCTGCGCGTAAATTACGCCCCGTTATTTATAGCTGGCCTCGCCTCCGCCCGGCACGCGCTACCCACCGCAGCTATGCAGGAAAACGCAGAACGGCGGACATCCTCGAGGAACGTACGTTATTTCCTCGGTGCCCTACAACGTTCCATATGGTTTCCTCTGAGCTAGGCCACCGCCGTTCCAAGCCAAGGGGAGTTAATACTGGGAAACTCCACCGAAAACGACCGAGGGTGAGCTGGGAACGACCCTTTACTCTCGTTTTCGTTACTTCCTTTGAAAAGGGGAAGTCGTGAAAGGGGACAGAAAGCCAGCGCTGAAAGCGCAAGGGGTGTAAAGAAAACCTGAAAGCAATTTTTAAACGGTTGACGTGAAATTGACTAGACTGGTGGGGAAATTGACCTGCCTGGTCAGAACTGGCAAGAGCGTCTTTTGGGCAATCAAAGCAGGAAAGTAAGAAGGGGACACCCCTCTGTCGAAGAGATGAGGAAAAGATTTTAAATAAGGACAGACACAGGGAAGGGGATGGCCTTCACAATATTTAGAAGTTGGAAACATGTCTGATGCTTCTCCAAGCAATTCCTTACATATTAAGGGGGAAGGAAAAGGGGTGTGGTAGAGAAAGTGTGAGGCAGTCCATGATTTTGGCAAGGAGGTACCCTAAAAGGTTGGTATGAGGCACCCCTTTGCTCCACTTTCTAAAGCTTAAGCAGAATCCTCTCCCAGTTCTACCTGGAGACACCCAAGAGACCTAACTGGGACCTTCTCTGTGCCAGACGTGGGTTCTGTCATAGAGCTACTGACCTTTCCCCCTAGGTAGGTAGGGATGATGACTGGAGCGTAACCCATCTGCAAGGTGCCGCCATGGAGAAGATTCACCCATCTGCATTTAATTCATCCACATGTAACCCTCCAGCTATCAGGAAGAGATGTTTGCTTGCTCATTCTGTTTAGTATTTAGTATTTTTTGCTCATTCTCTTTAGGATTCCTTCTGTAGTCATGAACATGGATATTGGCTTTTTTCCAGCTAAAATTTTTCCTAAGTTGGGGAGGGTGATGGGCTGTCTGGAGGCCACAAAAATGGCCTTGTGGCCCACAAGTTGCCCACCCCTACTTTAGTGCAAGTATTTAAGTACTTTTCTTTCTTGTTGTGTATGTGGAATCTTTGCAGGCTAGACAGACAGACAGAGAGACACCCCTGCCCTGTCCTTCCTGTGGAGGATTAGATAAGCCTTCCAGCTCTCTCCTCACAGCTCAAGTTTGCTGGCACTTGCCCAGAAATTCATTAGGTGAATCCAGAATCATTATGTTCTTATTAGACTGGGTTAAGCAATATACAGACTCAGCAAGAATGATACGGCCGGGGAGGAGAAGACACAATGAAGGAGCACAAGTGTGTGTGTGTGTGTGGAATTAGGGAAAGACTCCTCCTCTTGTCTGTTTGTGTCAGGCCAAAAGAAACATTAATTATTGTTGTTAATTTTTCATTAGCTAGGCAGCTCCTAGCTAACGAATGTAAAGCAGCATTTTACAGCAGAAGCAAAGGGGTGAGTGTGGGGCTAGTAGAGGATTAGAAAGCTTTCTGCCCTCATGCAGCTTACAAACCAAAGTTTCCTGGTCGGGAAGGAACCGAAGAAGCACCAAGGAGCCCTTTAGAAAGGGAAGTATTTACATCAGGAACTTTTTTAGAGGCTTCCTGGGCTGCTCTGTTGACAGCAAACTCAAATGACTGAATGCCTGTCATCCAAAATGGGCCCTCCATAAACAGTGAGGTCACAGGGAACGAAAAGGTAGAAGGTTACAAATCAAGAAAGAGCCATCGCATGTGATACTGTTTAGGTATCGCTAAGCAGCTAGGTCACAAACTGCTACCATATACTGTGATTTACCTGCATTCTACAAATGTTGGCCCTAGGGTTTTACACCACTTGGGCCACGGTAACCTAAAGGGCCTCCTGTCTCCTGATGAACCTGTCTAGATGCTGAGACCTTCAAGGGAGAACTTCTCAAGACACTGTTGTGTATAAAGGCTTCCTGGATGAGTAAGTGGGAGAATTCTGTGTCGCTCCCAGATTGTGGGTTGTCTGGAGGAGATACCTTTTCAGTTTGGCCCCGGAAACTATTTTGAGGATGATTCATTATGGTGATGATTTGGATGTTTTCTAGGTAGGTAGGTAGGTAGGCAGGCAGGCAGGCAGGCAGGCAGGCCCAGCAAAGGCCAAATACAGTTCTCAAGTACTCAAGGGGTGCAGTTCAGTCTATCGGTCACCCCAAAGGCCCCCACATTTCTGCTCATTTCTTGTTCAGATTCCGTCAAGTTGTTCCCAACTTACGACACGACCCAAAGAAGGTTTTCAAGGAGAGTGAGATGATCGAGGAGGGATTTACCACGGCCACCCTGCCATGACTTTTCATGGCCGAGCAAGGATTTGACCCTGGCTCTTCTGAGTCCTTGTCTGCCTCTCCGTCCACTACACCGCACTGCTTAGAGGAGTGTAGAAGCACAGGAGTGTGCCTTACACTGAATCAGATCAATGCTCCATTGAGCCTGGTGTTGTCAGCTCTGACTGGCAGGAATGCTTCTTTGGGATTTCAGGAGTGACTCTGTCCTTACCCTAAGTGGTGACACATCCATTATTCCTCGGTGGTCTCCCATCGGAGTACTAAACGGGCTAGGGCTAGGCTCGTCCTGCTTAGCAACCAAATTTAGACAAGACTTGGGTGTATTCCGGGTGGCGTGGTGGTACCATGTAACCAGAGTCATTGAACTGCTTTGAGTTAGACCATTGGACCATTCAGCTCTGGATGGTGTGTGCTAACCTGTGGCCACTTTCTGGAGCTTCCGATAAGACCTTTTCCGATTCTACCTGTGGATTCCACAGAGTAAACCTCAGGTTTTGGCATGCAGGGCAGTGCCAGTGCTACTGAGCTGACTCCCTTTGCCTCTATCCAGGTGTGTCTCTACACCAGGAGTTCTCACGCAAAGGGTTTTGCAGGCCTTCCTTTTCACACAACGACACCATCACCCAGTGAATTATTTTTATGAACATTTAATCTGTTTACTTTGGAAGTGAAGGATGCCTGGTGCCATTAACTGATGCTGTTTGTTTTCCTCTCCCTCCCTTGACACCTTGGGGAAAAAAGAGGGTGCCTTTCCTTCCATTAACACGACTGGCGTGGGGAAACATTATGAGCCATCTTGCTAATGGTAATGAATGTCCTTGATTGATTTCTAATGGGGAAATAATTACCAGGATGGAACAGAGATTCCTTTCTTTGTTTACTGGTGTGTGCATGTGTGTGTGTTCTAAAAAAATAATTCACAATCTTTACTGATTTATTTTGGGGTTTTGGGAAGAAGGGGAGGATGGCTGACAAAGGAGCTTTCCTCGGTCTAGAAAAACAACAGCAACATGTTAACATGAGAACACAACTTTGTTGCTGTTGTTGTTAAGTGCCCTCAAGTGGCTCTCAATTTATGGTGACCCCATGAATGAGCTATCTCCAAAACGTCCCATCCGCAGATGCTCCGCTTGGCTCTTGCAAACTCGAGCTTGTGGTTTCTTTTAGGGAGACAGTCCATCTTGTATTGGGTCTTCCTCTTTTCCTCCTGCCTTCCACTTTTCCCAGCATCATGGTCTCGGCCAGAGAATCCAGCCGTCTCATGATGTGCCCAAAGTTGGCCAGCCTCAAATTCAACCATTTTTGCCTCCGGAGATAGTTCAGGCTTGATTTGATCTAGGACCCACTTGTTCCTCTTCCTGGCATTCCCGGGTATCCACAAAGCTCTCCTCCAACCCCACATTTCCGAAGAGCCAATTAGACTCCAACTAGCACCCCAAAATCTTCAAATCTGTAAGAACTGGAGAAGTTCATTTTTTTTACTTCCACAAAGAATTCTTAGTAATTCTGGGAGTGCAAAACAGTAGGCTTTCCCAAGCGGTGTCCATTTCGTTAGGAACGAGTTCCACGGCGCCAGCCGGTGCCCATTTGGCCGCCTCCAGACAATTGGCTGCCTGAGGCAGGACAAGGAATAACAACCCTCCCCTTCCAAGGGCAGCGGTACAAATATAACCATCTTCAAGCAAGCATCGGACAAAGGGCGGCCCTTTGCGGACGCTCCCGAGCAATTTCTCTCCCGACGTGGTTCCTCTCCAGCCACGACCCTCCCTCCCCCTCGGAGCTTTAGAGGGAAACTCTCCGAGAGCCGGTCCGGAAAGCTGAAGGCATCGCCCCCCTTTTCTCCTTGTCTCGCCCTGGGCTCTGGAGCCGCGCGTTCGCGGCGCGACGCCTCGTCTGGCGCTTTGAAACCGCAGTCACTCCGGATCGCCTCTCTCTGCCGAGAGCAAGAGACAGAAAGCCCGTTTCGTTTGCCGGCGGACTGTGTGAGCGCCTGGAGTTATTCCACCGTCAGAAGTAGAGGACAGATGGTGGGAAGCCCCGTGGGCGGCAGGACGGGCCCCTTTCCCGAAATTTTGGAGGGGAGACCCCGCTTTCAGGCTCCCCTTCTCCTGCGGGACCCTGGAAAAAACCTCAGCTGGGGAGCAAAGAGGCGAGGAAAGGCAGGAAAGGCGATGCGATCCTGCAGCAAGTTAAGGGCGGAGGCGAGGTGGGAGGCAGCCCGGCCATTGGCCACATGGTTCGCTGTCCCCTTTAATGGCTGCAGGGCTGAGTCGCGAGGAAGCCTACAGGCCAGTGAATCATTTAACAGCTCTGGGCAGATTTGTGGGTGACTTTAGTAGGGGTGCTGGGATCGGGCCCCGGGGGTGCTATTTCGGATAACTCCTTGGGCTCTTCCTTTGTCGGAGAAGCATCCCAGGCACAGGAGAAGCTTAGCTTAGAGAAATGCCCAACCGTTTTTGACTACAACACCCCAAATCCCCCAGCCTGTGATGCTGGGAAGTGTGACTTCTGCCTTTGTAACTTTACCCTGAAAGTCAGCTTTGGGGAAAACATGACTTTCCCCCCAACTACAGTTCCCATAATCCATGCTGAACGACGGAATTCTGGGATTTGTAGTTTAAAAAAAAAACAGTGGCATTTCCGAACAGGAAGAAATGCATGAAATGTTGCTCTAGGATGTTGCTCTAGGATGTAGAGTGGTAGGATGATGCCATCATCTTGGCCAGAGCCTGAAGAAGTGGAGCCATTTTGTATCCTAACACTTCTTTTTAATAGAAGTTGCTGTTTACAAAGCACCAAAACCTGCACACGTCGCTCTCATAAACAGCATGCTTCTCCATCTCTCAAGGATTCTTGTGAGAGCTTTAGTGTTTCAAACTACATGAAGTGGTTTCTGATGTGATTGCTGCACACACTCCACTAGTTCTGTTGTGGCACAGAATGTGAAAGCGATCTCAAAGTCTATTGTCATGGTTGGCATAGGAGCCAGTTTCCTAGAGACCCGGAGTAGATTTGAAAATGCTAATCACACAAGGAAACAAGAGGCTGGTCCAACAGGACCAGAAGTTAAACCATGTGTGGTCAATTGCAGCTTTCAAGATGCTTTTGGACTACAAATCCCATCAGTTCCATCCAACCGTGGTGTTGGACGTTGCAAGGACAACACCAACAATAGATGAATGGAGGGCCTCCTTGGCCTCCTTGTTGAACTGTTTATATATGGAATCCAGGACGGGTTCAACTGTTCAGGTAACTGTGATGTTGCACAAGGTCCCTCTCATTGCAAACTTTCCGTCATGCTTCCTGATGAGGCTATCTGTGGTTCAAAGGCTGAGGGTAAGATTTCCTTGTGGCAGGTCATGACGGAACATTACGTCACGTACCTTTCTCCCAACCACAGATTGAACTCTGTATCTCAGGGGTATTATATTGGCCTGAGCTCCCACCTGCCTGAGACACCTGTCAAGAGTCGATCGTGCCCTGTAAATCCCCAACCTTAGGATCTATCCTTCAGTCTGAATACATTTTCCCCCAGTGTGAGAAGACTAGAAAACTCAAACTATTTGCCAACCTCTAGAGCAGTGGTTCCCAACCTTGGGTCCCCAGATGTTCTTGGACTACAACTCCCAGAAGTCCTGGCCTGCACATCTTGGGTAGCTTGTCACTCTCCTGCTCAGAAGGCCCTTTTCTGTTCTCATCCTGATGTATTCAGGGTCCAGCAGAAAGACAGTAGAGAATGACTTTGCTTGGTGTTGACTGAACACTTGCTTCCAGTCATTCATGTTGTTTGGAACAGCCAGTCAGTGGGGTTGATATTCATCCCCTGTTGGGTACCAGAACTTGAAGGCCATGTCAGGCAGTGGCCAAGTGGCTATTTGCAGGTGTGGTGAGAGTAAGTGTACTATAGTACAGGAATGGGGTCAACGGGTCTAGTTTCTTGTTCCTAGGAGCCATGAAACTCACCAGGTAACCATGTCCCAGTAGCTGTCTCTCATCCTACCTAATAGGGACATTGTGAAGCTCAAATAGAGAGAAGGAGAGCCAGGTGTGTCTTCAGGAGCTAACTGGAGGAAAGAAAGTATATAAATATAACTAATAAACAAAATGAGAAGGTTTTGGGGCCATGTCGGCTTTTCCTTTTGAACCCCCTTTGGTTACACATGACACAGCTTCCAGGCTTCAGCTATGATTGCTAAGATAAGATCCTCTTCTACGAAAGGTGTTGGCACTTAGGAGCTGATCTCGTTAGCGTAATTAACGTCAAAATACATCCCATCGGAAAGGGGGGAAAAGAAGGTCCCTTACTTAGGCAGACTTCACATGTTCTCTTTTAATTTGAAGCAGAGTCCGTGTGTCTTCTGTATTTTCCGATGTCCTTGACATTCCCTCTGGAATGGTGACAGCAGAATAGGTTGTACCTGTCACCCTCTCCCTCAAAGGCAGTGTAATGAATGCCGGCACCCTAAGATTCGTGGACGCATCATGCCAGCTCTAGTCACACGGATAATTTTGTTTCCAACCTTTTAAACTCCATAGCTTGTTTTAGTCTTACCTTCCTGTTCTCTGATGGACTGAGCATGGGCTAGCTTTTTGTGAGTATGGACTGATCAATGCTTTAAAAAATAAATCTACTCATATCAACATCTTATGCACACACTTGAGAGAAACGTATACATTAAAGAAGGTCGTCTAAACTTCCAGAAGGGGCGTTGGCTGTGCTGGGATTTCTCCCCCCACCCCACTCCCAATAACATTTCCAAGTTCTGTCCAAAGCCCAAGAGGAAAATTTTGAAGTTCCAGATCTGTGTGCCAAGAAATGAAGCAAAAAATAAATAAATAAACAACTCACACTGCACCTTAAAAGCTCAACTAGAGAGGAAGCGCTAGACACATTCTGAAGGTAGCTAGAAAGCATTAGTAGAAGTTACAACAAAGACCTGGTATAATTCTAATTGGCCTCTCTGTCTGAACTCTTGAATGACGCTGGAAGTCTGTTCCTTAAGGTGTCTACATCACAGCTTGGCAACTCATTATATTTTTTTGGCCAATGAGGGTAGAAAGACAACAGTCCTTCAAAAGTAAAGTAAGGGGCAGGAAGGAAGCAGCTTTATTGGTATAACGAGCAATGTTTTTCTAGTTTTCAGGCAGACAATTTCCGATGGAAATTAATCACTTGGAGCTGAGAAAGCCGCCATCAAGATGGCCAACGGGGTTCAACCCCTTCCTGCCATTTCCGCAAAGAAAACAACACAATTCTATGCCTCCCCAAGCTGAATCTGTGTTCATTTCACAGCTGTTTTATTTCTACTGTCAAGATTTTTTTTAAAAATGAAGGAGCAGTTTTTGAATACATCTCTGTGATATTTTTTTTAAAAGAGCTATCCTTGACCAGTCAAAGTTTTTTTGTTGTCTGGAAGGGATGAGAAGATGTTCTTTGTTCTTGGAGAAATTCAATTCCTCGGCCGGCACGTCATCCGGACATGGCTCATGGAGGAGGCAGTAGAATGCTTAGGAGCCGGGGTGCATGCAACCCCAGGGTAAAAATTAACACTCACGGGACAGTCATGCAAGAGGGAGAAAATCAATTGTATGGTGGTGCTGGGGAAATCGAGGCCATGAGCCCCCCCCCCCCAACCAACCTTAGAAGTGAGGAGATGTTGGACATAATGTAACGAATTTGCAGAAATGGAATTTGTAAAATTCTTCCATAAATTGGAAGTAACAATTTTGGTGGCTAAGGTTTCACTGCCCTCTGGCTTAAACTTGAGTCACTTGAGAAGAGTATATGCAGAGAAGACGAAGGGAATAGGAGGTCTGTGTTAAGCCTACCGGTTTTGCATTCTTGAGGATGAAGGAGGAGTTGGCAGGAGGTGGTATACCTCATTGGAAAGAGTAGGTTCATCATCACAACCTTCCAGCATCACATTTTTTTACCATTTAAATTTTGGCACCCAGTTGCTCAGTCTAGTAGTTGCATTTGTTATGTGCCATCAAGTTTCTTCCAACTTATGATGACCCTATGAATCAGTGGCCTCCAAAGTGTCCTATAATTAACACCCTGGTTTCAGGTCTTGCAGACAAAGGGATGCAGCTTCCATTGGGAGTCAATCCATTTCATCTTTGGTCTTCCTCTTTTCCCGCTGCTTTCTACTTTTCCCAGCAGTATTGTCTTCTCCAGTGAGCCTTGTCTTCTCCTGATGTGTCCAAAGTACAATAGCCTCAGCTTAGTCATTTTTTTTTTGCATCTAGAGAGAAGTTTCAGGCTTGCTTTGATCTGGCAGCCACTTGCTTGTCTTACTCCATGGCATCGGCAGGGCTCTCCTCCAACATCGTACCCTGAATTAATCTTTCTTCGCTCTTCAGATTTCACATCTGTACCTAGCAACTGCTGACACTTTCCTATAGAGGATCGTGGCCTTGCTCCCCAATTACAGCTCTGAAGTTTTGCTAAAATCATTTAGTACCTTCGCAAAACAAACAAACAAATAAATACATGAACTAAAAGGAAGCAAGTAAAAAAAGGAGGATGGGAAAGGAAGATAAAGGGCAGGAAGAATTAAAAATGTCTTCAAATTATAGTGAATCTCATTTATGAACTGTGTAGGATGATGCATAAGAAGGCCCTGTGCAACTGAAGTTATCTGAAAGGTATGATTTACACACACACACACACACGAATGACACTATTGAAAAGATGTGAAATTATACTTCAAAATCCTGCAGAAGAAAAAGGGAAGGGGTGTGTGTGCAAGAGGAGGAATAGTTAAACGAGATGCAGACAGCAGAGGTTATTTTGAAAAATGCAACATGGGAAGGACACAATAAAAAAAAGCCGCAGGCAAAACAAAACAGAAGCATGTGATGAAGTCTATTAGAATCAACTTTGCAGCAAACAAAAAACAGAGCATGTGGGTAATGAAGATTCAACTAAGAAGTCCTTTGTACGGCAAAGGAGAAAATCGTCACAAGCTTCCCTGGTTTGGGGCTGAGCAAGCAGGCAACTGGGGAGATGCCAGAGATGAGATGGGGGTTCCTTGTTTTGACCACAACTCTCAGCCTGCAAAGGTGGTGGCCATGATGCTTGGGATGTTTGGGGAGTTGTAGTCAAAAAAAGAAAAAAAGCAATGATTCCCACCTCGGAAAAGAGCTGTTGATTGGAAAGTGGGGGGAGCAAAGTGGTTTGTGCATTTGGGTCAATCGGCAGGATTGCCAACACTAGGCACCCTCCGAGAGGCCTTTACAAGAATCCCTGGAGCGTTTGGGTTGGGTTCAGTAGAGGCTGACGAGTCCGACACACAGAGCAGTAAATCTGATCCAAGTTTTGGTCCAACTTGCAAGGGCAGGTTTCTAAGGTGCAGGACCTCCTTCGGCGCTCCAGTTCAGCACCTTGGATAGCTTCTGCTGTAAACTTTGGACTAAGACCCAGAGCGGTTTCCCTGCCCCATGGCCCTGGCATCAGCTGGCTCTCTAGGTCTGAATATTTTACTTATTATGCCAATCTATTAATAGGAACTGCACGGCCAGTCTCTCAAGGGGGTGATGATAGCATGCAAGCAGCCTGCTACAGGCAAAAACGAAGCTCAGCTTTATTACTTGGGCTTGTCGGCTGCGAAATGAATGGGAGGTGGTTTTTTAATATGCTCTCTTCCCAGGGCTGGGGCTGCTGTGAGACTGATGCTCCACCTGGATCGTGGCAAGTCCAATAACATTTTATATTTCTTTCCAATGAAGTCCCTCCCTCTGGAACACCGGTGTTCCCATGTAACCCAACTTCTTGGCAACACAACTTTTATTTAGGTTGCCTGGCCTCAGCTGAAGTTGATCCACAAAGACAACACAGACCTTCCATGGTTTATTGGTTTACAATTCTATTTATTTCAATTGATGTCCCCCACAAATCCCCAGAAGCCTGAAGAGCTTGTCCTCAAGTTTTCTAGGTGGCACCCCAAGAGAAGGCTGCTGAGCGCTACCATAAAAGCAGGACATGCAGTACATTCAGCTGGGCCTGCGATTTCCTTCCCTCCTGTTTTCATTTGGGTTTTTTTTTGCCCAAGAAACAGGCAGCAGAGTGAAAGATAAAAGCAAAGTTAGGAAAAGTTACTTTTCTGAAGTTGTTGTTTTGTGCCATCAAGTTGCCCCCAACTTATATGAGCAATCTCAAGTACAGCTCCCAAAATCTTGATGGTCTTGTGGGTTTGGGGGGGGGGGTATGAGATTCTGGAAGTTCCATCTGAAAAAAAGTAACTTTTCCAAGCTATGGATGAGTGCTGCCTCCCATCTCCAAAGAATCAAAATTTGAAGGGGATTGAGGGGTTTTCAGGTCTCTCCTTAAACACACACACACACACATACACACACCTGTTTTCTCAAAAGAGTTTTTCTGATGGCTCATCAAACCCTCGGATTCTCCCACCTCTCTAGATCCCTCCCTTTGCAGCCATCTTATCACACTTTCCGTTGTGCATTTAATGGCTAAGGTGTGAATTCGGGCAGCAGTTCTAGAGGCTACTGAGTAATGAAAAAGGCAAGAGTACTTCTGAGCATGGCTCAATGACAGAAGCCAAGAGAATGAACTAAAACATCTAAGGGTGCCAGGTTGACAGCATCTCATGGCCTGAGATTTCCAGCCCAAGACTAAGGCCAAACTCCAAAACCCGAGACCCGACAGTCCTACGGATTGTTAATAGGTGTTCTTGTTTCAGCAAGACAGACCATCACACCATTGCCTGAATGCTGGAAAAAGCAAGAACAATAAAACCCAGGAAACAAACTGATTTGGCTCTGTTTTAGCTTTGTTGGTCAATATTTGCTGAATAACGGGGTCCTTTTGTCGAATATGCAGTTGTCTTAGGCCACATCTGGATGTTGGATTGGATGCTATTGAGAGGTGGTCTTGGAAACCTTACAAGTCAGTCCAAAATATTTGTCAATTGCAAGACGATCTGTAAATAGAACAGGGCTGCACGGCCATCCGTGACTTCTTTTCAAATCAAATCCTGCCACCTAAGGTGGGTGGCGTGCCGTAACATGGCCAACAGGGCTGTTTCTAGCAGCCGAACGGCAAATTGGCATCGGACAGTCTGTATTGTTTTAGCCAGAAAAGTACAGTCATGGTGATGTATTGAAGGCTGGAATCGCAATAAAAATAGAGGCTATTAGTGTGTACTATTTATGTCATTAGTACTTAGTGGTGGTGTCCTGCAGGGCTCCTTTTTAATGGCTCGTAAAACTGTCCCGGCTTGCGGCTAAGTCAAAGCACTGGCATAAATTTAAACGTCAAGCAATCATCCAGAAGTTGTAAAATGAAGGACTGTAAATTTAGGAGACAGTATTAAGAGACACCGCCTTTGTGCTTCCCCCTCTCTGTGACAGGCAAGGCCATCTTTGTATAATCACATTTTGTACAGGAAGCCTGAATACTTCAGATCCACTGGTGCAAATCAAAAGTCCCAAGTTTCTTTTCTCTTTGGACTACAGTTCCCATAACCCTGTAGCCAGCATGGCCGCTTACCCTCGGATGCAATGTGGGAGGGTGCCCCATGGCCTGCCCTAAAATAATATGGAGATTCCAGGCCAATTCACTTCTGCATGCCTGGGGGGGGGGGGTCCTGTTGGGGAGCACGATCTTATCTCCCCCCCCCCGCCCCTAAAAAGTTATATTTCTGGCTCACTGCTCCTAGAATCCTCCCGCTGACATGTGCAAATCTGCATGAAATTATTACAACAAAAGATTGAATTTCAAAAAGTATGTACGGAAACATATAGGTGAGTTCTTCCATGATTAGAGATCATTCCGGATGATTGCTAAAGATGTTCAGATTCGTATTTTCAGAATGCATCTCCCAGAATTCTGATAATAATCTCCCAAAAGCCACAAACCTGCACACTCTAGGTTATAATAAAGCAGGATTTTTTTATATGTATGAATATATTGCTATTATTATTATATTATTATATTACTATTATTTATTACTTGTGGATGCAATCATGTATGCACTTATTAAATTGTATTATTTGTAATAATTCTAAATGAGGAATAAGAAGAAAGGCTCAATTTAAATGGGCAAAGAAGTCAATCAGAAACCTAGCTTAGGTAGGTAGGTAGGTAGGTAGGTAGGTAGGTAGGTAGGTAGGTAGGTAGGTAGGTAGGTAGGTAGGTAGGTAGGTAGGTAGCATCAAATGGGTCATTAAATCTCATTCAACAAATGACAGCCAGAAATTCCACACCTGTATCTTCTTTGCCCTATCCTATAAATCAATGTAGCGCAAAGTTGGGTCTGTGAAACTCTGTTGTGTAGTTACTGGAGCCTTAGAAATCCAGACTAAAAATGAATGTGTGTGGTGTGTGTGTGTGTGTGTACACCCACACTCATTTTGCTTAATTGGTTTATAGGTTAGCTTGAGAGAGAAAACATTATAATCAAAGGCTTATCTTCCCCTTACAAAGTCTATTGTTGGTTTATTTCTAAGCAACATGAGTCTCTAAAATGCATTAATCAGATAGGATGTATCATCTTCAAAGCGTTCCAGAGAAGCTGTTCTGCATCCGTCTAAATTTTGCAGTCTTCTAATGTTGGAAACGTTTTGTCTTTCTTTCTTTCTTTCTGTGTCTAAAATTCAGCATAGCCCGCTAATGCAGTGAATGCTATTGACTTTCAACCCTCCCTCTGTGTCACAAAGTGATAAGTTAGCAGAGAAGAACACCCTGCTGAGTGGAAATTTCTGCAGAGGATGTTGTGCTGGAGCCATGAGTTAAGAAATAAAGTTGTAATTAAACGAAGGCACATTTCTCCTACCTTGAGTTGACCTGGAACTGCAGTTTCTTGATTGGCTCAGTTAAGAGTTCTCTGAAACCCGTGGGCCAAATCCAGTCCTTTGTCTCTGGTGTTGAAGAGCTGGTGTTGGTGTGCAAGTGGCCTTCCTCTACATCTGCACCACTGCTTTCAACACTGCCCCCTTGCTTTGAATTGAGGTGGGTTAATAATCTCCTTAGCGACTCTGGTTTTCAGTCCAAGTGGGCAGCAGCATCAGAATTATTGAGCTGTTTGCTAGATAAGATGCTGGAGGTAGAGATGGGAAATGCTTTTTTTCAAACGATGATGCCCAGCACCCCACAGCTAGCATGGCTATGAACAACATGGCAGACCAAACTTAAGTACTTCTTCACTCCGTGGATAGAATTGTCTTGTGTAGTTTTTGTGCGTAAGAATTTGGCCCTTCCTTTTTCTCCCATCAGTAAAATTTCCTATTTCCTCAAAAAGTCCTGCAACACATTAAATACTAGCATGGTTTATGTGGTGTAAGCTTTCATGGATTGAAGCCCAGTTCTGCAGAAACAGTGTTTTGCGCCAACCCACTATGAGAGCTAGCTGACCATTCCCCCTGGAAAAGGCTTTCTCGACAGGAAAACTGTCTAGTACTGGGTGTCACAGTTCAAGAAGGACATTGAGACGTTTGCATGTGTCCAGAGCAAGGTGACCAGGAAGATAAAGGGTCTGGAGACCAAGTACTACATGGAATGGCTAAAGGAGTTGAGCATGTTTAGTCTTGTGAAGAGAAGACTTACGGTACGGTACGGTAAACCTTTGTTGGCATAAAACAAAGTGAACAAGGAAATAAAACACAAGGGGAAAGGGATCACAGGGTGAATAGACATAATCAACATTAAATGAGGGAGTACAAAATGATGAGAAGTAATACATAATACCCGGGGAATGGGGTAAAGGAAAGTTCACATTATGAACATTATGAAGCCTTCTTCAAATGCTTGATGGGTTATCAAGTTGAAGATGGAATAAGCTTGTTTTTCTGCAGCTCCAGAGGATAGGACCAGAGGTAATGAGTTCAAATTACCCGGGAGAATATTTTGACTCTACATTGGGAAGAACTTTCTAACAATGAGAGCTGGTTGACAACGGAAGGGACTACCCCGCAGGGTGGTTAGTTCTCCAGCACTGAAGAGGTTGGACGACGATTTGCCAGGATGCTTATGTACGGGTTTCCTGCTTTCGATAAGAGGACCCTATCATCCTATGATTCTATCATTCCATGATCCTTTCTGAGTCCAGTAGAAAGAGACATTGCATTTGCTCTTACGTTGCCTTAGTTAAAGGCATAAAAAGTGTAGAAATAAGTATATATTGTTAAGGACTGAGAGAAGGAAAATAGTAGGAGCTTCTCCTTCTCACACACATTTGTAATTATCCTAGCAACATGTTGGGCTCCTTCTTGGGCTCGGTGAATCTCAGTAGAGATCAAGGTTTTGCAAAACGCAGTCGGAGTCAATGCTGTTTTCCTCGGATGAAGCGGTGGGTATTGTGTGTGAATCGGAGCAGATTCACCGAAGCAGTTTCTTAATTAACTTTCTGAGTAGCCCAGTTCATGGAGCACAGAGCAAGGAAGCTGAGTATCGATTGGGCAGTAAGTCGCAACCCTTAATTAGTTGGTGGTTTAGCAGGAGCTACAACAGTTGATATTCCATCTGACACTGTTTTGGAAGACATTGTCCCATGATTCAGGCAGCGAGCCCACGGCCTTTAAAACCTCATTCTTTCTCCAAAGATCATTTAAGAGTAAGCTCAACGATGAGTCGTTAACTATGCACAATGAGTTGAAATCGAGCCACATTTTATTGAGCTGAAGTAATAATTTGATGTCTATCTAGAAATTGTTTCTGCCAGACCCGTATTTATTGCTTTAGAAAAAGGCTTTAGTAAAACAAACATATAAGGAAGCAAACCAGCAGAAAAACCAGAGAGATAGAAACATGGGTTAATTAATAATAATAACAGCTTGTAGTCATCTCTGCTACGTAACTTTTTACTAATCTTCTTGGTAGAAATTGAAAGAAGGGCTACATGTCAAGTCACATGTTATTTATCCTTGCCCTATAGGAAATAAAAAATGGATGATGGTGATGATGATAACCACCACCACCACCTTTGAAATGCAGAACTGGAAGAGAGTCTATGGATCACCGAGTCCAGCCCTTCTCAAGAAGGCACAGTGGGGAATTGAACTATTGAACTCTCAACCTTTGGCTTCGCAGCCAAAGACCTAAGCCACTGAACTATCCAGCAGTTCATGTCTAATGGGTTCTCATATGAAGAAGAATTCTCTACTGGAGGCACCAAAAACCCTTCTCATGGGTCTCTGCCTCGGCGATAGAGTAAAATGAAATATGGAATGTCCTTCGGTTCAGGATATCTTCAGCACAAAAATGTCCCAACTCTAGACGCCCCGCAGTGTCTCCCATCTCTAAGCAGAAATGGTTGCATGGTGCTGCCAGTTTAAAAGGGGAGTGAATATGCTCCTTTTTGATCCCTTTTTAAAAGGGCGGTGCAGGGAGCCCGCTCTTCTCCACATTTTCCATCCTTTCTCTTTACCCCCTTTCTCTTTCATGGATCCGAGACTGGTGCTACTGCAACCATAGGATAGGCTTTGGTGATTTAATCAATGACTCTACAGCAGGAAAGGGAAGGAAGGCTCGTGTCTAGAGTACAGGGCATACGCCCCTTCTCCATGGCTGCCAACTGAGCATTTTTCCTTCATTGTTCTTACCCTTTCTTCACTTGTAATTTTGACACAAGAATGCTGGGATTAGCACAATGGAAGTTTTGGGGTGCTGCTTTGCCCTGTTAATACTTCTGGGCTCTTTGCTCCGCCCCATGGATGCCCTCAAATACCCTCAAAACACAACCTAATTCAGGTGGTAGATATACATTTCTCTGAAGACCATGCATACAACCTCAATCTCTTTATCCACGCATCCATCTGCCTTTTAACAGCAGCACCTAACATGGGCAGAGGAGATCAGTGTGTGCTTCAGTACACTGACAAGCATCACATACTGTTTCATCTCATCCAACTTGTTGGTATCACACACATCCAATGTTGGTTCCATGTGTCATCTGTGTCTTCTTCCCCCCCATCAGCCAATGAGATCCTTTTCTTTACTATCATTTTCAGCACACTTTCCTCTCCTTTGCATGTTGACAGTCATTGTGTCTCTCTACAGATGGTCTTGGAGATCATAACTGAGAAGAGATCTCTAATTAAGACATTTATCCAATACAACAGAACTTTGCCAGCAAGGATTGACTTGAAATGATCAATGTTTTCTTCCTGTGTCTATGGTCTTTCTGTTATTTATGCATCACTTTCCCTTCTAGTGTCAACCAATCCTTGATTCCTCCATGAACCTTGAGTGTCCATGTTTTCTTCCCAGCTCTCACCAGGTTGGCGGTATCTTTATTATCTTTGCTAGGCGTCTGGAGAGGTGGGTAATTGTTACTTCCCTCCACCAAGGATGGCCATAAATGATATGCGTATAAAATATTACAGCTGTGCTCGTTACTATAAGAAGGTAACAGATGGCACCTACACGGATGGCTTGTAGGCTGATTCCCCCCCTCCCGCCACATATTTGTGACATTGCTTTGTTGAGTTAGCAGTTGTGTTCCAGGATTTATGGGGTGGGAATTTATTAGTAGTGGCTAGAGATGGGTTGATGTGTGGTTTAGGATTACAGTTCCCGTGCTGCTGGGGAATTCTGGGAGTTGTGATCCAAAAACACAGATCTGCACATTGCTGGCAGTGGATAAATGCCCCATGGCTGAAAGGTATCTCTAAAGTAAAAATGGGGGAAACACCCACTCCTGTTCTAAAACGTTGCATGGCTTTTTCAGGGTATGCATTTTTCCTACCCAAAGCCAACATGGGGATGTTGCAGTAACAAACTTAGCGGAACCGATAGGGTGTGAACCCTGGGGGTTTGGAGGTGGGGACACCCCAGTGAAGCCAGCCCTCTGCTCATCCATGACCCCAAAGACAATCAGAACATATGTCTTACTCTAATCAGGTTCTGATCTTACCTCTTGACAGCTAATCCTTAGATCTCAGGCAGTTTTGGGCTGGATTCTGTAACTATTAAATTCTCTCTCTCAATTTTCTTTTCAATTTAAAGATTTCCTTCTTCCTCACTTGATGTCACATTAAAGTCCAAATTAGATAGATATTTGGGTATAATAACTTAATAGGCTGCCTTTAGTCGGTCCCCCAGGATAGTGTTTAATGAAGTTCTGAACAGTTACTAATTCCTTCATTCATAAATAAAACATAATCAGGCAGGAAATGGGGGGGGGGAGGGGGCTGGGAAGGAATATTATGACACAGAAAATGACTCAAATGACGGAGATTTGAAAGAACAATAAATAATAGTATTTTGCCTTTGGAGATTTTGGTATGTCCGTGCACATTATGGCTTTCTCATAACAGTCAACGATCATGCAATCATAGAATAACGGAGTTGGAAAGGGACCCATAAGGCCATCGGGTCCAACCCTCTGCTCAAGGCAGGAATACAAATCAAAGTTGATCTGACAGATAGCTGTCCAGCTTTTCTTGAAGGCCTCCAGTGCTGGAGCGCTCACCACCACCCAAGGTCATTGGATCCATTGTTGTACTGCTCTAACAGTTGAGAGGTTTTTCCTGATATCCAGCCTAAATCTGGCTTCCTATAACTTGAGCCCATCGTTATGTGTCCTGCACTCTGGTATGGTTGAGAACGGATCCTGCCCCTCCTTTGTATGACTATCTTTCAAGTCTTTGAAAAGTGCTATCCTATCTCCTCTCAGTCTTCTTTTCTCAAGGCTAAACATGCCCAGCTCTTTCAGTCTTTCCTCCTAGGGCTTGGTTTTCAGTCCCCTGATCATCCTTGTTACCCTCCTCTGAACTTTCTCCAGTTTGTTGGCATCCTTGTTCAAGTGTGGTGTCTAGAACTGGACACACTACTCAAGATGGTCCATGGAAACCCTCCAGCCCTCTGACCTTTCAACCACTTGGGGTTTTGCCTCCATGTAGGCCACCACCTATTGCCTCTTAAGTGCTCTTTGCTTTCAGAGTTAAGTGGTCTTGCAGGAAAACAGCTTTGTCAGAAAAACCACATTGACCCCTGGGGAAAGAGAGACACACCCATTGTCTCTCTTTCCATGCAATAATTCCTGCTACTAAGATACGCCTCAATACAAAGTCGTCTCTATTACACACACACACACACTTCAAATAGAATTTGGAACCTTAAAATAAAATAATAAATGAAGGGTTTTTGAGTACCCCTGTGCATTAGTGTCACAAGATCTGGTCTCTTCCCCAGGATCTCAATGGGGGAATCCTATAGGGTTGGGCTAGGCAACTTCTGAGGGTGGGTGAGATCACATTTTTGTTGGGGCCATAATCCACACCTGCAACTAGTGGTGTGAAGAATATATATATATATATATATATATATATATATATATATATATATATATATATATATATATATATATATATATATATATATATATATATATATATATATATATATATATTTAAAAAATCTCATTCTCATCAGTTTTCCAAGTTTCACCACACTGAGACTTCTCCCTCCACTAGTAAGAATTTTCAGGGTTTTTTCTTTGCCAACCCACCACCCCACCAAGTGTTTTGCTGCAAGTTATGAGGTCACTGTTGGTATTATTTCTTGCACACTGCATTACACAACTGAGTTTGCAACGCACAACCTCTACGCTGATTACATCACTCACAGCAAAACTTGAACCCAAAGTAATGCTATTTATGTTACTCTGGCAACGGGAGTTTGGCCATAGCATCCTGAACATTTTCAGATGCAGGGCATATGAATTGACCAGTGGGGACTGTAACAAAACCGTCCTGGGCCTTATTTGGCAGTAACTTGGTCACACCTGTGACCACCGTCCCTCAACCTCTTCTAGAAAATCAATTCCAACCAGCTTTCACTGATAATGAAATTGTTATCTCCTATACCCACATGCATTTCCTCTTTCTTTCTCCTGGGTCTTCTGCAATGCGCAAAGATCATGGGGAATCCGAAGGAGCTCCTCCATCGGCACGATGAGAGACTGGGCCCTGTGAACTATGGTGGCCACCTGTAGTTTCTGCAGACTTCAGTCGAGTGATTGATGCCTGCGTGGTACCTCCTGGGTTAGAGCTGACTTTAGAGATAGATCATGGCTAGAGGAAGATGACAGACCGAGAGAGAAGGACAAAATGTTCCCCATCATTTGCCACTAATTGATGTGAGGGGTATTTCACAGAAGCTCACATCATTTTTGACTGAGGTTCCTGACTAGGGATGTAGGTACCAAGTATCAAGTAACTAGCTAGAAAATGTGGGACTGTATGACGACATGGATGTATGGCATTGTGTGAAATGCCATGTGAGTACATTGTGGCTCATTGGCAAGGTGGGCAGATTCTGGGCACTTGGAGGCAATTTCCTGAATTGACCCCCTGCTATCATAAAAAGACTTATCGTCTGTGAAAAGGCTATTTTTAACTTCTAAAAGGGTATGTGTGTGCACCTTTCTAAAAAAGAAGTGCTTCTCCTGGATTTTTGTACAGCAGGACAGAACAGAATATATTGCAATGATTCATCATTACAATAAAAGCAATTTACCAAGTACAGTAGGCATGGGAGGGGAGTAATTAATTTTGACTGAAAATCTTAATCATTTTGGTCTAAAAGTAATATAACTAGTGGTTAAAAAAACATTTAGGTGTAATGCGTAACACATAATTCCTTTCAAAAGTTACTTCTAAAGACATTTTTAGGGCTAGTCTCACCAGAAGTCTTGAAGTTTTATGATGTTCTCTCACGAGTCCTCAAGGAAGTTTTCTCTAGTTTTTTCTTTTTGTAATTTTTCCCAATGTGCAGTATCAGAATTGGCCACTAGTGGGAACCAGAGAGTATTTCTTGTGTACCTTCAACCAGAATAGAGAGGATATGAAACACAAGCATCACAACAGTGCTGTTGATGTTACATGCTGTCAATTCACCTCCAACTCATGACGACCATATGAATGAGAGGTCTCCAAAATGTTCTGTCCTCAACTGCCCCTGCTCAGCTCTTGTAAACTCAAGCCTGTGACTTCCTTTAGGTAGTTAGTCCATCTCATATTTGGTCTTTCTCTTTTCCTGCTGCCTTCAACCTTTCCCAGCATTATTGTCTTGTCCAGAGAACCCTGCCTTCTCATGATGTGCCCAAAGTCTGACAGCCTCAGTTTCCACATTTTTGCCTCCAGAGAGAGTTCAGGCTTGATTTGATCTAGGACATGCTTGTCCATCTTTCTGGCAGTCCAGGGTATCCATAAAACTCTCCTCCAGCTCCACATTTCAAACGAATCCATTTTCTTCCTGCCAGCTTTCTTCTCTGTCCAGCTTTCACACCCATACACGGTGATTGGAAATACAATAGTGTGGATGATCTTGGCCTTTGATCTCCAGCAACACATCCTTATACTTGATGATCTTTTCTAATTCCTTCACTGGCGCCCGTCCAAGTCTCAGCCTTCTTCTGATTTCTTGCCTGCAGTCTCCCTTTGGACTGATGATTGATCACAAAACTAGAGGATAATAAATGAGTGGGAAATCTACTCCATATCTAGCCATAGTGTGTGTGTGTGTGTGTGTTTAGCTAAACTTGCACCGTGTAATTCCTGAACCATCTAGACAGATGCATATTATTTATCCGTCTGCCTCTTAGTCATCCCATGCAACGTATTGATTGATATCTGAGCTCTGTAAACAAATCAATACTGGCACACAATGCCAAGCAGAGGCAAATTAGTTAATTTAAGCAACTGGTTGTTCTCATAACTTCGCAGCAGTGGGATGATTTTTCACTGATTTCCCTTTCTGTTTAAGGGAGCATCTAAGAAGTTGCTGATCCAGCCCCTTCTTACATTAAGGAAGTGCGTCTAGACATGTGTGAATTAGGTGGCATGATTAACTGGTAAATGCTAAGCCATAGCTGACAGGCTCACGTTGATTACTCTGTGTGGCTCCCTTTTCTTCTTGCTCAGCATACACAGTGTGTTGAGGTGGGCAATACATGGCCCAAAGGCTAAATATATATATATTGGGGCTCCTTTTTTTACAACCCCTTCTGGCACACCTGACACTGTTGTCCAGTCTGTGACTGCAATTGCAGACCAGGACTGCTATAACACGGTGCCTGCTCTCTATAGCCTCCTTCAGGCATTATTATCCATGCAGAAGACCCAGCAGCAGAAGGAGAAGAGGAAGGTTGGACATGAGATGGATTGACTCAATAAAGGAAGCCACAGCCTTGAGTTTGCAAGACCTGAGCAGGGCTTTTAGTAACAGGACCTTTAAGAGACCAGTCATTGAATCACCACAGATCAGAAGCAAGAACAACACATAACAAAAACAACAACAATGAAAACACACAGAAAACACACATAAGTCCCTGGTTTCCTCACTCTACCATGCATGGAAGGCAATGAGTCAGAGGTGGGAAGATCCTCCACTCTCTGTGGTGGCTTTCCATATGAGTTGGAAACAGGTTCTAACTCAGGTGGAGTCTGCTGGTAGTAGAGGTTCTCCTTCAGAACTTTTGTTCTCCACACAAGAAGGGTGATGGGAATAACAATGGAAGTGAGGGACTAGGGTGTTCCCTTCCATAAATGTTCAGAGGACGTCTGTCATCACCATTGACAGGCTCTGGAAATGCTGGAGCTGCTCTGTCCTGCACCCTGCAGGGCTCTGTGATGCTCAAGCCTTCTCCTGCACCATAGAGAGCTACTGCCATTCCTCCCATGATGGATGGATGATCACACTAACCATCTTCGTAGAATCATAGAATAGTGAAGTTGGAAGGGGCATATGAGGCTATCAAGTCCAACCCCCTGCTTGATGCCTAGACCAACACGGCTATCCCTTGTAGAACTACTGGTCTCTGAGGTGGTAGGTGGGAAAGCAAGTCCTGACTCGGTCAGGCCAATCCCATCTACGAAGTCTTGCATAATGAATGCCTGAACCCAGTAAAGAAAGACAATGGATCCAGAAGGAAATGAGGCTGTCGAGCATCCTGGAATCACGGAGGGGTCTCTTTATCTATGGATCAGCTCCTCTGTGCGACCTTGAGGATGTGAAATGTCGATTCAAATATGACAGCCCTGGTGTTTCACAATCTCTCACACAAACCTGCTTAGTACCGAACACTGCCTCTGGCCGGCATAGACCCCTCTCTGATCTTTGGTTCTCTTAACGAAAGACTCTTAAATTCTCTTTTGATTTCACACAGAAACAGAAGACACCCTTCCATGGCAGAATATTTTAATCGGTCAGCCGACCAAGGAAAAGGCTGTTAGTCATACATTTCTTTCTTTCCTTTATTTGCTTACATCCCTAATAAAGAAAGAAGATGGAATCTGAGCTTTCCAGAAAAAGATTGAGGCTCTCTCCAGTCAATCAAATTACAGTTCAATCAGTTCGTTTTAATCACGCCTCTGGAGAGACGTCAGCCCCCTCCTCTGCTGGAAGAATATCAGCAAGTTTTAGTGATGGGAAGTTGAATAGTTCCTTTTGGGGTGGGGGGCTTCTGGGCTGCAACACCCTCGACTTTTAATCAGTGGGAACTGAAGTTATAATGAAGTAGTGCCCACTCTCCATAGTTTGCAACTAGCAGAAAATAATTGGGCTGAGACTCCCATCCAGACAGTGTAATGCCTCTGGCATTTCCCTGGAAAACTATACTTAATTGCTTCGCTGATATTGTTAAGTGGTCCTTAGGGGGGATGAAGTTGTAAAGCTACCCACAGATGCAGGCAAGAATGCACCAAAAACAAACCCAGAAAGCCAGCTTAGGAGTGGCTGGAAGGGGGGGGGGAATGGCCTGCCCTTTGTGGGTTGTAAGCCTGGGAGGGCTGCGAATGTGGGCAAATAAATAGAGGAAGTTAAGAAACAGCAAATTGGCTTCCCCCCCCCTCCTCCTCCTCCTCCTTCTTTGGTCTCTCGTCAAAGCTTGGCACTAAAATACAGAGAAAAGGGGACACCCCCAAACACCCCTTTATGCCATGCTGTAAATGCTTTCCCTGCAACGTTTGGCCAGGAACTGAAAGAGTCACAGCGAAACATTCTACTCTCTGCCTGTGTGGATTTGTTCTCAGCAAAGCTTGCAAACGTTAAGTTCCTTCCTCTCTGGGTTTCAGGGGCTTCCATTAAGGTCCATGGGGACAAGCTGAATATCTTGAGAGCTGGAATTTCTGAGTGGGAAAAACTTTGCTGGGAAGGAATTCAATGTCTTTTGCTTCTCAAGGCAGCTGCGCTTCTGGTTGCAAAGCTGCCCTCTCATTGAATTTTACCCTACAGCATCTATGTGGGAGGCAGCTATAGCATACCGCTTCTCCAGGATGGGAAGAGTTGTACCAATTGAAAACGGTCAGCGCAGATGGGTCGGAATTCTGTTTGGCTTATTTTTTTTATAACTAAACCTCCAAATTTGCACTTTAAAAGAAATAACATAAATAGGAATGGGAAAGATTGGTTGTTAAAACTGCATTTTTTTTAAAAAAAAAGTGTGTTTTTCTTTGAAAAAATTGTGGTTGATCATTTTGAATGTTGTCTAAAAAGTGAAGGATGTGGAATACAAATGCTTTCAAAGAACAGTAGTAAGTTGCACGTTTAATTTGTCAAAGTATCATATATGTTACGAATTGACCCCAGATCAGCTTCTTGTGTTGCCCAACCAAGGGCAACACAATCTCTTGTTCCCTTTCAGCCTTCCTTCTTCCAAAAATTGTAAGAAATCAGGCATGACTGACCCGTAAAATGCCATGTCCAAAAGTTCATGTTTTAAGAAGGCAAAGATTCCTTTCCAAGAGAAAAGATGAGAAAACCAGGTGACTTGTGCAAAATAGAAGCTTCATGGGCACCCATAATTTTGGCAGTGGGGAGATCAGACCCCCAAATTCATTTCAAAGTATACAGAGAATTGGGCCAATCTAGATGTTGGTATTTCAGTGGCAGCCTTATAATGCAATATATCAAACCGCAAGGATGCCAGAGGTAGCTGAAATGGCAATATGAAGAAGATGGAGCCCGATATATATATATAAAAACGATGAAAAGCCGGTTTGGAGAACTGTGCTTTTCCTTAGCAATATATATATATATATATTGCTAAGGAAAAGCACAGTTCTCCAAACCGGCTTTTCATCGTTTTTCTCTCTCAGGGGCAGAAACAGGTGCCTCAGTGAGGCTAGCAACCTCCACCTGCTGTGCTTGAATGTGATTTTCAGCCTTCATAGATCAGCCTGCCCAAGTGAATGGCCACCTCCTGAGGAGTTAAAAAAAAAAAACCCACAAAAAAAAACTTTTCTGTGAAAAGCTGAAAAATGGTGTTATGCGTTGCTTGAAAACTTCCCCTTACACGTCGGTGAAGCTGCTTTGCAGACGGTGGAACAAACATCTCAATCTGTTGGTTTCAAGGAGGTGGAGAAAATTGGATGACGGGGAATAGGAAAATCTACACATATGCATAAATACAGGGTTTGGAGCTCACAAGCAGTTTTTTGAGGATGTTGTATTCCTGTGGGATTTTCAAAACTGTAGGGTTGCGCACTCAGGGTTGCCAGATTTCAGAGTTCCAGCTTCCTTCAAACAGAGAAGGATGGTGCCTGGCAAACCTCTGTAGGATGCTTGATCCAGAGGAAACACACAGACACACTCATTCATTCACTCACTCACACACACAAACAAACAAACAATTTTGTGACTGTGGCCCAGTGGCCTGATTCTTGTGACATCACAAAGCGCCACCTCTGGGACAACGCTTTGGCCCTGATCTCTCATGGAATGAAAAGCTGCTCAGCTAAAACCCTTACGAAGAACCACGTGTACGATTTGATTTTTGGAGGAGGGCAACAAGGATGATCAGGAGGCTGGCAACCAAGCCCTAGGAGGAAAGACTGAAAGAACTGGACATGTTTAGCCTGGAGAAAAGAAGGCTGAAGAGAGATTTTTTCAAAGACTTGAAAGTCTGTCATTCAGAGGAAGGGCAGGATCTGTTCTCGGTCATCCCAGAGTGCAAGACTGCAACAACGGACACAAGTTAGAGGAAGCTAGGTTTCAGCTGAAGATCAGGAAAAACGTCTTAACCATTAGAGCAGTGTGACAATGGATCCAATGACCTCGGGAGGTGGTGAGCACTCCAGCGCTGGAGGCATTCAAGGAAAACTGGACAACCATCTATCAGATCTACTTTAATTTGGATTTCTGCATTGAGGCTCCTGTTTTTTCCCCCTCAATGGCCTTATCGGCCCCATCCAAATCAATTATTCTATGATCCTATGATTTATTCAGCATAAGGTGGTATGTGTATACATGCTGGAAGAGGGCACTGAGACACATGCTAATGGAAACAGAGCTAGGAAGGATCAGCTTTGAGTACTTAAAGAAAACTAATTAACAAATGTGAAACCATTAAGCGAATGGGATAAACGTCATCTGTCATGTCAGTCATTAAGAAAGTGCTATTAACACGTTTGTTGCAAATTTTTAAGAACTGCCCCCAAAACAACTCAAGATAGCCTCAAATGGCCAAACCCCTACCAAAATTAATTAACGCATAGGGTTAATCCTTACTCAGAAATGCAGTGCTATTGGTGCCCAGCAATGAAGCTAACCAAGTGTGAAATCGTAGTTGAACATTTCAATGAGTGTGAGGCAATGAATGGATTTTTAATGAATTATTTCCGATCTCTGGTCTGAAGTGGCATTTGATGGCGTTCTTGCAACTTCTCTTCACATTGATCAGAATTTGAATTATGCAGGCCTGTGGTGTCACCGAGCAATTGTAGAGCTTGGATTTAATGTCCTTGTGGGGATCCCTCCTTCCGGTAGCAATGTATATTTATTTCCACTGCGAAACATAAGCTTGACTCCTTCCCTTCGCCATCTCGGTGCCTTGCTTTACATTGATTTCTTCATCCCCCAAAACAAAACAGAGCTGCTTGCCAATCCTGATTTAAAAAGGGGGAGGAATACTCTAACCTTGCACAGTGTTTAAACCCACTTATCAACGCCCCATCAGCGCTACAGAAATTATTCTTTACTTAGAAAATCCTAGAAAGGGTGACCATCAGTGGGGAATCAACCTGACGGCACACAATTATTATTATTATATAGATGGACATCCATGTGTTGATGACTCGTTGGGATCTTATTGAATTTCTGTGATGTCAAATATCACTCTTTCCCCCGCTGTACTAGCATCGGCTCTCTGTTCGTCCTGCCTTCCCTCGGAATCCAGGGAGGCTTACCGAATAATTAGACCACAGTATAAAACTGAACTTTATAATGACGTGACCTTTTTCAGTGTTTTCCAAAGTGTAGTTAAAGGAGGCACGCTTTATTTGGCTCCTTCCCCGTCATGTTTTAATAACAACATCCTCGCAAGGTCAAAACTGAAATCAACAAAGTCACTGCAGATTAGATTTAAAGTACTTTCTCTACTTGTAAATGTGTTGGTCAAATATGCAAATTCCAGATGCAGGCAGGAAGCAAATAATGCAGGCTTTGGGTACAGAAAAGAGGCAACGGAGATTAATCAGAGAAACAACGTAGATCCACATTTCACCCCCTAAGCAGAGGTGGGCAGGAACACATCTTAACCTTGTTTTTTAAGCAAGTTGGTGAAAAATCCAGCATGCGATCATCCTCAAAGCATTAAGTGAATGCAGTTTCTTGAGTCATGTTAGGAAGGGGGGGGGGATATGCCAGGTTATGTATTCCACTCCCTGAGGTGTGGTAGCTAGTGTTGGACTCAAGAGTCTTGAGTTCAAATCCCTGCATGGTCATGGGAACTCACTGGGTCAGGAGCAACGGTAAACCACGCCATGAAGATCTCACACATATCTCAAAGACCTTGTTAGGTTCACCGTAATTCAGAAGCAACTTGATTGACCTTACCAACAGCAAAATCTATTTCTCTCCTCTGTACGGGAACTTGCCAATGTTGTTGTTGCTGTTGTTGTTTTTTGGTAGCACAATAGCTGGTGATCCCTTGAAAATGGAGAATATCTGTGATTTCAGGATTGTGGCTGTTCTCTCCACCTCAACTCTTTTGTACCAACATTGCTTTCATAGTGGCTGTGGATAACAGCAGGTAAAAGCATGCAAAAATCTTATCATATGAAAATGCATTTCAAATCTTAACAACAACAGCAGCAGCAACAACAATAACAATAATAACAACATATGCCATCAAGATGGAACCAACTTATAGCAACCCTAGTATTCATTCATTCATTCATTCATTCATTCATTCATTCATTGACATGTCTATCCTGCCCAATTAGTAGCAGAACCACTAATCTAGGCAGCGAACAGAGCCAGGGCAAAGGAACATTATTATAACAATAACAATAACAGTAAAAGCAACACCTGTAGAAAGGCTTTCCAGGTAACTGAGATCTTTAAGAAATGGTTTTATCAGTTCCACACCCCCAGTGAGCTTCCATGGCTGAGCGGGGATTTGAACTCAGGCCTTCAGGGTTCCAGCCCATCACTCGACCACACAGGGTATCCAGTAGAATCCTAGAATAACGGAGTTAGATGGCCTATTGAGTCCAACCCCCTGCTCAAGGCAGGAATCCAAATCAAAGAATAGTATATAATGTAATATTCAAATGCATTTCAACTAAGTATAACATTAAACTACCATTGAGTTAAAAAGAGTTTAGAAACATGTCATTTAAAAACATACCTTCCTCTTATTGTTATTCTTCTTCTTCAGAACCTCTTATCCCAAATATTTACGTCCAATAGCTTTTATCACTGTGATATGCAAATTATTACGCTTAAGTTAATGGCAAGTGTTTCATTACTTCCCCCCCCCCCCCCCTTGATTTCATTCATCTGTCGCTCTTTCCCTTCGCAGTCTTTGCTTTCCCCTTATGGGACATATCCCGAAAATTGATTTCATTTTCAAAAGTGGTGTTCTTATTATGAAATAGCTGATACCTTGAGAGTGTTCTTCACGTAAGTTCTCTCTCAGCCACCCCCAAACTTAAATATGTCTCTTCAGTCTGGCTCCATTTGAAGCAATCAATAAACTCTTTTATTGTTGTTGTTGTTGTTTTGGTCTTAAAAATCATTGAATGTGAAACCAGACAAAATAGTACACTCTGTAGGATTATTGTGAGGTATACTTCCAGGGGAAGAGAAACATGGTTCAAGCCTGACTATAAGCTGAATAAAGTTATCTTACACATGAGTAGAGATGGAAAATGTCCATTTTTTTCCCAGGGGGGGAAAAAAAACCCACTTAGAAGTGTTTTCATTTTATACTTTCTTATTATAAGAATTCTAGTGTCCTTCAGAGATGTAAAATTTCTGAAAATTTCCATTTTATTTCTGGGGGGGGAAGCCCCCCCCCCCCCCGTTTTTATTCCAGAAAAAAACTGGAAATTTTCAGAAATGTTACATCTCTACATATGAGTCTTACGGGACAGAGAAGGCAGAAGGGGGTACTGATTTTACACTACCGTTTTACCAGTTAAAAATCAGCTCACCCCGATACTAATAGGATGGAAAATAAGGATGGAAAATGAGGGAAATTATGGCTGGTATACTCTGTGTACTCTGTCAGCCTTCTTGTGTGCAGGCCAGGGGGGCAGGAAGGATGTGTAATCTGTAGGTCTCCTACTTTGACCCATTGATACACTCCTAAGTACTGAACGAACAACAATGGGGACAGAGCCATTTATTTATTTCATTTGACATTCAACTCCTCTTTCTCTGAAGACCAGGGCTCAAAGCAGTGCCCCGTAACAATAATTTAAAAAAGACATAGATGCCCCCTTTCCCATGATCACGCCACAACACAACAACGCACCTTGTAAGGGCCATGGACCAGGATGGGATGTTGCATTCAACCAGCATCAGGCTCAGTTGCTGAACCCACATTGCGTTAGACCTCCGGTATAATCCTCATTTAAACCCCCCATGTCTCCTTGGGATGGGGCATTAGCGGAGATTCAAGGGGCCATTCCCATTGATTGACGTTTCCTGACCCACAGGGCCTTCCCATCCAAACATCCCATAAAGCCTTGGTCACCCCTAAATGTAGCTTTTGCAAAGGGATTCAACAGCTAGTGGGACAAACCTCCTGCTCAAGCCGGGCCCTCCTCCCATCTCATGCACCCCAATTGAAAGACAGCTGCCTGTGGCCTTCTTGGTGACCTGCTAGCCTTCTGTGCTCCAAAAGTGGACGGGAGCTTTGCTTCTCTTCAATAATCATAATACTGTCCTTCAAGCCATCTGCTCGTTAGAAAATCCATATTATTAGCAGAAATGTGCAATGCCAACATCTGGTCCAGTGTCCATATATCATCTAAGTATGGCATCACCTTGATACGTCCTTTGATCAAGTTTCACATTTTCTTTCTTTTCTTCCAGAAATGGTTTCTCACCACCTCCTTTTCTTACTTTTGAAGAGAAGAGGGCTTGGCTTTCTGCAGAGGGACCTCTTTGTTGCCATAGGTTTCGTTTTCAGGTTGGAAAGATAACAAGGCATCGTTGTCTGTAATCAAATTGTGCCCATGATTGTCTGTAATCTAATTGCACACAACATTGCACATGTGCACACACATACACACATACATAATACATCACAATTTAGAACATTTCTCACCTAGTGCCCAAAGTGCAGCTGGCTGGATAGCTCCGTGGCTTAGTTATCTGGCTGCGGAACCAGAGCTTGGCGGTTCGATTCCCCCTTGGGACTGCTGAAGAGAAAAGCCAGCCTATGTGGCCTTGGGCAAACCGCACAATCCCAGGATGCCCCCAGAAGAAGGGAATGGGAAACCACTTCTAACTGCTGGATAGCTCAGCAAGTTGGTTGGGAGTTCGATTCTCTTTTATGTATCCCAGAAGAGACGGTCATTTAACTTTATTCCTCTTGGAAAATCCTTGCCCTGGAGAGCGTGTCTTCCCCATAATGTCTCATCAGAATGAAACTACAAAATGGTGCTCCATTATTCTTGGGCATCAGAGGGGAGAGAATGGTGGATGTTGAAAGAGGCAGTGCAGTATTTTTTGTGTGGCCTCACTTTGCCCCTGTGATTAATGAAGGGAGCACCTTTTGATTACAGAGTGCTGAGAAAGCGTTGGGTGGATTCCACAGGAGAACGCGAGAAGAACAGATGGAAATCTGTGACATTAAAACGTTTTTTCATTACATGCCGCTGAGAGCTTTTCAGGTTTCGATGGAGACTGTGAGCTTCCCGGTGCATCATTACGAAAAGAAGACAAAGATGAAGATGAAGACAAAGGAAGGAGGAGGAGCAAGCAAGCAAGCATCAGAGAAAACCAAAACAATTATGAGATGAAATGACCAATCACTCATCTGGATGTCGTCGGAGATAATGAGGCAACAACAACAAGAAGGAAGAAGCCCATATAAGATTCAGAGGAGTTTCCACAGTCCTATATGTAAGGGGGGGGGTACATAAACCCTTGCCCACATGCAGTGAAAGCTGCCTTCAAGCATCCTTTCTTGAATGTAAGTGCTTTCTGCAGACACATGTGTACACAAGGGGAAAACCTCCACACAAAATTCCATTGGATGGGACTGGCCTATTTGACTCCCTTTTGTGCTATTCGGTTTGTGATGCAAGGGGATTCTGTATATTCCCTTACATTCCCACTACAGTAGACCAAGGTTCCTTTGGAGGTGTAAGAAGAGAAGCAACAAGACAGAAAATATCTGTCTAAGCCAAGAGAGAAAGAGGTTCAGGGTTGTGGGGTCTGGGTTGGGTTCATGTTTTTTTGCTAGGACCTCAAGAGGAAGGAACCTGGACTCTGCTGCCGTGGCTACAACCCCTAATGACTCTTTGTTACCTCCAGGATTAGAGGCAGGGGGCCTCTGAATGCTGGTTGTCAGGGGAAAAGACCTGCAGAGGGCGATCGGCCTTATGTTCTGCGTATGGATTTCCCCATAGGCATTTGGTTGGCCACTGGGGGAGACAAGATATTGACAAGATAGGTTTGGGTTCTGATCTGGCATGGCGCTTCTTACATTTTCATGATCAAGGACAATTGGATTGAAAGGATGATGGGGAAGGGAGGGATATTGTGACCCCATAGGTCTAGGACATGCCAATGGTAATTTTTACTTCGGAAGAAGATGCTCCTACACCTTTAAAGATTTGCGGAGAAGAGAATTCGGAAATGCCTGCATGGTGCTGAGCTCTTGGAAGTGAGATAAATAACCCGTTGCTACATCGTTATCCTATAGTATTTCTGCTATTAGTTACACTGATGGATATAAGGTCCGGTAAATAACAGCAGCTTGAAAAATGCTTCGCATTTTTCTTTCCCTCTCTAGCAAAATGATACTCAATATATTTGCATAGGTGCAATTGACATCAGCAATCCTGGAGGAACGCTTAAAGATTGCTACATGGGGTGGTGGTGGTTTTCCAAATAGAATACAAAACATTGCAATCATTTGCTTTACCACCATGGCTTTGTCACTGCTGGAGTTTATGGCAGGGTTACCGAAGGTTCTCTTGGGAGATGCTCAGCCATGTTGAACAAGCAGCCCTAAAAGACATCTTCTTTTCTCCTTACCGTCCGGCGTTTTGAGTGTTTTATGTCACTATCTATTTGGAAAAGTGGTGCCCAGCCTTGGACCTAGTTAGTGTCCTGAATGAACCGGGGGACAGTTTGGAATGTGCTACGTATACTGCTGCGGTAGCTTAAATTTTGCCAGTACCTAATTCAAAACAAAGTCAAGGTGAGACAATGGAGGGGAGAAATATTTGGGGAATAATGTTCTTTCACAGATATTCTGATTCCCTCCCCTGTATTTTTTGTCGGCTTTATTCTTATCAACAGCTGTGGAAAGTGGAAGGCAGTAGGAAAAGAAGATGTCCGTACAGGAGACAGATTGACTCCCTAAAGGAAGCCACACGTAAGGAGGCAAGTGAATGATGTCATCGTCTCTGTAACTCAAAAAGTCCCAGGGCAATGACCCTGGAAACTCTCTGGCTGGATAGCTCAGTGGTTTAGGTCTCCGGCTGTGGAGCCAAAGGCTGGGAGTTCGATTCCCCACTGGGCCTCCTTGACAGGGGCTGAACTCCACAAGAGTCCCTTCCAGCTCTGCAGTTCTCAGATGATGATGATACCACGTCATTGGGTGTGAGATATTCCCCTGTAAAGGAAATGGACCCTGTATGTTGTCCATTCTCCAGCAAATGGGGAGGAAGACATTGACTATTATTTCGGGCTCTGTGCTGAAAGGTGTTATTGTGAGAAGACCCACCGTTGCCAAAGAAAGTTCAGGGATGATGTTTCCTCAGCCTCGCCCCAGGCAAGATAATAATATTCTTTCCCCCTCTTTGTAATGGCTTTACCCCTGGAAAAGTCAACTGGGGGAGGTTTCTGGGAAAACAATAGGGGCCACTTGAATTGGGGGTGAGATTTCTTTTCTTCCCGGAGAATCTATCATCCGGCAGCCAAGGAGCCGGTGGGATGCCTCCCTCTGCTCTGTCTTATATCAATCTCTGTTTGATTACTATGTTATTGAGTTGCTTGTACCTTGAGAGATTAAAAACACAGCTAGGTGAGTGAGGAGCGAAGTGCGACGGTGTGCTTTGAATATAACTCAGACATCAAAATGGGTTTTGAAGTGCAGAATTACTGAGCCCTCGCTTTGTCACCGGAGCAGATCTCTCCCGAGGCAATGAGGGGAAAGAAGAGGCTGTATTTTTCACTCTGCAAACGGCCTGCCTTACCTGAAGAAGCAGCTTGCAGTTGGTGGAGTCACTGTTCCTGTGCCTTTCCGAGCCAAATTCCTGCCTTAGGGCTATCAACAGACACACTGTTGAAGGAAAGTGTCCGTCTTTTTCCTGGTTCCGTTGTTGCCAGACAAAGCACCTGCTGCTTTTCACAGTCTCAGAATGGCTGGCCTGGTGTCTAAATGGGACAGGGATTAATTAATTTAGGAGTCCGATTCCCCTTTCCTCGTTTTTCACAGTTCAAAGGCAAGCTTGTGTGCTGCTTCTACTGGATTGGAAAGCATGAAAATCATCATAGTGGGTTATTACTGTTCCTAAAAACCCATTTAGGTGTGTGGGGTAAAGATGTGGCTGGAATTATCCAACGGTATAGTGATGTCCAAGTTATGCTCTCTCATTTTTTACCTGGAACTTACAAAATATGCAAATATTTGGAAATAAATATGCTAATTTGTTTATGCTGCCCTCACTTGCCTCAGCTCTTAATTGCCATTCATGGCTCACATTTACCATCAGCAAAGCCATCAGATGCCCAGATTTTTAGGATTATATGATCCCAAAAATTACATCCCTATGGTTTGTGATTATTATGATTAATATTAGAAAAAGGGGGAAAGCAGCAGCTGGAGAACTCTGGTGAGTGTCAGTAATCCAGTGGTTCCCAGCTTTGGGTCTCCAGATGTTCTTGGACTACAACTCCCAGAAATCTCGGCCAGCACAGCTAGTGGTGAAGGCTTCTGGGAGTTTTAGTCCAAGAACATTTGGGGGCCCAAGGTTGGGAACCATTGCAGTAATTGATCTGGAACCCCATTGTGCCATGTTTTAAATAAATTTGTCTCGTGTTCACTTTGGATCAGGAACGCTGCACTGATGTCACATTTATACAAAGGCCAAAGTAGATCGGAGGATGCTACCCATGCTGTTTGCAAACTGGGGAGTGGAAAAAGATACTGTAGGTCAGGATCACAGCAGGAGGCAAAAGAATGCATCTCGTCTCCATTTTCTGTACCAGATGTTCCCCCCCCGCTAACAAAAATGCTGCTTGTGTTGTTTCTAATGATGTATATGGTGGCCAGATCTATTTCAGCCCCCAGTAAGCACAACCTAATCTTCTGCTCTTTACAATCCTTCCACAACAGACTGTTTCCTGTAATGTATTCTCGAAGGCTTTCATGGCCGGGATCCAATGGTTGGTGTAGGTTTTTCGGGCTGTTTGGCCTTGTTCCGAAGGTTTTTCTTCCTAATGTTTCACCAGTCTCTGTGGCCGGCATCTTCAGAGGACAGGAGTTAGAACTCTTTCTGTGTTCTGGTACTCAACTATCCCACACACTGCACCAGAACACAGACAGAGTTCTAACTCCTGTCCTCTGAAGATGCCGGCCACAGAGACTGGTGAAACGTTAGGAAGAAAAACCTTCCTAACACGGCCAAACAGCCCAAAAAACCTACAACAACCATTTACTGTAACCTTGCAGAACCTCACGCTACCAGGAGCAGGTGGTGACTATGAATTAAAAAGCCAACACAGAAACCGATGACACCTCTTCTCCTTATGGGGATAATGACTTCCTACAAAGGGAGATAGTTTGGCAGCCAAATCAGATTTACTCCTAGAATATAATAGATCAGTATAACTCAGCTGGAACAATGCAACAGATATTTGTGCAGAGGTAAATTCTGCTGACTTCTATGGGGCTTATTCCTAGGGGGAAGTACACGGGATTATAATTGTATGAAGTAATTGTCTTTCTGCAATAGGTCCCCCGACACTGGCAGCCTAGCGCCCAGCATTACAAGATTTCCCCATTTGCAACCCCATTGGGACTTCTACCAACGGGACGGCTGGGGAAGGGCACTGGGTGCAATATTGACTGGTTTGACAAGGCAGAGTGTGTGTGTCTATTCCGAAGTCACTCTGAAGACCTAAACATTTGCAAAATTGGGTAAACCCTTCAGAAACAAATTCAAAAGGAGTTCTGGCCCATCTGTTGTACGTCCGCACCTCTTTTTCCCAAAGGAGGTGCTAAAAATGGCTGTGCCTCGTATGTTTGAATCGTCGTTGTTGTCATCTTAGAGCTGCAGAACTGGAAGGGACCCTCTGGATCATGGAGTCCAGCCTCTGTCAAGAAGGCACAGTGGGGAATCGAACTCCCAACCTCTAAGAAACTGAGCTATCCAGCAGCTCTCGAAATGTACTTTCATCCCATTCCTGCTAGGACCTTCCCAACGGTCTGCTATTAGCCATTTTCCCATTTTTGGTGAACATTTTCACCAGATTCCCAGAAAAAATCTATTCCGTGGGCTTCACAGAAAGAAGAAACTCCTGTGTGGTGGAGTTGTATAGAAGAAGAGCCTCAAGCTGACTTGACTTTTGCTCTGGAACTCATTACTGCTTGGGTCAGGTTGGTTACCTGAAGCTAATTAATATTTGCAGGCATCCATCGGAGATGAGAATCACAAAACCCTCTTCTCCTCAGTTTTAATTACAATATCAGTGCGGGAGAATCCCTTCTGGAGATATCTCCCACCTCCTTGCAGTAGCCCTCTCCACAGCCTCCTTAACTCGTGATCGGCTGTCATTATGTTATAATTACCCTCATGCATCTTCACTCTTGTAACTCTTTCTGCTGCTTCGAAAGGAAGAGAAAAGGGGGAAAGGAAAACCAAAGAGACCAGCTAATTAGGGAATAGAGACATTAACATAAACCATGAGTTTACTTTGCCTCAGAATGATTTATTGGACAGGGAGTTGTGGTGGTGGTGTGTGTTTTTTTTTTCTCAATGGGAATGTTTCATGGGTAAGAAAGGATATGAATCTGATAATCCTGGAGTGACTTCTGGACCACGAGGCAGTCTCTTCGGGGCTCATGAGAGCTTGGACAAATTCGATTTGGGTTAAAAACAAAAATCGCCACACAATCTTTTATTTCTGTGGCATTGGAAAACCAAAATGACTGCACTTTTTTTTTTTTTGTAATGATACATCAGAAAGTTGGTGACAGGATTAGACCAT
Source organism: Intellagama lesueurii (assembly GCA_037013535.1). NCBI lineage: Eukaryota > Metazoa > Chordata > Lepidosauria > Squamata > Agamidae > Intellagama > Intellagama lesueurii. Next base: position 3,525,413 of record JBAJHW010000008.1, on the reverse strand, counting down.
TAAAAAGAGAGTAAACCTGCTACATTCCAGACAACTAGCCTCAAGGGTACTTTAAAATTTGCCTTTAAAAAAAAGCTGAAGTTCTTGGTGCTCCATCTGATTTTATGGGTGTTGTGGAGCTGAACCGGTTTGAAAATGCCCTTTGCTTTGGCCTGGAATTAAACCTGGCCATTCTGCTTTCGCTTCCTGCAAATCTGCCCAAATCAGTCTGACTGAGAGAGTAACTTGGGCTTCAGAGGAAGCTGGTCCACAGCAAGTAACAACTAAGGATGTGCACTGGTTCCCCAAACTGGTCCATGCCACAATAAGGGCACACAGATAGATTTGCCCATTCCCAAATTCTCAACCATGTCGATCTTGCCTACTTCACCTAATTTAGCTCTCAAAGCCTTGTATTGCACCTTACAGAGGACAGACATCCCAAACAGAAAGGGGCACTTCCTGTTCACTCCTGTTCTTGCAACAGTTGAATAGCTTCCGAAGAGGCATACAGTGAAACCTTCTCACACACGCTTGGAAACTGTCCAGATTCTTGCATAATGGACTGTTTCACCATCAGAAGGAGCAAACATGATTCTGCGCAAAATATCCAGCTGAGGTTCATCGGATGGATTAGAAGACCTATGGATTTCCCCTTCGGATTCATAAATCCTATGTCATTTCAAAGAATGTGTCTTCATATAGTGCCAAAGACTGGGGAGTTCTACTATGTCAATAGAAAATATTGCATTATTGTTGACTCGCACTTGGGCATCGTGGGATGATTCACCCGCTCTCAAGGACCGAGGTATGAACAGCACAGCGCATCTCTTTGGCAATCATTGTTCGTCATGTGTGAATGCTTCCTAGGGTCTTCCCGTGGGTTTGCTTTCTATATCATCCACAGAGAAATGGGGCAACTTTCACAACCAAACGGGAGTGGAGTTGCGTTGTTGTATTGAAGATAATTTAATAAGCATTTGCATGGAGTGAACAGATCTGGAAAAATGTGGTTCATCTGGACAAGCAAACCTCTCGAAACAGAGGAAAGAAAGAGTTTCTGGGTTGGGGGAAATTGTTGAGCTTCACAGGGCCAACGATTTGCCAGGCAGCTATATGTTAGATCTGCTTTAGGTTAGATCCCTGCCTTGAGCGGGGGGGGGGGGGGGTTGGACTTGATGGGCTTATAGCCCCCTTCTAATTCAATTATTCTATGATTCTATGTGAGTGAGAATGCTTCTTGAAACAAGTTACTTTTTTTGGGATCCTTTTCAGAAGAAGGAGGGCTTTGGAAATGTTCCTCCCGTGAACATCTGTAAGTGATGTTATCTCAGGAGTCAATCCTGTATTGATCGACCTGCTGGCCTGCGTGGTGGTTTTTTATGAATTTCGCTGTGTTTTCCCACTTGGTGCTCTTTTCCTGCTTCTACAGACAGAAAACAATGAAGAAGCTTCTCCTCTTCACAATTTATTCACTGCAAATTAAGACAGAGTCGATTGTAAGCTGCCAGGTATGCTTTTTAGGGGAGCACTATCTCAATGTGGCATGGTAGAGATCTAAATAGGGCTCGTTGTCTTGCACCTCCCTGTGTATCATGACATGAACAGCCTGTTTGCAGAAGCACCATCCACAGCTACCTCCTCTCTCCATGAACATCACCCTCTTTTATTGGTTGGGGAGAAGGGAAAAAAAAGAAAAAAATGAGAGGGACAGAATCACACAGAGAAGCTCTTCACTTTTTAAACTCACAAAAAATAGAGCCGTGCACCTTTGATCTCAAGCTGCATGATCAAATAGATCATGTTGACCCAGAAACTCCCCAACTGGTATCCAGGCTCATTCATCCTGGCCCCCTCTGCTCTTCGTTCACCACCAAATTTAGTAATGAAGCCAGCCCTATCAAACACCAGGAGTTGGATGAGTAGGAAGGGAAAAAGACACAAGAGAAGTCAAAAATAGAAGCACACCTTCTAGTCTCCCCCTAGGTAGCAGGGTGAGGTGGTAGGATCCAGACATTGCAAAGTGGGTGAGATTGTTCCAAGAGGTAAGTGGAGGATGCAGGTTTGAAATTAGCTCATTGTAGAGAAACGGCAACCACTTGTGCTTAAAAATAGCCCAAAACAGTCTCATGTTTCGTGAGATCTGAAAATTCCTAATTCCATTTCAGAAGGATTTCCTAACATACCAGGGTTGGACTGTGGGAGAAAAAAGGAAGAGAGAGAAAAAGGGAGAAGAGAGAGAAAGGGGAGAAAAAAAAAGCTGGAAAGGGGTTGGGCTCTTATCTCACCCACATGTGGCTCTTGACAGGTGGCACCCATCAAACAAGCCCTGAAAGAAGGTGTGCCAATTACAGAATCACGTCATGCTATTCTACATAGCATAGCATGGGTACTGTATATTTCCACAGCCTGAGGTGACCTTTTCATCTTGGATTCGAGCTTTCATTATTTACCCAAACACAGTTTCTTGGGGAAGAAAATTCCAGTGCAAATTCATTCAAGAGACATTGCAATGACCCTACAATTATTTGGAGAGCACATGACATTGTCAAGGAGTTTCCATAGCCATACAGGAACCTCTCTCTCTCTCTCTCTCTCTCTCTCTCACACACACACACACACACACACACAGAAAGTGAGAGAGAAAGAGAGAGAGAGAGAGAGAAGAGTTTAATACAAAGGGAACTTGAATTGACACCTGGTGCTGCTCCTTTATGTGTTGACTTGGTGATAACCGAGACATTAGCAGAGTTAATTGAATAATTACACACCCCAGGGTGTATTGCCATGGTGGGTGGAACAATCCCACCATGAACAGAAAATGGGAGAAGTTGTAGATGAATGTTCTGCTCCCGTGGTAATTGACGTCTCAAATATTAACATTGCACATTTTCTGTAATTACAGAGTGTCAATGTGAAAGGAGCAAATATGTAATTTTGTACTTGAAAACTATGCATCTATGCTTGTTACGATTAAAGTCTCATTTTTCCATTTACTGTGGATTGCATTTTTCAAAAGTAATGACATGTCAAGGATTTTCCTATGGAGATCTCTCTCGATCTCTCTCTCTCCTGCCCTGGAACATCTCTTGCCTTGGTTTTTATACTCTCCCCAATCCCTTATGCTAGAGATAACCACACTTCCCATGAAAATAATTCATGTGAAGGGGCAACTGCAAGGCAGTTATGTTTCGAGGTTTTCTTCATGCCCAGTGGCAGACATTTCCTTGTGTTTCTCTTATGGGTGTAGCACGCAGACAGGGAATGACTAAAGAAGGGAAGGCCAGGGGAAAAACTGGAAAAAATAGGGGGAAAAACAGGCTTTTCCCCATTTTTTCACAAAGCCATTTTGTGTGTTTTTTCCAGAAAAACTGGGGGGAAAAATATGGTGTGTGGAATATGTTCTTTGACAATGATAAGTAATATGTCTGTGACATGGTATTCAAACTATATAACTTGAAGACCTTAATAGACTTCTGAGACTTCATGTACTTAAGTTCTCTGAGAGAATGATGCCATGCTTTTTCATTAGGCATATCTGTAAGAAGATATTCCCCCACATTCCAGTCGGATCTCCATGTATAGGTAGTTCCACTCAATGGAAAGGACCTGAACTGCAACCTCTTTGTATGTAGGATGATGGCAGTTGTGAATCATAACTTATGACCTATAAAAAGCTTGGAAATATCTCTTTTCTTTTCTTTTCCTTCCTTCCTTCCTTCCTTCCTTCCTTCCTTCCTTCCTTCCACCATCATCTCCTTCCTTCCTTCCTTCCTTCCTTCCACCATCATCTCCTTCCTTCCTTCCTTCCTTCCTTCCTTCCACCATCATCTCCTTCCTTCCTTCCTTCCTTCCTTCCTTCCTTCCTTCCTTCCTTCCTTCCTTCCTTCCTTCCTTCCTTCCTTCCTTCCTTCCTTCCTTCCTTCCTTCCTTCCTTCCTTCCTTCCTTCCTTCCGATGACACATCTCAGAATCTCTCACTCAACACCTGGAAGTTGTAGTCACTTCTCCAAGGTCTGGCTTTACGTGGGTGGAACCAAAGCTTAATTCTTAAACAGGAGTGCCATCCATGTGCCTCTCACAAAGCCTGCAAAGCAAGTCTTAAGAAATATGAAGATGGGTTTCTGCAGTCAGTTTCCCTCAGAGCAGCTGCCGTCAGAGGCTTAAATGAAAAAAGATCGGTAGACTTAGACTCTTGAAGGAGGCGACTTTGCTTGAGTGAGTCCAATCAGTCAACGGAACGGAACCCCTTCCCTCGGCTGCCTCCGTTGCTCTCCCACTTCTCAGTGATCGATCAGAGGGATGAGACTCTGATTGTATGGAAATTGCTTCATCGTGACAGAAGGTCTGTGCTGGAAAAAGAATGGGCAGCTTGAACAAGGAAACCAGAGCGGGTCAATAAAACAGTTTTGAAGGAGTCTTCCTTGCCGTGCACGACTTATACAAACCAATTAGGAGCAAGACAGGAATGGCGTTGCTCTCGTGGGACACTTTCATGGAGACCTTTTTCCCCTCCTGCAGTTGTAGACATGGAGAATTGGGAGCATGATTCTGAAGGTCATCTTGTCTAGCCCCTGCCAAAGCCGGAAATCTACAGCCAGAGGATCCTGGCAGGTGGCAGATGTTTAAAAACCTCCAGTGAAGGAGAGAATGCCACTCTGTAACTCAGTCCCTTCTCCTGTCCAACAGCTCTTACCATCAAGGAGCTCTTCTCAATGTTTAGAATTGAGATTTTATTTAATTAATTAATTAGTTAATTAATTAATTAGTTAATTTAAAATATTTTTACCCAAGGTGGCTGATTTTAAGACCACTCTTAGCCAGTCACTAAGGGAAAGCCTGGCTGAAGAGAAACCTGCTTGCGGAAGGATAGCAAAGATGGGACCAGCCTGGCTTCCAGTGGGAGGGAGTTCCAGAGTCTGGGAGCAGCCACAGAATGGGCCCAGAGGCCAGATTCATCCCTTGCACTTGGGCTCCTCCACCCCATGTCTGTGCCTCAAGCAAAGGTCTCTTATTCATGTACTGCCCTTTTCCATTGTTGCATGTGACATGATGGTAGAGGTCTTGTTGCAGTATTTCATTTTCATTGAACTTGCAATGAGCAATTCTACAAGGTTCAATATATCTGTTTAAACAGGATGGTAACGAGTCCTTCTGGAATCTTACTAGTTCTCAAGTGCTCCTAGCCTAAATAGTTTAAGGGGGAGGGGGTGCATCAAGTGCAAATGGCAGCCTTCCAACCACCGACAGTCCTGTTTGTTCTGTCAAAAGCGATGCTGGTATTTTAGGAAGTGTTGTTTCATCTCTGCAACTTGGGTCTGAACCAGAGCCAAGAAGGAGCACAACATGTGATGTGAAAGAAGCAGGAAAGAATATGCTCCTGAGTCTGCCGGAAATTCAACAAAGTGGCTGAGTCAATAGAATTCCTTTCAGCTGATCCAGCACGAAGACTATCTAGAATGGTCTTCCTCAACTTGATGCCTAGCAGAAGTCTAGGTTCATTATTGCTCAGGATGGCTCAGAGTGATGTTGGGAATGGCAGTATTCTGAACTTCAGTAGTCTGAATCTCAGGGTATCTATTGTATGGACCTGTACCCATCGGATACCACTTTTAACTGCCATAGCTTCAGCCCACAGAATACTGGAACATATCGTTTGGCAGGGCAGAGAGTACTCTCTGGTGTAGTTCAGTGAATCACACTAGAACACTCTAGCACAGAGGTTCCCAGCCTTGGGTCCCCAGAGGTTCTTGGACTGCAACTCCCAGAAGACCTTGCCAACACAGCTATTGGCAAAGGCTTCTGGGAGTTGCAGTCTAAGAACGTCTAGGATCCCAAGGTTGGAAACCACTGCTCTAGCAGACAATGCTCAGTTCCACCTCATCAAAATACAGCTTCCAGGAACCCATGGGTTGGAACTACGGCCACTAAACTGGTATCAAATGGTGCTTACAACATGGTCTAGAGACACTTGCAGGAATTTCAGTGTTAGATCATTCTGGTGCACGTGTCAGAGATGCCAATGGGAGCAAAGAGGGAGAAGCAGCAGGATGCCATTCAGCAAAGTGGGATGTAGAAACATACAACTGGATGCAGCCTCGGAGGTCATCAAAGGAAGGACATTTTTGGTTCACAGCTTCCAGAGCAAGCCATGCTGGCTAAGAGGTGTTGGGAGTTATAGCTCAGAAGAGCTCAGCTCCTCTTATGGCAGTCAATTCCATTGTCCAACAGTCAGTGATGGGCATGAACTGCCAGTTTGGCGGTTTGTGCTGGTTTGTTCATTGGCCAAAGAGGTGTTTGCGGCCCCGCCTCCTCCAGTGGGTGTCCACTCAGAGGCAACGCCCAGAGGAGGCGGGGCAGGGAAGCTGGGGCACTGCTTCTGAGTGGGTGTCCACTGGAGGAGGCGGGGCTGGGAAGTGCCGAACACCTTTTTGGCCGATAAACAAACCAGGACAAACCACCAAACTGGTGGTCTGTGGCCATCTCTACTTGTCAGCCTGTGCCCCACTGTAACTTTTTGAACTTAGGAAAGGCCACTTGCCTGGAACTTCGCCATTTCTTACCTGCTTCTTGCCAAACCTTTGCCTGAACAATTTTGCTCTGTTTCTTGCTGTATCTCTTTTAGGCCCTGTTGGGGAGTTTTTCCAAAACGAGACCTGGCCCTCATAAAGTCCCAGAATGACCAAAAACACAGCAAAGGGACTTTCCAGTTAATTTTGGGGTTGGGGGGAGTGCCATGTAGGCAAGGATCTGCACCTCTAGAATTTCCCACCTCTGCTTTATGTCAGAAACATCTGGCTTTATAAGAATCATAACAAGAGTTTGTCAAATTTAAACCCCTGCCTCTCTGATGGCACATCAGCTTGCCGTTTGAGAGGAAAACCTTGAAAGACCCATTTTGTGGGTATCCAGGGAAGTCCACCGTGTATCTTTTTAGTGCGATCTTATATATATACCTAATCAGAAACATGTTTCACTGAGATTAAAAGGTTTTACTTCCAGGTAAATGCAGAGAGGTTTACACCCTGTATCAAAACAAAATCCTCAGTCGGATGGAAGAAACCTTCATGCATCATGCTTCTCTCTTGGGATTCTTAGTTTCACAAAAATAATTCCATGACAAGGTTAATTTCTATCTTGGCCCATCTAACCTTCGGAAAAGTATTTTTTTCAGCAGGTGGGGTGGGATTAAATGCTACATTTCCTCTTTACGATAGTTATAATGTTATATTCTGATTTTACCTGATTGCAGCTAAATCTACACAAACAACACCCCTATTAAAAAGCACATCTTCTTTGATATTAAATGGCAACAAAAGAACATTAAATCCATATTAAAATGAGAGACTTTAAGGATGTTTCCAGTAAGTGGCAGATGTTACGAATAATAATCCATAAAACTCTTTTGAATTTTAAAAAGGTCCGTTCCATAAAGCTTTCACATAAATCTTTCACGGAGCTCCGAAACGGAGAACGGTAATTATGTTAAATCTTTAATTGAGCCATTGGAGTTAACCAAAATAGGATTTGAAATGTGTTAAAAATAATTTAGGTTAGTAACTATTTCCCTCGCGCACGCACACACACCCCAGTGGCAACCAGAACGTTGTATGGCAATTATTATTAGGCTAAAAAAATGAATGTTGTGAAGATTTAATACAGTTTTTGCTTTATGTCCAGGTAAATCAAGTCACATAACTTCCCGTGAAGTATTAGGGGCCATTTACCTGCCACTGAAATGGCAAACGTAATATGAGCATCATGAAATAAGAACTCAGCACAATTTGTATTATTTTATTTTTTTATCCTTAGATGATCTTGTGATCATGAATAAATTGGCAGAGTCCACAGCAACAATGAGAAAGGAAATTCCTAAGAATCACCATTTTCTCCCTCCTGGACTTGTACCATTCATGGACAAAGCACTGGAAACAATGGGTTTTTCCACATCCCTTTTCTTATTTTATGGAAATGTGCCCACAGTGGGCTCCGGTGGGCGGCTGTTTACTACGTCATCTCCTGGACCAGTAGAAGCTGGTTCTCCAGGGTTGGTGGGATGGTGAGTCCATTCTGGATTTTAGTTTGGACTTCAACATGCGCTATCCTTAGTACTGAATCCCATGGCCAAAAATAGGCCCATCACCTTGGACAGATCCTCCAAAACTTAGTCTGAAGGCTGGAGTAGACCCATTGCCCTACTGACATCGGAGCTACCAGACTGGCTTCCCTTGCGCCTTGTTTTTTTCAGGCAGTTAAGGATCTGGAAACAAAGTTCCAGGAGGAATGGCTGAAGGAACAGTGTATGTTTAACACGAGGAAGAAGGGAAGAGACGATGAGGTGGTGATCCTGCATCTTCCAATATTTAAGGGGTTGTCATGGAGAAGATGGAGGCAACTTCTTTCCTGATACTCCAGGCAGAAGATAGGACCAAACAGATGGGTTCAAATTACAGAAAACAAGAAGGGGGTAGACTTCTCTCTTGTTTGAGTTTTTTTGAAGAGAGCTTGGATGGCCATCGATCGGTGCTCAAGCTGTAGAATTCCTCCACTGACAGGTGATTAGAGGAATGTAGAAAGCTGCTTTACACTGAGTCAGCTCATTGGGCCATCTAACCCCCTACTGGCTGATCTGACTGGCACCTGCTGCCCAGGGTTTGAAGCAGAACAATGTCCTTGCCGTGCACCAAAGTTGCTGAGGATTGAACCTGGCACCCTATGTATGTGAAACACAGGCTCTCCCTGTCAGTGATAAACCCTTGTTGACTAGATGACCTTTGAGTCCCCTTCCAGCTCTACAGTTCTAATTAATTAATTAATTTTCCACTTTTCTCCCCATAGGGGATCCATTCTACGATCTTCCATTTGCTGGATCTACTTCTCATTTCGCTTACTAAAACATACTAGGATTAACTTAAAATAGACTGAAATATCTTACAGCATATCATAATAATGGTGGAGGAGTGACGTAGGATGAGAGGAAGGGCAAGAATGAGACAAGTTAATAATCTGATAATCTTTTTTGTCTGATCAAAAAGCAATAAAGTCATTAGCGTAATTAAGGGTCGGGGAAGATTTAATGAAACATCAGTGGCGAAACAAAATTAAACATTTAGGAGATATTAAAAAATACATATGAACCCATCTGGAGATATTGATTCAAATTATACTTTGCTGGTGAGTGGGTGGCTGGCTAGGGGTGGGAGAATTGGTCTAAGACCCCCTTTAGTAATAAAATGAAAGAGAGAAGAAGGTGGTCCATTTGCAAGATTTTCCTGAAAAGGCTTTTCAGAAGAAAAGTTCAAATTCAAGGTTCTTGGGTTCAGGGTTGCCAGGTGAATGTCTGTCATGCATTTGAAGGACACCAGAAAGTTATTTTCTGAAATGGGAACTACAGCAGCAGCAACAACAATCAGTTCTGACTTATGGTGACCCATTTTTCAAGGTTTTCCAAGTAGAGAATACTCAAAAGTGGTTTACCAGTCCCTTCTTTGGGGTGGGGGTTCCCTGGGACTGTGCAGCTTGCCCAAGGCCACACAGGCTGGTTCTGCTTCTCAGGAGGCACAGTAGTGAATCGAACTCCCAACCTCTGCCTCCGCGGCCAGACACCTAACTCACTGAGCTACCCAGCAGTTGGTCAGATGTGGTCCACCATTCATTTCTTCTGGGGGCATCCTAAGACTATGCAGCTTGCCCAAGGCCACACAGGCTGGCCCCACTCATGGGAGGCACAGTGGGAAATCAAACTCCCAACCTCTGGCTCCGCAGCCAAATACCTAAATGACTGAGCTATCCAGCCTGCTGGGTAAAATAATATTAATCCATTTTTTAAAATCTTGTATTACCTAGATCAGGATATGGCAATGTGTGTCTATCCAGATGTTCTTCGAGCACAATTCTCAGTGTTGCTCACTCTTGCCTATGCTGGCTGGTGCTGATGGATGCTGCAATTTGGCAACATCTGGAAGGTCACACATTCTCCCCTTGTCTGCTCTAGGGCAGAGGTTCCCATCCTCCTCTGTGAATCCGTCCCAGCTTGGCTTTCTGGAATTCCCAGCTCAGCACACCTGTGGGCTCCTTCTTGATATGGGTCACTTGAAGACTTTGTCTGGAGTTGACCAGCCTAGAACCAGGGCATGTACAAAAGCACCAGACAGCCCATGTGGGTCCTGCCCTCAACATCTGCAACCCCACCATTTCTGACCTTCCTAGCTTGATAACCAAGAGCTGAAGAGAACCAAGATTTGAGCAGAGGAAAACTAAGGGGGCAAAAATGAGAGGGAGACATTTTGGGGTGCAGCTCGGCCAGTGTTCATGGCCCACTGTCCCATAGATGAGTCTTCACACACACACACACACACACACACAAAATCTGGCATAGCTCAGTGAGTTGGAGTGCTGTGTCATGTGTTCAAATCCTCACTGTGCCTTCTGAGAGAGAGAGAGATCAGCAGAGGTCACCCAGACTGTGGGAGGCTGATGGGGTTACATGCCCTGCCTCTCCTCCAGGCTTGGGCAAGCTATAATTGCAGAACACCACCAGTAATGAGGACTGTTTCTATGTACTTTATACCTAAAACTCCCTTGGCAAGTATCCATACACTGGAATTGACTTGAAGGCACAGAAGTAGCTGGGTTGTGTTTTTTTAGGCATAACACCTGTACAGATTTAGATCCATGCCACTGTTCACCCTCCTTTGTCTTATCTCTGCATCTCATCGCCTTCATAGATGAGAACACTAACTGCATTGCAACAAGAGTCTTCTCCTGACTGGGGTTGAGTGGGGGCCAGGGTGGTGGATATGGAGCAGGAAGGAAAGAGAGAAAAAAGCAAACAAGTCCATGAGCGGGATGGATGTGCAATTCATTCTGCTGATGATGACTAATGTATTGCCATAAGCCCTGTTCAAATATGTTTGAAGAGGTACCATTTAGCTCGGTCTGTCAGAAGCAATTAGCTACACAAATGTTTATAGAAGTTAATAGGCCAAGCAAAATAGTTGGGGGAGGGCAGAGGAGAAGGGAAAGGAAATAACCTATAGAAAGAAGATCCTAGATCAAGCTTTCATTTACAGCCTGAAATTACGAAATACTCTTCCATACCATGAGATGTAAGGAAGGGGGGGGGGGAGTTTAAATCTTCTATATAAAAAAACTGGGCTTTTAGTGAAAAGGCTAGGAGAAAAATCTCCTTGTATTTAATTTCCCAGCTTCAAGGGTTACTCAATGGCCTTGCTTGCTTGTCTCAGCCACAGAGTAAACCCATTGAATCAATCAGTGAATGGGAAGTCCTGTTGCGTCAATGGATCATGTGAGTTGGGACTGGTAACATGAAATTTACTTGTAATTTGTTACTAGGGAAGCATCCGGTCCTGTGAACCATTTAATTGTGAAATGGTTCAGTGATCTGAAATGGTGAGATACAGGTTAGGGTTGGGGAAAGACCATAGCTCAGTGGTTGAACACGTTCTTCACATCAAACTCCATCTGGCAGCTCCATCTGGTTGAGAAGGACTCTTCTCGAAAACCTAGCTGAGACGCTGTTCTGCCTGCAGTCCCCGGAATTTTCCAAGAATTCCAGGAATTTCAGGCCACAAATCCAAACGTACACACCTGTAGGTTTCACCCACCTAGAGAAGGGCTTTCAAGCGATTCACCTGCAACACTGGCTTCTCTAGCCTTTGCTTCCTGTTTTTTATTTGTAAGAAAAGAAAAGATGCTTCCTGGGAGTTCTAGTTCTTCAGGAGGCACTCTCTATAGAGCCTAACGGGTAGTGAGACTACAACTCCCAGGAAACACTACAGCAGCATTGTCTCTCCCTCCCTCCCTTTAACAAATCAAGAGCAGGAAGCAAGGCTGAAGCAGCCAATGGAGCAGGTCAATAACTCAAAAGCTCTTCTCTGGGTCAGGGGGAGCCTACAGGATGCAGATTTGGGGTTGTGGACTGCAATTCCCAGGATTCTTAGAGGTATTCTGGGAACTGCAGTCCAAGAACATGAAAGAGCACATGCCTGCTTCTGAAACCTACTTTGGAGGGGAATATGTTTCAGAACCTTAGACAGAGCTCCCATAGAGCTCAAGCTAAGTCTAGTAGAATAGTGCTTCTCTACCTTGAGTACCCAGATGTTCCTGGACTACAACTCCCAGAAATCCTGGCCAGCGCAGCCGGTGGTGAAGGCTTGTAGGAGTTTTAGTCCAAGAACATCCAGGGACCCAAGTTTGGGAACCACTGCAATGGGAGATTCATCACTGCCCCATTGATTTAGGAGTCACCAGCCTCTACACCGGTGGAAGCTAGTTCTGTGTGGAAGGCTTGTGTAGACACTGTTCAGCTTGGCATATTGACAGCCCAGCTCACCACAAGGTAGCTTTCTTTATTCCAGATGTACCATTTCAGCGAGTCGTAAACCTTCTTCTCCAGGTCGCTTATGGCTATTAAAGTGCTAAGGAATAAACAGGGGGACAGAATGATCTCTATAAGATTATATAAGTGTTCCACTTTGTTCATTATTCTTTGCACCTTGCAAATCTACGTTGACCCATGTGGGATTCTTGGAAGCAGAGGAGCATAATCTGATAAAGCATAATTTTATTTTTCTGCCTGATACATAACTTTTTATAGGTAGCACATAGCAACACATCTAATGAAATCTGCCATAATAAATGGCAGGGATTGTGTGATACTATGCAGCGACCAAAGGCGAGAACCAATAAGCTGGCCTTCAGTTACTGTAAAATGCTATTTATCAGTGGCGCAGGATTTGCCGAGGTGCCTGATTATGCCTCTCCCAGCCAGACACTGAGCACCTTCTGCTGCTTTCCATTAACTGTACCTTATGATCTAATACATCCATGTACATTTTTATTTCATTTTCTGCCATGCGCCAAACCTTAGGGAAATTAGCCAACTGCAGAGCTGGGAAGTAACTAGTTACACTGATCCAGTTATTTGCAATTAATTATTTTTCCCAGTAATGCAGGCGTTTCCATCCTATACTGCAATTAGATATTAAAGATGGAAAATGCCACCCCATTTACAGTCAAAATACTGATTTAAGTTAGTCTTATATTTATAGGTGTATGCGTGTCATTACTAAATGATGGAGGAATATTATGTATTTCAAATGCTGGCTTATGCTGGTCCCATAAGTTAATGGCTGGGAGTGAAAAAAGGGCATGAATCGTCAGTTTGTGCTGGTTCATTTATTGGCCAGCCCCTCCTCCTCTGGTGGGCGTCCAATTGGAGGCAGTGGCCTGGCTTCCTTGTCCCGCCTCCTCCAGGCACTGCTGCTGAGTGGGTGTCCACCGGAGGAGGCGGGGCTGGCCGGCAAATGAACCAGCACGAACCACTGAACAGGTGGTTTGTGCCCATCTCTAGGGGGGAAGAAAGTCTTTTTTGTACCCCATACCAACAGCTTGTAACAAACAAAATTTACACAAGTTATGTTAAAGAAATGTGTGCCCTTAAGTCAATTTTTATGGCAACTCTTTTTAGGGTTTTCTAGGTAGTACTCAGAAGTGGTTACCATTCCCTTCTTCTGGGGGCGACCTGGGATTCTGTAGCTTGCCCAGAACAGAGCCAGCCTGTGCAGCCTTGGGCAAGCTGCACAACCCCAAGATGCCCCCAGAAGAAGGGGAAACCATTTCTGAGTGCTCTCCACCTGGAAGACCCTGGAAAGGGTCATCATAAGTCAGAATTGACTTGAGAGTGCATGACAATTGTTATTGTTTAAAAAAGTGGGAAACTGAATAAATTAATTAATAAATAATAATAATAATAATAATAATAATAATAATAATAATAATAATAATAATAATAATAATAATAATAATAATAATAATAATAATAATAATAATAATAATAATAATAGAAACTTTAATGCTAGGCCTTGGAATTATAATGGTAACTCCTTGATTTAAAAAGTAATTTTCTAAATTTTAATCCCTAGTCTCCACCTGAATACTGTGGTTGCATGTGCTTTCTCTTGATAAGGGGACCTAAGGCAGCTCACGGTATTAAAAAGAATAGAATGGAAAACACAGCAAGATATACACTAAAAAGCAGTTAAACTAACTGATTAAAATACAAATCAATAATTAAAAATGGGTAAAATGTTGAAAACTCTCTTCACTAAAGAACGGGATTCGGAGACTCAGTCGTGATGGTTAAAATCCTGCCTGAAAAAGGTGGGTCTACAGCTGTCGTTGGAAGGATAAAAGGGAGGGGGGGCCTCCTGACCTCCCTAGGGAGCTGCCACAGAGAAGGCCCTCTCTCGTGTCCCCATCGACCGTGCTTGTGCTGGCAACGGGATCGACAGGAGGGCCTCCTCTGATGTTCTTAAGCACCAAAGAGGCTCACACGGGGAGATACGGTCCTTCAGGTAGCCTCATATAGGGCTTGGTAGATAATGACCAGAACTTTGAATTGGATCCGGGAACGAACTGGTAGCCAATGCAGTTGTTGTAGCAAGGGCGATGGTTGGACTCGATGGCCTTGTGGGCCCCTTCCAACTCCATGATTCTATGACAACTGTTCTCACTCCTCCAATCTCTTCTCCGGTTTAGCTCAATGTGTCTGTGGCAAGGAACTGAAGCACGTTCTCTGATGAAAAACCTCACCAGATCTCCGCCGTGCCTGCCGTGTGGTGTCTCTCCCCTGCTGTGGCCACCCTGCACTTGAGAAAGCACAGCCAAAAAGCTACAATAATCTCCTTTGTCTTCATTATCCGAAACCTCTGTTCTGACATTCGTTCTGATGTAAGGCCATTTACCTTAACTCTCAACTACATTTAATCTCATTACATTCACTGTCATTACTGTAACATCCTTATTCCACTTGAAAGACTTTAAAGCTCTGGAGGCTTCCATTACAGGGAAAGCAGAATATGCTTTATTGAGTAGGACCCAGAGTAAATTCTGGATATGATCGCGCTATCCATTTTTATGAGCCTGATGCGATGAGCTTATGTTAATGGCAAAATTGTGGCTTCTGCATATTGAACTTGAGCGAAGGCTGATGCCCCCCATTTTTCCGCCCCAGAAAAGTGACAACAATTTTTTTAAAAAATTCTCAAAACCAGCTTTTAAATTGCATCCATAAATTAAAAGGTATGTAGAATGAATAGAAATGAAAGCATCGGCAAATTTAAAAAGGAAACGTTCACCTATGGTTTTCTCTTGGAGATAAAAGAAGCTTTGTGTTGCCTCCAGACTGCCCTCGTTCAGCCTCTCTGGATTGTGAGTGTTGCTGTTTATTTATAAATTTTTATTTTTACCCTGCTTTTCAGTCCATCAGAGGTCTTTGAGGAAGCAAACAAAAAACAAAGAAACAAAACAAAACCCCAAAGCTTTAAAAATGTGACCATTTAAAGCAGCACCACTTGAAACCGTGGCACAGTCATATCTAATCAGTAGCTAGAATCTGAGTGGGCAGCAAAGAACTCCCATGCTTAAATCAGTCTGACAGTTGCAAAGGGCTGCCCAAACTGGCAAACAAATGCTTTAGGGTGCAATCTAGCAGGCCCTCGAAGAAGGCAGTATATGTCAACAGAAACAATTGATACTCTGTTTAAACAGGGAGAGAGGAAATGAGACCCACCACACCTTGATCTGTACACTTTGAGCCAGCGTCTCCGTGTCTAAAAACAGGAGCTGAGAGGTGTTTAAAAAAGGAAGGTCCCTTCACTGTCGTTTAGAGGATGGGCACAATCCAAAATGTTGATGCTCGCAAAGGGCATGACCCTTGTCAAGTTGTGTACAAGCCTCCCTGGCATAAGAGGGAGCCAGGTGGATGTCTGTTAGCACAACCCTCACGCTTCTGCAAGCCACAAGCCATACTGTTCCTTGCCAGTTGTCTACGAAGCTACTAAGAGCTGGGATATGGTCAGAGGACATCTCTTTTTTTGGATCCCATCGCAAGTGTTTATCAGATTAGGTTAAAGGTCAAAAAGAATTCTGAATATTCCCCAGAAAGCACAGAATCCTAAAACTGTGGAGTTGTGGCTTGGTGCAGGAGCATCTTATCCAATTTCAGTCAAAGCTGGAAAAGCTCAGCTCCAACATCTTTGATAAATCTTTTTTCTAATCTCACCTTAAAAATCTCCTAAACAGCAGCACTCCACCTCTTCTGAGGTTGTTGAGCAACCTTGACCAATCTGGAAGCTATTCCTAGCATTTAGTTAAAATCTCCATTCTCATCCTTTGAATCCATTTGGTGTCTACCCTCTGGAGCAAAAAAACCCCAAGCTCAGTTCAGCTTCCTTGTAGCAAACCTTCAGATATTTGAAGATGACTATGATATCATCTCTCCATCTTTTCTCCTTAAGGTTTAGACATGCCCAGCTCAACTCTTTCAAGCTCCATTTCCCAGTAGTACGTAGGTATCTGGCTGTGCATTGCTCCTGACTCTGGAAGAAGCATCCATCCATCAAAATGTGTAGCCCCAATGGACCTCCATGTCTACAGTGTGTAGACATGTCTACTGCCCATTTCAAGCCATTGAACCTTCTAGCCACCATCAATGTCTTTGTACAAAAATCCCATACATTAATTTGTTGCTGTGTATCAGGTAGCTTCATCCGTCCAAGAGTCTTGCCTAGATGTTTAGTAATTTGAAGACTCAATTAAAAAAAAAAATACAGAATCATATTTCCCTGTGTTTTTGAGTCTGAGAATCAAAAATGGTATTCCTGTAGACATCAAGAAACCCATGGCAGCTTCCTGTGTGACTTGTTGAAATAAATAACAGTGATGTTTTGTCACTCTCTTTTTTTAATCCAAGTTCATTGTCTGATGGGTGGTATACCAGAACATAATGAGATGGAAAGGATAATTACTGTATACATAAAGGTTATGCTTGTGTTGGATTTAGACCAAGGCTTCTCTGTTCATTGACGTGCCAGCAAAAACAAAAGAAAAAGAAGGAAGGTAGGATGATAGAGGAATGTCAGATAAATAGCGGCATTCTTAGCGATGTGCCCCTGAACAGAAAAGTCTCTAAATATATCTGGGTGCTGAAGGTCTGAGATAGTGTACCTACTACATAGATCTAGGAAAACAAACAAATGAAACCATGGCAACAGTAAAGATGCACATCATGTTACCTTGAATCTCAGAAAAGAGAAAGTGTGGTGATTGAACAGCATGGAACCTACCTCTTATAAAATGCACAGTTATCTGAAGTTTGTAATCCAGCGAGCACTTAACTGAGAAAATAAGACCCAACGGGGGTTTAATTCTGAAGAATGGTGTGGGTGGGTGGGTGGGCGGGCAATAAAAACACAAGTTTCTGAAG
This sequence comes from Intellagama lesueurii, assembly GCA_037013535.1. Classification (NCBI taxonomy): domain Eukaryota; kingdom Metazoa; phylum Chordata; class Lepidosauria; order Squamata; family Agamidae; genus Intellagama; species Intellagama lesueurii. The sequence goes on along the minus strand of JBAJHW010000008.1, from coordinate 3,508,145 downwards.
TTATTGGCCCTTCTGTGGGGAGGAAATGATTAAGCACCTACCAAACTGATGACAGAGGCTCAATGACCACATCCAGGTGTTTAGGAAATGATCTACAGCTTCCAGGCAACGTAAACGTATTTATAACGTCCATATTCCATGTGTAAAATTGGTAATTTTTAATCAGGGGCTTTCTGATGAAGGTCAAAAATAGGCTTCTTCCAGTAGAACAAAAAAAAAAAAAATCAGCCTCCTGCTTTGGGATTTCTTTCTTCACTGTGCATGTTTTTCAAAACACAGAAGGTGTGTGTGGTATGGGTGTGAAGGGTGTGGGTGTGGATGAGGGTGTGCGTGTCAGGGCTCTAACTAAGGTATGGCAATTAGGGATTTGCTTAAGGCACCAAAATGTAAAGGGCACCAGAATATAGAAGGGAATCTACTGGTGAGTGTTAAGAAAATTGATCCATTGATTTATTCATCAATGGATTCACTGATTGATTTTAAAAAATTGCAACTTATCCCGGCTCTATTTCTTTATTGTTTTTTCTTTTGAAACAATAAACTCTATAATTCTGTTTTGAGGGGGCACCACATTCTCCTCCTCCTTTTATCATGGGGGGTTTGCAGCCACACTTCAGGGCAGAGTGGATGGGACACCTTGCCGCGTGTCTCAGGTACCGACGTTAAGAGTTCCAGCTCTGGAGTGTGTGCTTGCTGAGTGACTGTCACATGGGAGAGGCAATCAGCCGATTTCCTCTTTGTCCAAAGGACAGGACGCAAGCCAAGGAACACAAAGGACAAGAAAGCAGATTCTGACCAATCTCCAGGGAAATCTTCTTGAGAGATGGGCACCAACATATTCATTCCAGTTTGTCCATAAAGTTGCTCCTGCTCCCTTCCCCTGCCTCCTCAGTTGATCAGGCACTCACCAGGCCCAGCTTGTTTGCTTTTTCCATCTCCCTGGCTGATCTCCCAGTCACAAGCAAGAGCCCAGACTTCTTCTCTGCCCCGCCCATTTGCCTGAGTGACAGATCAGCCAAGAGGGCGGGACAGAGACGCCTGAGCTGTTGCCGGGACTGGAAGATCAGTTGAGGAGGTGCAGGAAGCCACCATGCAGGGCCTGGTAAGTGGCTGTTACTGGGACAAACTGGTTCGTGCCCATCTCTACTCTCCTCCACTGCAGGTTTTTAAACAGAGGTGGAATGGCTATCTGCCGTGGATGCCTTAGCTGTAAATTCCCTGAACTGGCAGGGGGCAGACTAGATGCCCTTTGGGGTACCTTTGAACTTCAACGTCCAATGATTCTCAATTCAAAATCTTTTGCAGATGACATCTCACAAAATCTGCTGGCAGCATTTTTTTTCGTGTCCCACTTGAAATTATATATTTTGCTCGTTGCCATTTAGAAGGTGATTCTTCTCAAAAGGGCGATCACCTAACATGACATTTCCCTACTGTTTTAAAAGATAATACATTGGAGCCTAAGGAACACAACATCCCTGTGCATCTTAATCCTTGCACTAGTCTCCTCATGTCATCCATCAACAGCCCCAAATGCCATGGCTCCATCAAGACAACCAAATTCTCTCAGCCCGCGCATGTCAGCCTCCTTATCTGATGTCCCCTATCTGTCATGCTGGTTAGGTGCACAGGTTTGTTTCAGGACAAAGGGAGAAGGCCACGCCCATCAACAGTGTCAGAGCCTGAGTTTCATGCATTGCTTATGAGCCCAACCTTTGAAAACGGTTGCCAACAACAATTTTTAAATGAACAGCAGTGGGGAAATGCACATGCATTTATTTGCTGATGCTAGTGTACTCACATGAATTATTTGTCAATTTAATATTCCGTACCACTCTTTGAAAAATATTAATTAAATATCCCCCATCAGTCTTTCAAAGATAATCAGAAAATCATTTTCTTCTCCTTTAAATAAAAGTTAGATAGTGTAACTTTGTTTGGTTTGGTTTTGTTTTCCTTTGTAGATACAGGAGTGATTTATCTCTTGTAATTTCCATCTTGAGATAAATTGGTTCGGATGCTTAGAAGAAGCTTTTCACATTACAGAATGAGTATATCCTAATCTTTCGCATGTGTATGTGTTTTAAAATTCTGATGACAGAGAATAAGCGTCTTCCCTTCCCTGCTGACAGTGGCTCCTTACACTTAATACAACTTTTTTTTTTTACTCAATTTGTTTGAAAAGAAACGAGATTGAAATTCAATAACATAATTGATTTCAATGAATGGAAGCTATGAAGCCTTTCCCATGTCTAGTAGATGAATCTTTTTGATAGTTTTAATGGTCTTTAATTCAGCGGGGGATAATCGTGGTGGATTTTGCTTATTAAACTATTCCTGGAGTTTAAATGCTTTGACAACTCTGACTATTTCAAATGTAAATAAAGATGAATAGACCTTTTAATGTTGGTGTGGGAGCAAAGTTTTGACAGTTGCTTACAAAATCAAAGTTGGTTGTTGTATTTTAAATGTTCTGCCTTTTGGCTGCCCTTGTAACTGACACTCTTATACTATCCCACGCTGGATGATATAGTGTCGACCCAGACTGGGCATTAGAATATTCTGCTTACTCAAAAAGAAGCTATTTCTCTTCCATTACCCCAGAAGTCCACACAGAGTTCCTGGCAAAATCTGAAGTCAAAAGTCTGACGTTTATACCCCATAGTGCCTTGTTTGGACCAGGTTATGTGAAGTATAATGAGACCACCTAGGCTTTAAGACATGCAGAGATATCCTTCTCCTTGTGCTCCTAAAATCTGAAGATATTTTTTGGTGGACTCAAAAGAGGGCTTTCTTAGGCCTTCCCTGGATGTGATGTTGATCCTAGCTTTCTTACTCTTACAGTGTTTTCTTTCCCACTGCCCATTGTTGTGCAACATTTAGCAAATTTGGGAGGGGGGGTTCTGAAAAATTGCACAATTAAGCAAACTGCATTATTGAAAAAATTGAAGCCCTGGATGGGTAGCTCGTATCTTCCTGAACACTCACCCCATCCTTCTGTGTTTGTTGCATCTGTATTCTTCTTTTTCCCATGGGAAGAGGACGGCAGAGTTGTTATATGCAAATTACAAAGACATGAGGGGGGGAAAAGGTGCTCTTTTTCTTGTGGGGGGTGAAAATTCCTTATTAGATTCCTGTGGGATTAAGACAGCCTAAATAAATGAGAACAAGAGTTTAGCAAGCACTTTTTCCCCGTTCCTAGATTTTAATAGGTTGTTCCTCTTGCTTCTAAAGCAGTGTCTCTTGAAGCTCTGGCTGAGTGTCTCCAGCTAGGAAATGAAGGAGGATCAGGGAGGAGGTCCCCATGAAGTGCTGGCAGAAAGCTTGAGCCAGTGCTTCTGATGGGAAGCTGTTGTCATTAGGGTCATAGCCATGATCTTGATGTCATATGGCCTATAGCGGTGGTTCCCAACCTTGTGTCTCCAGATGTTCTTGGCCTACAACTCCCAGGAATCCTAGCCAGCACGGCTAGTGGTGAAGGCTTCTGGGAGTTTTAGTCCAAGAGCATCTGGGGACCCAAGGTTGGGAACCGTTGGCCAATAGGAAGCCACCTATGTGGGGACCCAGCCTACCTCTTGCAACTGGATTCTCCCTCCTGACTTAGAAGGAGCTACTGCATCTTTTGTTTGAAAATTCCATGGAGGCTGGAGACTTTCACTTTACAAGGACAGGAAATCTGCTCTGGGTCCCAAACTTTATAGCAGCTCTCCAAGGTGCTGAGCGATATTCTCATAATCGCTTCGGTGTCCTGGAGAGATCCTTTAAAGTGGGGGGCCTAAAACCCGGACCAAATTTACTGCCCTCAGAAGTTAGAACCAGAAACTTCCACTTCCCAAAGTAAAACTCAGGCTTACTCTTTATTTGTTTGTAACCAACTAAAACAGAAACAAAGGTCCCACAGGAACATACTCTGGCTTCCACCTTCTTGTGACCAAGCAAGAGGGAGAAACCTGAGCAAGAAAGAAACTGGGTGTCAGGATCTGGCTCACACCGCTCTGGCAGCTGCAGAATTGGGGCCAGCCTGACCCAGGAATGACCTGGTGTTTGCAGGATCGGGCCCTGGCCTGTGTAGCAGCTGCTGGGCCACTCATGAGGCTCACCTGGAAACCTGGAGGGAAGGCCTATTTAAGGAGTGGTTCTCCCTCCCAGAACTGGCCTCAGTAACAAAGGTCTTTGGCTGTGTTGTGCTGCTCCTGAGTGCTGGAGTCCCTCCGTGCCAGTATTCCTACATCTCTGTGTCTTTATTCCAGTGTTCCTGCCTTGGCCCCTGGTCTTGCCTCCTGCATCTCAATGCCTTGTTCCGGCTCTGTGTTCTCAGCCTTGTGCTCCTGCCTCTGCTTGGTCACAACCAACTGTACAGTGAGTGCCTTTGGACTTGATACTCTGTGTGGTGGTCTGGGTCCTGGTGCTCTTGTCCAGGGTGAGAGGCTGCCTGGGATATCTTGGACTTTGACACTGGGCAATAAATGAAACTCTATTTAATCTGAAAGTTTTGAAAACTCTGAAGAAAAGATGGATTTGTGTAGAGAGGTAATGATGGTTGCTCTATTTACAATCAGTCCACTAATGTTTTGCAGCTGGATAATTATCCAGGCTGAATTAAATTTACATCTATGCATCACTTGGGCGCTAATCTCAGTCAGTGGTGAGATAATCTGATGGGTGATTTAGAACTGAGCCATTCATAAACAGTAAGTCAGCAGCTGCTTTCAGACACACCATGCTGTTCCTTGGTTTGCTTTTATGACTGAGCTGAGATACTTGTGAATTTCTTTACCAGTAATATAAAAGCACCAGAATCCTATTGCCGATTAACGATTGCAGGAGGAGAATCCTACAGATCTTGGCACTCATGGACAGGGTGCTGGTTGACTTCCTAGATAGTGCCCAGTTGCACAACAGTTTGTAAGTATTCTGAGATCAAGGACCGGTCCTTTTTTGTTTACTATATCCTTAGACACTTTACATATTAAGCTTGCTTAGGATGAATTAACAGTTTGCCCCCCAAATCCTGGGAAGCATTATTTTCTGCAGGGTGCTGATCTTCTTTTAAACCATGAATGCAGACTCAGACCCCCTACATTTCAGAGCTCTCCAATTCCACAGTGGAGAGGTTGGCTGAAATCCTGTTGCTCAGCTCTGCAGGCACATCACTGATGAAGTTCTCATCACTGGAAATTGCCACTAATTAAAGACAATTGCAAGTCCACATGACTCATACAGAATGTGACAAAGTGGTGTACACCCCAAAATCCTCCAAAGCCTTTGATCAGTAGTGATTTGTCTCTTCTGATGACATTATCACTTTTCCACATGTGGAACTACGGAACAGGATTACAACAGTTCATTCAGAGCAGTTACATTCTCTAAAAGGATTTCGCTGTATCCCAATTTCCACTGAGTTCTCTTTCTTAGTAACTCATCAAACTAAAATTCCCAAGATCCATTGCGGGGATGCCATGGCAGTAAACAGCACTAGGTTTTTAAAAGGTAATCAAATGATCATCAGATGCAGCTCAAATTCAAATGTTCATTTCAATCCTCAAATTGTTTATGCGCCTCAGGGTTACCTTCCCGCAGTAGTGAACAGCTTAACCCCACATAAAGGAATCACATATCCCAAGAGGTTTAAAAGAGTGAAAATAGATGCTTTCATTACTGACAGGAAAAACCCTCGTTTCCCTGAAGGAAACAACAATGAAAACAACAACAGACATTTTAAATCCTCTTTACTTTGGTGCCTCTTGCTTTCTTCTTTCGAGAGAGAATGTTATTTATGGCCCTGTGGAGAAATGCAAATATTATAATTTTTAACATCCATGATGAATGTACAGCAGCCTGTGTAGGATTTATGACTACATTCAGAACATTATATATTATTTATGAAAATATGTAATTCCTAAATTTCTGTGCACGTACATAATGTTTCATTGTAATGTTTTCAGCAAAAGGATTTCAAGAAACCAGTCAGTTAAACAGAAGGGGAAAAACCAATCTTGGTTTGCTTTGCCTTGTTATGGCCATCCCCTCTTCCTTCCATATCCTAAAACTCTGACAATTAGACCAAAGGATAAGGAAGTTTTTTTCAATTACAGTCCAGCCACCCTAGACACAGAGTTCATTTCACAATATCGCTCATGAAAGCACCCAGAAATGTTTTCCAGTGTCCAGGCAACCCTGAGCTACCTCAACAACTATTGTAGATAGCAAGAAATTAACAATTTCAATGGTTTGCTATTCCTTTTCTGTAAACAGATTTTCTGGGTCTTAGCAAATTCTCCTCTCTCTGGCTCACCGCCATAGGCTACGGGCCTGGAACAAAGCTTACCTTCAAAAATTTCACTCAGAGTAAAAAAACCAGAAAGCAACATCACAAAGAAGAAAAAAGCGAGCCTTCATCAGAATCCTGTGGGGTCACCTTACTGATTTTTTAAGGTTCTCATTCTTCACTAAAGCTCGCAATAAATTATACTTGCTTGTCCTTTTATTAGTCTGTTTCCCAAGAAAAAGGACATGGTGGACTGGTGGATCCTACACCTGATGCTTAATCACACTGGGTACCCAACTATGGAAAAATCATTTTTAGATTACAAGTCCCAGTATCCCCCAGCAAGCATGACCCATAACTGGGTAGCTCAGTGGTTTAGGTCTCTGGCTGTGGAGCCAGAGTTTGGAAGTTGGATTCCCCACGGGGCCTCCTTGACACAGATTGGACTCAAAGATCCATCGGGTCCCTTCCAGCTCTGCAGTTCTAAGAAGATACTTTTCTGAAGTCAGGTTTCTTTCAGCATTGGTATCATCCTGCTAATTGGTAAGGAGAGGGTTTTTTTATTGTTTTCATTTGTTGCTTATTTTATAGTGGAGCAGGTTGAAATATGTATTTAAGAGATGGTTTGTGTTACCTAGTAGGTGAATGAATGTACAGCAAAGACACACACAGGAGATGAGAAGGTCAACTAGCTTGGCTAGTTTCTGAGGTATTGGACCTTAGGGGCTCCATCGTTTGTGACAGAGGTGACCTCAGACATCAAATTTAGACTGCTGGTTCCTATGGTTGACAACTTCATAATATGTTGTGCTGAAGTTCCCATCCTGGAAGGGCAAGTGTAGCCCCTATTCAAATGAGAAGGTGGAACAAGCAGAGGCCAGAGATGGGGAACATGTGGTGTTCTATGTGTTATTGTACTAAAACTCCCATTGAGTTTAGCATAGCTAAGATGGAGGGATGATGGTAGTTGCAGTTTAACAACAATGGGAGGGTAGCATATTGCCCATCCCAGCTTATGAGCTACCAGTGAGATAGAGCAGGTCAATTGCATCCATCTTCTCATTTGGGACCTCACTGTCTGCTTCCAAGGTGGAGAGACAATGTTATGAACCTGTTTACCGTCTGCTTAAATCACGATCAGTTAATACCTCACTCCAGGTATTATTCATCTGCAGACATTATTGGGGACAGGCCCTTTTCTCTGGCAGTACTGCAGACTTTGGAAGCCCTTCAGCAGATTTTTTGGGGGGGGGGGGCTTGGGACTGACAACAATGTAGCCTCATAGGCCCCTTCCAACTCAATAATTCTATGATTATGAGGTGGTTCAGGTCCCATCTTAATTGTTCTTCTCTCACCAGCCTTTGATGGCAAACAATATTAATCTGATCTCTGCTGCTTCTAGGCACTCATTCTTCCATGCTGTATTATTTCTAACTTGCTGAGGGGAGCTATGAGAGCATTTTTCAAATGTTTGAAAGGTAGGCATACAGAGGAGGGACAGGGACTGTCCTCAATCATCAGTGCAGGACACATACTAATGGACTCAAGTTACAAGAAGCCAGATTTTGGCTGAATATCAGGAAAAAAATTCTTAACTGTTAGAGCAGTACAACAATGAAACCAATGACCTTGGGAGGTGGTGAGTGCTCCAATGTTGGAGGTGTTCAAGAGAAAATTGGACACCCATCTGTCAGATTGGCTTTGATTTGGATTCCTGCAGGGAGCTGGACTCAATAGCCTCATAGGCCCCTTCCAACTCAATAATTCTATGCATTGGGGGCAATTTCAATACTGTTTATATGACTGATCAAGAGCCAATTTGGTGTACTGTAGCGATCCTCAACTTTTTTATTTATTTATTTATTTATTTATTTTGGCCATGACCATAAACACAATGTGAAAGAAATATGGGTCAAATCAGGATTGTGTAAGTTGCATAACGAACCTTATAAGGTGATGTGTGAAGAATTGTTCCTAGTCTGTGGCCCCCTTCAAATGTGCCAAGAGTTCTCAGGGAGCCCTATGGCCCCTCATTGAGAATGGCTGGGTAGTAGACAAAGCGGCAGACAGGAACTCAGGAGACTTGGATTTACATCCTCCCCCTATCATGGTAACATACTGGAGGTGGGGGTGGGGAGCAAAACCCAATGAGAGTAACCACAAATCAGATCCATCTCGATGGCATGTAACAAAACTTGTGCCTGCTAAGTCATCCATCCAGAGAGAGGACTTTGAGGGCTAAGCTTGGAAGCGTCTGGATATGTTTGTCCTGGCACCATGCATGAGACCCTTCCCAAAATCTCATCAAAGCAAGACAGAGAACGGTTTTGTTGTTGGTCTCTGAGAGATTTTGCACATTTTTCAAGTTTGTATTTTTTAAAAATGTGTATAATTGGAAACTGCAGTAAATGCTTCTTTCCCAGATGAACTAGCAAACGTAGTCATCCTGGAGGGGTTGTTTGTATCTTTGTGATCCACCACTCTTTCCTTTTGTAGCTTCTCTCTTTTGTTTTTTGTTTTTTGTGTGTGTGTGTGTGTGTCTCTCACACACACACATTGTTTTTAACCCTAACCCTAACCCTAACCTTTTATCTTGATGTTTTGTACAAAATGTGGAAAAACATGATGCAAAAGAAAATCTGTATTTTTTTTTCTCCTGCTGAAGGTGAGACTTGAGGCTGCAAAACCTTTGATGGGTTTTCTTACCGTGTTCACATGAACGGTGTTCACATCAACATCGAAAGAATGGCAAGATGGTTTTCACCATATTCAATATTCAGCCATGTTTGTCACACTGAACTAAGCTGCCCATTCTTTTATTTTATTTTTTTTCTACGTTGCCCCTCTCTGACACCTATCTGGCAGTGGGGTACAACACAGCCCTCTTCATGCTAGGAAGAGATTTGACTTTCGGGCATCACAGAAGGCAGAAATTCTGTGTTCATTTTTACAGCAAGGTGGGAGAATTCAGGAATGTCACCATTGAAAGAATGAGATTGGCAAACCTAGAAAATATATTTTTACGAAGCCCAGTGGACCAAGAAATATGAAATAGAAAGCATTTTCTTTTTTCTTTTTTTAAGTATTCTTTTTTTAATTTTTTTTATTTCTTTCTTAAACTACAACATAAACATAAAATACATAAACCAAAATACAAATCAACTGTGTTCCCCACCACCCTAGTCGGGACCTCTTGCAGTAATCCTCTTCTTCCTCCATCTTTATTCTTCCTCTTCCTTTATTGTCCTCTTCTCCAGAACTGCATCGATTCTTGATTTGGAACTTTCCCTTTTCCTCTTGTTAGCACATATTCAAGAAATCTGCCGCATATATCATAGAAATTATTCTTTTTCATCTCTCCTTTCTTAACCTTTAAGTTACAAGTTAACTTATCATTTATAGCAATGTTCCATATTTCATTATACCATTCTTCCATTCGAAATTCAGACTTTGATTTCCAATTCCTAGCTATTATTAATCTAGCTGCTGTTAATAAATTGGTAATCAATTCTTTAGTCATCTTATCATATTCCACATTCTCAAATATTGATAACAGAGCTATCTCAGGATTAAATTCTATATCTTTTTCACATATGTCATTTTCTTTTTTAAAAAATCAGAAATACCTTGACTTGCAAACAAAAAAGAATGTAAGTAGATGGGCGTTGGTGGTTGTTGTTATAATATTGGAAGATATTACAAAATGGAGGCACTGGGGATTGCCCTTAATACTGAGCAGACCAGGTCATTGATAAAAGGTGATGCAGGGGTTAACAGTTCTGCTAGAGAAACCAACTTCTTCTCATTAATTTCCCAGAATGCTCACATCCAGAGGTGATGAAACACTGTTTGGGGAGCTTGGATGCCAATCTGGGCTTGAAGCCTGCAACATTCAACCCATGAAGATTTTATTTTTAAACACCTGGTTCCTTCCATTATGCAGTGGGTTTCTCAGTCATTTCTGAGCACACCAGCCAAGAATATCTTCTCTGTATTATTTTCTTTTGTTTTGTCTTGCCTCCCCACCCTTCTTCCTTTCTGGCATGACCACAGCCCCTATGGATTCAGTAAAGCAGAAGGCAAGGTCTGGAAATTAAAAAAGGAACCTTTCTAATTTCCTGTGTGTAGAGAGTGAAAGGAGGGAGGAGAGAGAAACTTGGATAATGTCCAGACATATCTGTGTGCTTGAGACAGAAGTGCACAGAGGACCAGTTTTAATTAATGTAGGAAGACGAGGGAGGATCCATACTATAGATATTGCTTTGTTAGTTCTTCACCTCTGTTTCAAAAGGACATAAGCCTATGTGCTTATTTCCCCCCCCCCCCTTTCAGTTTCATTCAGCAAGTACAATTCATAGAATCATAGAATAATGGAGCTGGAAGGGGCCTATAAGGCCATTGAGTCCAACTCCCTGCTCAGTGCAGGAATCCAAATCAAAGCAGATCTGATACATGGTTGTTCAATTTTCTCTTGAATGTCTCCGGTGTTGGAGCGCTCACCAACTCCCGAGGTCATGGGTTCCATTGTTGTACTGCTCTAATGGTTAAGAACCCCAGTTCCTTTCTTTTCATGGAAAAAGTGGCAGTCATTCTTTTGGCCTGCTGCCACATGAGCTACCTTGCTGCTTTCAAATGTGGTGGAAGAGGCTGTCCCTTCAGCATTGAGGAAAGGTATTTTTACATAGAGTGGGAGGAGCGATTTTGTTCTTTACCTCTGGTAGCAAGATGCCTTGGGTTGGCCCAGCTTCACTGCAGTTACGATCCCCCCCTCACATTCCTTTGTTTTTAGGAAGCTCAATTACACATACAAATTTGCCTCCCTATAAGCAGATGGAGGCAAAAGTGGTGAGATCATTTGTTCCACTTATGTTATGACTTCCATTCTTAGCTATTGCTTCAGAACTTTAAAAGGTTGAGGCAGGGGCCACTTGAAGGACCGTCTCCTCTTATATCAATTGGCCTTCAAAATCAGCGATAACTCCTCTCATCTGAACTGTCGACTACTGAGGCACAAGTGGTGGCAACATATAACAGTTCTTTCTCAGTGGCGGCTTCTTATACATGGGACATCCTGCCTCCCAAGAGTTTAGGTTAGGTCTGTGTACATTGTCCCAGTATGTGAACGATGCCCTTTCAGAGTTCTGAATATTTGAGAAATTATGGATCTGTGTTTATCGATAGCCATCCATAAATGGACACAGAAATTCATAGATTTACAATCTATTTGCCAATGGGGTCTCCTGTCCCAATTCGTCAACCCTAATTTGACTTGACAACACATGATTATTATGTGGTTGGATAGTTCATTGAGTTAGGTGTCTGGCTGCAGAGCCAGACATTGAGAGTTCGATTCCCCACTGGGCCTCTTGTGATTAAAGCCAGCCTGTGTGGCCTCAGGCAACCTGCACAGTCCCAGGGCACCCCCAGAAGAATGTAGAACCACTATCTAGAAAACCTTGGAAAGGGTCACCATAAGTCAGAATTGACTTGACGGCACATTATTATTATTAATGAATCTTTTGCACCAGTATCTGTTAGATTTATTGTACATGGAACAACAACTGCACAAGTGTTTTTCACCATTTTGTGGGGTGCCTGTTTCATGCATCAGTTGTGCAACCAGTCACACAATCTGTGTGTGGCCAGGCCTGCAAGAGTTGCCCTGAAGAATAGTAAAAGTTGCTTCCATGGTTGGTGTCCCACAAACAGAATTATTGGCCTTCCATTATATTTGCATAAGGAAACACATCAAGGGAGGACCTTTTCTTCAAAGAAGCATATCAAGGTTAATATAATCTCCTGTTCACACAGCACACCAAAGAGTTCGAGGTGAATTCTATAAATAATGTAAAAATTGAAGGGGTTAGTGGCTTGAGTGAGAAAGAAAGGACAGCCACTATCAGGTCGGCTTTTCAGAGGACTTTTTTTTTAAAAAAAGGTATGAGATGGGGAAATTATCGAGGGAAGGTACACAAATTATTGCACGGGGAATTGGAGACAAGAAACACGTAGCCATACATTGCCGTGTAAATTAAAGTCATTTATAAGGTGGTACCGCCAGCACCCAGATAGAAAGGAGAGAAGCTAAGTCAGCAGTGGAGGGATCCCATCATTTGTCACGGTTAAAAAAAAATCTTGGTTAATGTGGATTTGTTTATTAATTGTGCAGCTTTTTTCTTCTCCCCTTTTAATTTATTTATTTGCTGGAAAACATCAGCTCTGGACATATTTTGCTGGTTGTTGAAATATTGGTGTTTAATCCATCAGTCTCTGAAAAATACACCATTTACTATAGGAAATGTTGTGACACACACACCCCTTTGTCTCTCTCTCTCACGCTGGCCGAAATGCAAGACCATGTCCTTTGGATTACAGATTCCAAAACCACACAGTCAACTTGCTTCCTGATCCAGCTAACCGGGCGATTTGAAGAAGTGCAACATAGTAAAATAACATTTGGAATATCGGGCATCCCTGTGCTCTTTGTCTTGCTCTTGTATTTTTTTCAAGGCATATGGGGCAGAAGAGAGCTTCCGTGTATGCTGTTTTTTCATAGACAAATTATAGCATTAGGCTGAATGGCACAGGTCGGGATTAAAACCTTATTTAGTTCTTGTAGGTGAGAATGAAAAATGTAAAAAAAAAATATTGTGCTGGGCAGGATTCTCGAACTGCGTGCATTTTCCCCATTTCAGGATTTTTAAATAGCAAACTAGTATGGTCCAGGGAGTGCCAAACCCCACTCTTGTCTTTTGCATGAAAAACCTCTCCTCCGCCATGACCACCCCACAAAAAACGTCTTGAATTTTGCAAAGGATAGAGGTTTTTAATGCAAAACAAGGTGTTGTCCAAAATAGGGGGGGGGGAGTGTTTTGTTTTGTTTTGCTAATGCTCCTACTGCTGGGGGAAAAAACATCTGGTCTTTTTGCTTTCCTGCAAGACCTACAGATCTTTTAATGATTGACCGTTTTCTCAATAAGGTGCACAGATGTGTTGAAGCATGCTTCCCCCGCAAAAGAAGGATGAGAACAATTGTGAGTACTGTTACATTCTTACACCAGAGCTTGGACCTGGCCTCGTCTCAACTGGATGTTAAGATTTTCTCTATCTGGCACGCTAAACTAGCCCGTTTTCTCAACATGAAATCATCATTTAAGGACAACAGCTGTTTGAGCCTTGAATTTTGGCTCTTCTCAGGCTTTTTGTCTTGTCTGTTTGCGTTTCAATAGCAGCAAAGCGCTGGTGGCAGGCGGAGACCAGGCAGGACCATTTGTCACCTTGGTTTCTCCATTGAGCATTGTCGGTGGAAACTAAGACTTCAGTTCACTTGTAGGCGTGAGTTTGGAGTCCAAATGAAACAGGGTGCTTCTGTGTGACTCCTTGTCCTTTACATTCTCATTTCATATTATCACTTTACTCCAGATTTATTATTTTTTTATTTACTGTATTTTTCTGTTTAAAACACCCCCATTTATAAGATGCCCCCCCACTTTTCTAACCCCAAAATTAAGAAAACTTAGCTTTGAGGATTCAGCCTCTGTGCTCAGAACGGCCAGACATTTTGAGTCCCTGTTGAATCTGAGCCTATAGGCTCCACCTCCAACGAGGTGTGTTCCAATTGGTTTGTTCAGCATCAGCTGATGTCAGTTCCATAAGGCTCGTGACTGGAGGAAGCTAAGTCTCCTAACTGTAGGAAGCTAAGCCTCGTGACTGAAGGAAGCCTGTTTACAGAGGCAAGGTTAGGGCAATTTTGTTCTCTCCTCAGCTTACTTCTGTGTATAAGACGACCCTCAATTTTTAGTGTAATGATTTTAGGAAAAAGTAGTGTCTTATACACTGAAAAAATCTGGTAATTTTTTTTTAATTTATTGTATTTATATGTCACCTCATTAGTGTGACACACTATTCTGGGCAGTTTACAGCAGGCTAAAATAAAACTCAACAGCAATAAAATTATAAATAAACAATCAAGCAATAAACAAACCACAAGAGGTGTAGTTTCAAGATAAAAGGCAGAACATGAGACATAAAATCAGGCAGGGATGCAATGAAAGACTTGGTCATACTTGGATGGTAGATCATTAGGGTGTATCAATGATTTTCAAGTAGCATTAGGAGACCATTCCTGAAGTTCTGGAGACCAATTGCTACTACTGAGAGTTGACAGACCTGGACTCCATGGACCAATGGTCTGGTGGAAGGTCAGTCCTTAGAGTCATAGTACAACAGTACTGGACAACCTCATAGAAGCCACACATTGTGGTGTGACAGAGGGAGGGACAAATGGCCCAAGGGACTCTGATCAGAAAGAGAGGAATCCGACTGCACGTCGTGATCTTCCCACACATCGACACGTTGCTGTCTCCTTCTGCAAGACCTTCAGAAAATGAAGTCCAAGGTGAGTGGGCAGAAATCTTTGTAAACTAAATTAGCCTTTAACAGCACTGCTTATGGGCAAAAGATAATGCAGTAGGTTCCATTGTGCCAGAACACCGGTGGGTTGATTGCTCTCCATCCGCCAGAGAGATGAGCTCCATAAATTGCATAAGCAGAGGCGATTCACCATGGACGGCAGAGTAATTTAGTTATTGATTTAGAATTGTGATAAACCAGCCATTCTGGCCTCAAGACCGTAAAATACACTTGTGAGAATCTCCCCTTATTGCACTCAGAGCTCAACTACCATGTTGAAATAGATGAATGTTTTGGAAGAATAGAACCAGCATGAATGACTTAGTTGGCTCCCAGGAGCATGGTGAGGAAAATCGATATTCTGGCACTGAAAGGAAAGGAGGCTGTTGTTGAGACTCAGCTCCAAAACCCTTCTAATCATGACCTCTCTGGTTCTGATTTCCACTGGATTTGCCAGTTTATGACTCAGGTTCACAATCCATCAGGTATGTAGTGCAGAGGTTGAAAGTAACTGATTAGGAATGAGTAACTCATAATTAACTCCTTTTGTTCAAGTGTGAAGGTGTGATTAGGTCAACAGTGATTGTAATTAAGTGAAGGAAAACTTCACTTGCAGTGCAAATAAATTTTAGTTACTTTTAAGTTGAGGTTGACCTCAAAAATGGTGGCAAAGGAATATCATAGAGTTGAGTTATGCCTTTCAGGGCGGCAATCAAATTTGTTTTGAAAATAACTAAAGGGTAACTGTTCTAGTTATGGGACACCCAGTGAGGTGTAGTGGATAGAGTAAAGGACTAGGCTTGGGTTTGAATCCCTCCTCAGTCATGGAAACTCATGGAGGGGGGTGGGTAAAGACCCAAAGCATTTGACAGCATGTGCAAAATCATTGTGCAAATTTCTAAAATGCACACAAACACATGTTTGCCGCTGGGGTCATGCCTTCATAATGAGTTCATCTTAAAAACTCACACAAAATGCACACTTTTTAATGTTTTAAATGGGGATCCAGACATAACTGACATGAACCAGATGGGAAGGAGAAGAAATCCCCAGAAATGAACCTGAAGGATCTGCCCATCTGTGGTGATGAGATCTTGCCAAGAGCCTCTGAAGAAAGGTGAGAAATTGGAGGAAAATAAAATAAAATAAGCATTTGGTTGGTCTTTCTCCTTGGGGGAACTGTCTCAGGTCCTGAAATGGTATTCTAGACAGCCTGATGCTCTTTCTATGATCCGATTCTGTATTGTCACTGCTGAACATCTTGCTGCTGTTGATGTCAGCAGTTCTGCATTTCACTTTGTGTACTATCCAGAATAATAATAATCTTGGAACTGTATAGCTGAAAGGGACCCAATTTTCTGCTGGATAGCTCAGTGGCTTAGGCATCTGGCTGCAGAGCCAGAGGTTGGGAGTTTGAATACCTCACAGTGCCTCCTTGAGAGGGGCTGGACTCGATGATCCAAGGGTCCCGTCCAGCTCTGCAATTCAAAGCTTCAAAAATTAAGGATCACGGAGTCCAGCTCCTGTCAAGGAGGCACAGTGGG
The DNA here is from genome assembly GCA_037013535.1 of Intellagama lesueurii. Lineage (NCBI taxonomy): Eukaryota > Metazoa > Chordata > Lepidosauria > Squamata > Agamidae > Intellagama > Intellagama lesueurii. The sequence continues at coordinate 3,491,920 of JBAJHW010000008.1, read as the reverse complement.
GAATCAAACTCCCAACCCCTGGCTCCACAGCCTGAGACCTAAACCACTGAGCTATTTAGCATGGAATTTACTTTAAAGCAGGGTTTGGGGAATTGTCTTGGGGCACAACTCCTAGAATCCCCCAACAAACTTAGGATTCTGGAAATTCTTGGAAGTGCAGTCAAAACATCACTTCCTCAAGCCCTGCTTTAAACACAACATCCTTAATCTGGATCACTGGATTTTTCAGGAATTTGCTGAACAAAAGATAGAAATCAAGCTGTCGCACTCTGAAAATCTGAGTTCAAGATGGTTTTGGGGGAAATGAGCCAAAGAGAATTTTATTTTTGAAAAAGTCTGTCGAGTGTCTTTGTAAATCCTGGACAGCATCTAAACGGTACAGAGTTTCTATTCAGGAAGCGACAGCTCACTGGGAAATAGATCAATGGGTGATGTTGTACAGCAATTGCTATTTATTCTAGGGAACGCTCTCTTGCTCTTTCTTGAACTGGCCCACTTCCTGCCATCCGTGAGGAATAAATGACAGAAGTAATTTTTTTTTGTTCTCATTTCCCTTTCATTCCTCTCATTTGATCAGCCCTGAGCTGAAGTGACATCTCATCAGACCCCGAAGTGTGTTTCTGCAGTAGGTTCATCAGAGGGTGGCATTTAAAACACGGACATTGCAGGAACAAACGTATTTGCTGGACTCATCCGTCGATGTAAACCTGACCTTTATCCTGTACATGTATCAACACTCTGGTGCTTTGTATCATATTTTGTTCTTAGGTGGAAGAGACGGGAGGCCCTTCCTGGATAAAGCCAGTCTTTCGTCCTCTGATCGGCAGGCAGTAGCATATTCAAAGACACCATTGAGGAGGAAAACCTCTCTGATCCAGGAAGGAGAATCTCTGATGGTCCAAAGAGGACTCAGTGCAAAGGAGCAGCTTTATAACATTGGGTCCTTCAACAAGGCGTTCTTATCCCTGATTTTCTAAACCAGTGCTGCTCAGTTTTATTTTAAAAAAGAGATTTTCCTAAGTTTCAGACATACCTCCTTCTTTTATTACCTAATTTTCTTTTCTTTTTCCTGATTTCTTAAACCTTTCTTGTTTATGGCATATGTCTCCCCCCAAACAAGAGACAAGGCAGACAAAATCAATATTTAAAAGCCAGATTTAAAAAATAGATTATGATATTTAAACAATTAAATATACACAATTAAACCAGTTATGATATTAAGATAATTAAATCCAAAGCAAGCGAAGAACCTATCCATTTTGAACACACTGTGACAAGAAATTTGTAGTGTGTTCCTCAACCGACATTTGTATAGCTTGGGGGAATTGACAATTGTGTAATTAATTGTGTCTATGTGGGGAATGCATGTACAAAACTGTATATTTGGGAGAAATAGCCTTAATAACTCTTCGACCCGGCAGAGAGGCTTGTCATCCCGCCTTCTGCCAGGACTGGTTAATCTATCACGAGCAACAGAGTGATAGGAAGGCTCCGCAGAGCCAGCAGCAGAATTATGAGTGGTCAGTCTGGCCCCAGGGGGCCGGACCCTCATTATCTGCACTTGTGTGGGGATATGTGTATACGAATACCCCCATCTCTAGTATAGATATTCGCCACGGTGTCCCAATCTTACATCTGAGGAAGTGGACTTGTCCATGAAAGCTGACATTAAAATATAACAGTTAGTCTTTGAGGTGCCACCATGTTTTCGTCTTCTGTATTTTTTTTTAATTTTTCTTTTTTTTTGCCTCAAAATCTCTTGAGACACCCTTTTTTCACTCAGGAAGAGAAAATGGACATGTGTTGGTCCCTTCCTCCGTCCCAGCCAATATAGACCGATTGTGTCAATGGGGACTTCATCAAGTGATACTTTAGTAAGTTCCATTGATTCAAGGGGTCTTCTCCAGCTGGCAGTAACAATTGGAATTTAAGCCTTAGTGTTGCTCTCCGGATAGAAATAGAATGTCAAGGGCCGCCTGTTGAATTTATGGGTGAAGAGAGATGTGAACTCTTAGGTTCCCGCTCTGGCTTAGCTAATACACAGCGCCGGCTCCCAGGCAATGTGATCAAGGTTGCAGCTGTTCTTCTACTATGTTTAAACCTGCTCTAACAACATCCCCATCTTCTGAGCATCAAGATCTTCCTTCACACAAATGATTCTCCACGGAGCTCCCGAAGCCACTTTATGAAAGCTGCATTTATTCTCAGCGTCCTCCTAATTGACATGTATCCATATTAATGGCGGATGAGAGGAGCTGCGTCTCCCCATTAAGCTCGGTGTGGAAAAAAGTTTTGATGAGGATAAATAAAAATTAGCAGCACCGTCTCGCTGCTTAGGAAAGAAAACAACCACATCCCCCCCCTCCTTTGCCCAACTTAATTGGCTAAATAATGGTTGGTGGGATTTTGCTAAGTCCCTTGAAGAAAAATAATAATAAATAAAAAAATTGGATTTTTTCCAGCAGCACAGAACATGGCTGCGGCATGCTGGGAAATCCTTTGCGAATCACAGCTGTGCTGTTGTCATTTCCAGCCTTCTAGGCTTCAACATATTGAAGCAGTCAACACTTGGCAGTGCGGTGAACGGGAAGGGGGTTGTGTTGGAACCAAAACAAGCAAAGGAATTTGATATTGTGGTGCTGGATTTTTTTTTCAGACACCAATATTTCGTCTTCCTTAAAGGATATGTGATTGAGAGGGCAGACACAAATGCCCTTGGGAATTGCATCAACACACGAACTTCTGCAAACAGGGATGCTAATGAGAGTATTTGCTGCTTTATCGTATGGCATTGTTGGTTGGGTTTAAAGGAAAGCCAAACCAAAACCAAAGACAGGTAAACTTTCTTTGGCTTAAAACAGAAACCATCTATGGATTTGTTTGTTTGTTTGTTGGCCCTCCCCTGGGTATGTAGATCCACCATTTCCTATCTGATGTTCTTCAGATGTGTCAGGTCCCAATGCCCATGCTGGCTGGAGAGAACCAAGGTTGGGTAGAAAGTGGACTTCCATTGAGTCAGAGCCTTGGTCTATCTAGGCTAGAATTGTGAACTGTGACTGGCAGCAGAGTGCCAGGGTTCAGGCCAGAGTATCTCCAGCCTTCCTTAGAAATGCCAGGGGTTGATTTTCTGCATTTGAGACATTTACTCTACAATGGAACCATAACCCTTTTCTTAAGGAATAGGGATTTAGGAACCTAACTTATATTGAATCATATTTTTGGTCCCTCTAGTTGCTATATTGTCAGCTCGGACTGGCAGCAGCTATCCAGGGCTTCAGGCAGGATTCTACCCTAGACTGACCTGGAAATCCCACAAATTCCTGGTGGTCTGCCATCCAAGTACTCACCAAGCCTGATTCTGCTTAGCTCCTGAAACGAGGTGAGGCCCACTGATGGTCTTGGTCAGCTCTTTGATCTGTTGCACTGATGAGTTTAAACCAAAGAAGCAGCATTCGGAAGGATGCAAATTTAAAATATAAAAATAAAAGATTAATTGCTTGATGTATGACCATGCTGTTGGGTGACAACCAGCAGCAAACCTATCTTGGTCGTTCCATCCTTTGAAAGTAACTTTCTTTTCTCCGAGAGCCATTTAAGCAAACTGATACTTGTGTTCACCATTCATTAGAAGAGTTGTCACTAATTTAACGGTGCTGGATCAAACCGTGGCAAATAGCTAATTAACAACAGAGTATTTAATCTCCTGGACTTTGCATTCTAATGGGACCAGGAAATATGGCTGGGAGAGTCCCAATAACTCTTTCCTGATCCCTACTTGTAGAAAACCCAATCATGCAAATGAGCTGCCTGTAACCTTACATCAAAGGAAAACAAGAGTCTCCTGAAAGTTTTGTTTTTTTTTTGTTTTTTTTTGAGGTGGGAATGGGGTGGGGGAAGGTGTCTTTGAGTTTAGTAGCAATGAGCTATAGTTTGAAAATGAGTATATTTTTGGGTGTTAAACAGGGTGGGGTGGGGATTGACCCTATTGAAAAGGTGAATTCCTGTTCCTGGAATCTTTTATGAATGGAAAGTCCCTTTTCTTCACTAGGGAAAATCACTTACAGGTGGCTAGAAAGTCTGATGGGGCTGCAGTTATAAAAGTCACTGGTGCTTCTTACAGCCCTGGCTGCACTTTGCTAACCCTGATTTCATGATGAAACCGAAGGATCTCCTCACTGAGGATGGTTTTTGAAGAGGTAGCCATGTTCGTCTTTCCTACCCTAAGTCTAAGGGATGCTGGGAAATAAAAAATCACTGCTTAAGACACCAGGAGAGCTGCGAGGACCAAGAAACAGGGGGTGATGGTAGCAAAAAGTAAGTCAAAGGAGTTGATATCAGGAGAACATTACCTACTGCCCTTCCCCCTAAATTAACTTAAACACCATTGTCGGGACTCCCGGCTTTGTCCTAGTTCATTAGCTAGTTTTCATGTGTTCCTCTGCTGTTTTAATTTTAATTCGCATGGCTGCTAGGGTGCTGTAGCAGTATTCTCTGCTTTGTATTCCCACCATTCAGAAATAAAAAAAATAAAAGTTGTAGGCCACAATCTTGAATGGCCTTCCTTGGAAGTAAGCCCTGCTGCACTCATTAAGACTTAGAGCCGGGTAATTGGACATAACACACTTTATTAGAAATACTAAGAGCTGGGTTGCAGTTGCAAAACATCAACTCAGATGATCTCCCAGCTACATTGATTTATCAGCAATGATCTTTTTGCCATTGTACGTGCTAGGCGGCAAGATATCCCAACAGGACCAGCTGAGCTTGTCATAGAGGGAAGTTGTATTCACTGGCAGGATGAAGGTCTGGCACCCCATCCATTAATAATGATCTGTGCTGGAGCAATGTAGCGCAAAAGGTCACACATCAGCCAGCTACTCGAAGCAGGTCGCCTCAAACGAACATGTCTTGCACCATGCTGGTGTGCCTTGAGTATATGACACACCTGTTACAGACCAAACACTTGATGTATATTTTAGAGGGTCAGCGTCTAAGGATTTTTTTTTTCTTCCATTGAGTCCATAGTAGATGATGATAAAGATTTAAGGGTTTTTGTTTTTTTAAAAACACAGTGTTTCCACAATACTGGGCAGCAGAAACAAATCACCCATGCAGAAGGAGAAAGGAGCAATATATTTCTGCAGTTTCACTGTTTTTCATAAATGAAAATGAGTTAATTATCAGCCAAGCAGATTTTATTTTCCATTTGGGGTATTTTCCATAGGGATGTGCCATACAGACTTTTTGGACTTCAACCCCCCAGCATTCTCCAAGCCCAGGAAGAAGATAGTCTCTTTGTCCTTTAGATTCTATAGAGCAGTAGATCCTAACCTTGGGTCCCCAGATGTTCTTGGACTAAAATGTCCAGAAACCTTCACCCTTAGCTGTGCTGGCCGGGATTTCTGGAAGTTGTGGTCCAAGAACATCTGGAGACCCAAGGTTGAGAACCACTGAGATTCTACAGGAGTGATCATGGGGGTAGAAACATGCATTACATATAGCTAAGCACTTAGAGACAGGAAATGGGGGATCACATGAGTGAGAATGTTTATTTTGAGTTCATGACAGACTCCACCACCACCACCTTCTGCAAAAAGTATAACCAACACCAGTTTTGTGTCTTAAAGATACTATTATTGAGAATTCAAAATTTTAAAATAATTCCCAAAATTAGAAAATGGCAAGAAACATTGAAGAAGGACAGTTGTTTTGATTTATTTAGTAGAGCTACCACCAGTTGTCCCTGGGGTCAATTTTCTTTCCCGATAAAAACGAAGTGTCTACTGAGGGAAACATCCCCTAAGAAAAGCCATTCTGTGTGTCAGGGCATCTTCCAGAAAACAAGAGCATGTCATCTTGGCAGTCATGGCAAGTGAATTTCCTAGCACAATATATCATCTGCAGATTTTCTTATCTGAACATGCTTTTCTTGAGTTGAGCCAATGTACACTAGGACTTTGACCTTCTGCCAGTTCTAAGCTGGTGAAAAAAACATCTCCCACTGCATGAGTTGTTTCTGTGAGCAGCATTCTGTAGCTGAAGGTACAAAGGCGAGGAGAGAGGAAAACTAAATAAAGATTGCATAACGATTGCCATCTGATCTTGAAAGTCCCTCCACAAAGCAACAACTGAGTGACTACAATTCATTAAAACCTAATTACAAAGAAATCAATAGTGCAATTTAACTCAAACCAATATTCATCATAACACATCGCAGAGTTTAAAAAAAAAAAAAAACCCAAGAGAGCATCTACTGAACCCTTGGCTTTAGAAACAAACCTTAGATACAAGTCCGTGCAGGATCCCAAAGTGCTCTGATGTAGCAATTAGCAGGGGCAATTCAATTTCCCTAAAAATAAAAAGGTAATGACAAAAGAACAAAACCCAGTTCTGCCAGGTCCCTTGCTGTAAATAATGGTTAATCACATTTATAGCATTAGAGTGGTGTTGTGGATAGATTGACAGAGCAGGACTCAAGAGACTTGAGTTCCAATCTCCTCTTGGTTATGGAAACTCTTGGAGGAAGACCATGGTAAATTCACTCCATAAATATCTCTTATTTTGAAAATCCTATTTCTGTTGTGATAAGTTAAATGCAGCTTGATGGCATATAACACACACACAGATCCACCTGGTAGTTTGCCATGTAGAATGGGACACTGCATTCATGGTGGAATATACAAGGACAGATGGAAGCAAGAACTTATGTTTTAGTGGCACAGCAGGCTTTCCATGGCAAAAGTGGGCAACTTAAAGTCTGTGGCCCCCGTGTGGCCCTCATCCCATATTTGTGATCCGCAAAACCCAGTGAGTGCCAGTCAAAAGCAAAAATAAACTTCTCTGAACATTGTCACTGAAGAACTCAAGGAAGTTGGCTTATCCTACAAAGCACAATGGCCTTTGGCCCCATTTTTAACCCAAAAAGGGACTTAAAGTGATTTATAGTTTTTTTTATTTTTCAGCAGCTTTTTATGACTAGGGTGGCAAAAACCTACTGTGGTAGTCCCAGATATTGAAAACAATTGGCTCCTGGATGCTCTGAAATTGCCCAGCCTTGTTCTAAAGCATGGAAAAGTACTGAGCCAAACGGGAATGGAAAGGCGGGTGTTTGGTGATCTTCAGGCAGTGAAATGTATTGGAGTCACATTGTATCTGAAAGAGTGATTAATCAATCATTTTCATCCACCAGGATGTACTGGCAATAGAGGTGCATTCTGTATTTCCACTAGAGATATTGTACATCTTTTTTGGGGGAAAATATGTGCAAAGGCTATATGATTCCCCCAGTGGGCAGTCCTTCACATGACTGGTCACATGACTGGTTGCATACTCCGTTTCACAACAGGTCCAGTCCTGGTTGCAAAAAAAGTCAACCTGCTAGAGGGAAGGACCATTTGAATCATTGCCTACCACTCTATGTTTCCGGAACTGGATTATGTCCTTAAAGAGCTTTGATTGATGGAGTGACTGACTGATTGATCAACTGACTGATTTGCCCATGCCAATTGTTGGAGAATTCTGTCTATTCATGAGAATATTTGTGTGACAATACCCTTTTCATTTCTTTTTCTTTCTTCAAATAATAGATAGAACACCGTAAGGGTTTTTGGTTTTTTGTTTTTTTTTTTGCTAAGCCTTACCTCATTATAGTGGGTTTGACGATTGGGGGTGGGGGATACCCCTCAATATTTCATGATGAGAAAAATAGGCAGCCTACCTTTTAATAGGGCCCAATACATCAGGCACCGAAACCTCAATGCTGAATAATAACTCGACAGCTCTGGGATGCCCACCACTCCACTGGGCCGTACTTCCCCCTCCCTTCCCTGATAAAACGCTGGGAAATGAAATAGAACTGTTTCCATATCATCAGAAAATGTAATCATCTTTGTACAAATCCCAGTAGAATTTAATGGCAAATATCCTTTCTGCTGTAGAAATAATTTTCTATCTAGCTTAATAGCCCTACACACTGCTGAGCTCCTAGCCAATATTCTGGGATTTTTCTGGGAGGATTCTGAAGGTTTATTTTAAAGAGGGCAGCTGATGTATGTTTTCCTCTCTAGGCATGAGTCTCTGATCAACAGCCCTGACTCAGCCTAAGAAAGATCAAAACTCTGTGTGGACATCAACTCTCTCCTAGGTGCTTCTCATAGGCAGTTTTTTATATCCCTAATCAATCAAGATAATTTCAATAAAGCTTAATTGTTCTGTTGGGGTTCTTGGCTGCAGACAACACAGCAGGTAAACTTCACCCAGAAGCTCCAATGACTTAATCAGTTCTTTAATAAAGCCTCTTGTGGTTTCTAGAAAACTAGCCTGCTGTTGACTCTCTCTGCAGCTCTTGCATCAAGAAGGGGGAAGGGAGAAACTCTGGCTTCACCCCTTCCCTCTCCTTTCATGCAAGCTACGCTGGTGTAGGAGAGGATGTGGAGAAAACTGACCAAGAATGGTTGGTCTATGAGCTTTGAGAATGGGATGTTTTAATTTCAAAGGTCTCCTTGTAGCCTGCTATGGGCTACAATGCACAAACCTGCAGCTAGAATACTTGTACAACTCTCAAACTTGCAACAAGAGTGGCCGGTTGCATATCAGCACAAAGAGGATGAAAATCTGCATAGAATTGCTCACGTTGATTTAGGTGCTCAGAACTATGGATGGGCAACTTTGTGTGATGCTTGATCTTTAAGTCTTATATGGACCATATGAGTCTCTCAGTGGAAGACATATTCAGAAAAAGACTTCTCAAACAGAGAGGACTGCTCTGTAAAGCAGGGCATGTAGCCACCATAAGCTGAACGCAGGAGTTATTGAAGACAGACTTAGAATGATAGAATAAGTTGTAAGGGGCCTATAAGACCATCGAGTCCAACCCCCTCTGCTCAATACAGTACAAGATTTCTCAATTCTGTTCAGTGCAGGATTTGTACAACCTAACCAGTGGATTTAAAAGAAGAAAATTACAAGAGTCAAGATGACAAAAACATAATTAATTAACAGACTTCTTGAGACAGAATAGCAAACAGTGCTCCTTCCCCACTGTCAAATCAAGATGGCCACAGTAGCTAAATCCAGACCAGGTATTTTGCTATATGAGGCAGGATGTGCCCTTAAGTTATTTTCTCCAACTTCCTGGAGTTCTTTTCTCCTACTTCCTGTGGTAAAGATACAACAACAACCAACAACAACAAAACTATTTGTATCTCTTCCATAACTGAGACTTGACGGGGTTGCTGAATTAGACGTTTTCCACTTAGGAAATGAAAACTATAAACGTCTGGCACATTGCAATTCAATGTGAATTTGCTAGGCAGCCTTCATCTGGAAGGATCGGAGCCTTGATTAATTTTGTTGTTCTTTTCTTCCTTTCTTCTTCTGTGGTACGCAATTTGTTTTTACATAGGAAGAAAGAAGATCAGTGGAACTGGAGAGATACATATATCTATAGCTAGCCTGCCCCTAATAATGGTACCAACAATTAAATATTGATGCAGTTATACATTGCATTCACAGAAGCCAAACAAAGCCATAGGTGTCTCTGCTTCTACCAATGCTCCTGTTGGCTTCATTATCTCGTGCATGAAGCCTGAAGAACTTCTAATAGGCAACAATGAGGATCTAAAAATGACGCATGTTGACAAGGAGTTCTTAAAGGTAGGGAGACATCTGAGTATCAGTTGCCATTAGAGTGAGAGCAGAGTTTTGGATTCATATGACCTAACCGATTTAAAAGTAGAAAATGACAAGGGTAAAGACAACAAAAATATCATTTGTTAACAGAGGAGGTTGCAGGCTCATCCTTGCTTTAAAGAAGGTCAATTCCTTTGGTGATTCTGGAAGAATTACTACTTTAGTTTCTTAGCAGCCGTCTGACACCAACACTGAATTTGAAGGACTGCACTATTTCAACCAGGAAATAGTTTTAATGGTAGGTGTGGAGATACAGCCTGAAGGATATTGCACAAATACACTCAGGATAGGCCTATATCTGAAGATGGCCAAATAGCTTGGTGAGTTAGGTTTCTGGCTGAGGAGACACTGGTTGGGAGTCCAATTCCCCACAGGGCATCCCAGAACAGCCAACCTGTGTGGCCTTGGGCAAGCTGCACACTCCCAGGGTTCCCCCAGAAGAAAGCAACTCCTGGTTGCAATCTTACTGAGATCTCTTTCGTCCTGAGTTTAAATGGGCATAACTTTGAGCGAGATCTATCATCTTTGTTCTGTTCTGGGGTTTTCTGAAACCATCTGGTTGGCTACCGTGTAAAAGAAGATGCTGAACTAAATGGACCTTTGGTGTAATCCAACTCAGTTCATTTTTTCAATCTACTGTCACACAGTTCTTCATCTATAACAGAAGACTGGTGATGACCTTGAATGAGATTAATGTTGTTGAAGTTTGCATGCATAAACAAGTGAAACGTAAGTGATGAGTAGGGGCACCATGGGAATTTATTGCCAACATTGCTTTTATTTATCAAATTGATGTTCTGCTTTGCTTCCAAGGAACTCAGGGCAGGCCTCCAGCTGATGATTACTGCAAGGCCACCCAGGGAAGTTCATGGTCGAATGGGGATTCAACCTCAGGTCTCCATGGCCCAAAGCCCAATGCTTTATCCGCCATACCGAATAAAGCATCACAGATGATGACTCATTTGGGTTCTTGGCAGAATAGGTCCTGAGGGATTCAGCCAATGAGAAAAGCTTTCAGGAGTTCTAAGTCCTCTCTTTCAAGCTCTCCAGCAGCCTGTTTGATCCCTAACGGAAGTATTTTAGAAAGCCTTTTTTTTTTTTTTTTTTTTTTTTTTTTTTTTTTTTGCAGAAATGTACTTTTTTCTACATAAGTCAAAAGTATTTTGGCCACCCTATCTGAATGATCAAAGCTAGGGAGGCAAATCTTCACTTGGCTTTCTGTCACATGTGATAATAAGAAACTGTAAGCATTTTCTCATTTCCTTCAAGATCGCAAGATATTTTAGACAGGATCTTGTCCATTATGCCACTAGTATAACTCCATTGACATAAATTTCAGTGGTGAATTGCCACCAGTTTAGAAGTTAGAGTAGGCATGTGCTGTTATAAACCAATCACATGGCTCAGTCGGTGACAATAAATGCCTAGGCTGATTTATCTTGTGGCATTTTGCCACCAAAATTTATACTAACAGAGTTAAACTAGTGTACATTTTCAATTGGACTATGGTTGGTGTGTTGGTCCTGACTAATATTTTTGCATTTGCAAAAATGATTTTTGCACAAATTAGCCCTTCTGTGCTTGTGGTGTGTATGCTTTGTTTCAAAGAGTTTTGAGCAGAGGCATCTGTTGCAAATTGACAAAAATTAGAAATGGGGTGGTGGGAGGAAACACTTGTCTCACTCTTGCACCGGAGGTAAGATGGCCTTGAAAAGTCCTTGTGTAGGTTTTTCATTGTGTTGAGCCAGGTTTAATCCACAAGAATTAGGAATTCTATTTGATTCCTTGCCTCTAGTCAAGTGAAAAGCAACAAGCTCTCATTTTGTGCAAAATGTCTTTAGCACCCTTTCCTTTCGGGAAGCAAAGCACGTAGAGAGGCAGCACAGGAGGGCTGGATGATTGTTAAGTAAGATGCAAACAACACATCCAGTGACTAGAATTCCTCAACACAGCCCTAGTTTTGTGCAGGTCTAGCTTTGGGGAAATTTGCGCAATTTGCAGAATTTGAGCAAATGTATTTCTGTGTAAAAAATGAGCAATTTTGCGAAAGAGGGACGATTTTGCATGAAACATCATTCTTGTCAGTGAAAAGCTGTTGAGACTTCTAGGAAAACCATCATATCCTTCTCCAGCAGGAAGAACATTGTTATTCCTTTTCCTCCAACATTAAGATAAGTGAGGATATACAACCCTACCAAAGAGGTAGGAAAGGGGTGACACGCAGGTTGGCCATCTAACCAGAAGCTGAAAACCATGGTTTGAAACATCATCATTGAAGACACAGGTGGCTGAAGACTCTCCCAGAAGATCTCATCTGGCCCCTCGTCTCCCCCCTCCAGTTTTCTGCATTACACTCATCACTGGCAGGAAGAGCACCCATGAGTGATACTACCAAGTGGTTGCTTCCTCTTCTAAGCTGGAAGATGGACAACGACCATGAAGGTAGTGACATGAAGAGGCATGTGGGGAATCACAAGGACAAAGCAAACAAAAAGAAGGGTACATGGCACCCCTGTGCACCTTTAATGAGCCTCCAGAAAAAATGCATATAGGCATCTACCCCCACAAGGTGTAGGAAGAGTTAAAACTAGAAATGCCGGTATGATGAATAGCTATAATACTGTCAATGTAATGGTTTTCCTATTTAAATTTTGCGAGGATTTAATCAGCTGGGCACAGCTGCGCAAGACGCACCATAAACAATGTGGAAAAACATGGAGACATGTACATTTATCTGCTACAAATTAAGCTCACTTAGAGGTGGTCTTAATGGACCATGTAGCAATCATTGCAAGCATAAATTCTAAACTGTCTGTTTCCGGTGAATTTGCTTTGGGGGGGGGGGGGAAATAAATAAATTAATGCTCATCCTTAGTGGAGCGGTAATAAATGGAAACACCCTTAATTTGTTAAGCACTAATAACCCAGTCATTATTCATTACAAACCCCATGCTGGATAATGTATGTCAGTTGTGGTTGCATTGTGGATTGCTGAACCTTACCTGCAAACAGGAGCATTCCCATTGTCATGCTACATGATGCATAGATGTATTGGTGTGCATTTCTGTATTGTTCCATGCACTATCACAAGCCAAGAAAAAGGTGTGTCGGGCCCTTGCCTTACTCTGATTCAGAAATGATGATCTTTGGGGCCACCCCTCCTTGATCATCAGCCTCTCAGATCAGTTTCCATCATAGAGGGAAATATAGACCATAAAGAAGAAAAACTCAGCTGGAGTCCTCACAGTCATACCACTGCACAAGGTATAAACAACTCTAAGGAACAACAGCTGCACCTTGGTGAGTTTCAAAATGGAGGATCTTAGACATCTATATATACCGCAATGAACTCTGTTCTTTGTTCTTTGTCTCCTAAAACAAATATATTTCTTTGCCGTTGGAAACCCAAGCATGTATTTGTTTCCTCATAGAAATCTGTCGTGGTTGTCTATCGCAAGTCTGTTGATGGGCTAAAAGGGGCATAATACAAACGCAACAGAGAGGTTTTCTGACTCTGTCTTGCTCTCTGTGGTCTCACTGTGGTTGCTCTTTCTCATTCTGCATCACAATAACAAATATTGTGGACAGTACTCCACAGGGAGCTTTTTATACGAAGCTCACTGTTGAAAAGCCATGGACAGTTTCTAATCGATGGGCTTCTTTCTTTCCCTCGCAGTTCAAACCGTCTGCAGGAGTTTCACTTCATGACTCATCTTTAACAAGACTCATATTTACATGGCCCAAATCCAGGCTGGGTACATAAAAACAATTCCTCTGTCCCAAGAAACCTAAATCCAAGAGATAGTCCAAACCAGAGGACACCCATGGAGTCAACTTCAAAAGTTGAAGCTCCAGCAGAATAACTCAAATGATTCTGCAAGTGTACAGTAGTATTTTGCCTGTGGCCTTTTACTGAGTCATAGAATCATAGAATCATAGAATAATGGAGTTGGAAGAGGGCTATAAGGCCATCGAGTCAAACCCCCTGCTCAATGCAGGAATCCAAAGCAAAGCAGATATGATAGTGGTCCAATGTTTCTCTTGAATGCCTCCAGCATTGGAGTGCTCACCACCTCCCGAAGTAATTGGCTCCATTGTTTTACTGCTTTAACAGTTAAGAAGTTTTTCCTGATATATTCAGCCCAAATCTGGCTTCCTGTAGCTTGAGTCCATTTTTACGTGTCCTGCACTCTGGGATGATCGAGAACAAGTCCTGCCCCTCTTCTGTAGGACTACCTTTCAGGTATTCGAAAAGTGCTATCTTATCTCCTCTCAGTCTTCTTTTTTCTCAAGTAATTTCCTCCTGCTTCCTTACTCGGGACCTGGGTGCCACTTAGTCTGGTCCAACCCATTTCAGCTGGTTGAATAGTCTTACTTTCTTCTCAGGAACCCTGGGAACTTCAGGCCGTTGAGAGGAACTAATAAGATCCTCTCCTGGACTATCATTCCCAAGGCTCCTTGTGAGCAGTTGTGACTAACGCAAATCTAATACATGTAGTGCAGATAGGCAAGGGCAAAGCGTTGAAGGACACACCAGATTTTGAACTGGGCAATTCTCTGCAAAAAATGCAAGTCTTACCAATATGTTTTATGGGCTGTATTCTGACAAGGGTTTAATAGAAGGCTCGCTCTCTTTTTTTTTCCCCTCGATGTTTCTAACAATACCTCAGTTCGTTTAAATACTGCCAAAGCAAGAGACATTTTGCTTTTATGCTCCACAGAAGGCCATTAGGGCTTCTACATCTGTTCATGTATCTCCAGTAAATCAAAGAGGACCATTTGTCTTCTCTAGCAGACATTTTAGTGTCGTTCTGACTTTTGTTTATTCATTCATGGCTGCTTTAACTCTCTCTTTACTGGTATGGTTTAGCAAAGGGAAAAGGCCAGATCCGAGCTGAGGAATTAACCAACAGCACTTCCATAAAATAAGTAAGATTTGATTTGGACAGAAATACATTCTGCACAATACCCTGATAGCTTTGTACATCAAATTGATAAGGCATTGTATATGACAAACCTTTGTGCCGAGAAATATAGCAATTTCCCTTTAGATGGCTATTAAAAGTTTGGTATTTCTAATAAAACAAAGGGGGACATTATTCTGAGAAAACACCAATTAAACCATTTGCCTTCAAATGGTCTCATTTAATTGTTGCATTATTAAATTCATCAGTTAACTGAACAGTTTACTCAGTTGTAATTAAGAATTTATCTGCTCCTGTTGGAAACAACAAGATTTAATTAAAGCTTGGGCAAGGAAATGTGCTATGAAGGACATGATCCCACCCGTGTTAAACATTGTGGACAAAAAGCCAATTGCAAATTTCCAACAAGTGTAGCCCTATTGAATCAATGGGATTTGTACAAGTTTTCACTTACCATTGAGCAATGGATTCAATAGTCTCCTCGCGTTCAGATTTCTGGTGCAGTGCTAGGCAGTGTTATTCAGGCATGGGTCCTGTTGAATTCAATGGGACTTTTTTCCAAGAAAGTGCCATAAGCATCTGATTAACCCTCCTACTAAAAATCACAGCATGGACTGTGGCCATTATGTGTTCACCAAGTGTATCTATAGACATTTTCTCTGTTTGAAAGACCCATGGGCTAAGAGGATTGCATCTTGTGAAGTGGACTGGGGTCCAAAAAAGCTTTGTATTAAATAAGGTGAAAGGTGCCACATGATGCCTTTCTACTGTCACCCCTTTCTTGAACTGCTGGATAGCTCAGTGGGTTAGGTCTCTGGCTGCAGAGCCAGAGGTTGGGAGTTCGATTCCCCCAGTGTGCCTCCTGCGAGTAGAGCCAGCCTGTGTGGCCTTGGGCAAGCTGCACAGTCCCAAGATCCCGCCAGAAGAAGGGAAGGGGAAACCACTTCTGAATATTCTCTACCTGGAAAACCCTGAAAAGCGTCGCCATGAGCCAGAGTTGATGTGATGGTACACCCACACACATGCACACCTGTTACCTTATCGCAGATATCTAGAAATAAGGATGAATCTGAAAAGTACACTCATGTCTCAAAAGCCGTGGAGAAGCGATCTTGAATCCTGGCAGAAACAGATAAATGGCTCTTTAGAACCCCAGCCTTTCGAAGGGAAGAGGGGAGGGGGGAATGAAATAAAGCAAACAACGGATCGAAGTTCTACAAATATCTCAGGGTGTCAGTCACTCCTCTTCAGCACGTGCTCATATCAAAGAGTAAATGTCAGTAACTCTAGAGGGAATTACATGAAAAAAAATCTCCTGATGTTCTGTAACGTAATTAAGACGTCTAACTGAAGTCCATTTGCTAAAGTAATGAAAAAAGCTGCCAAATAATTCTTCCCACCCATCTCCATATAAACACACACAGAGTTGAGGAGGAGTAACTGTCTTAATGTCAAAAATGTGGCTTTTCTTTCTTTCTTTCTTTCTTTCTTTCTTTCTTTCTCTCTCTCTTTCTTTCTTTCTTTCTTTCAGCTGTGCACAGAAGTTCAACCTTCCCAAACCTGATGCCCCCAGATGCTATGGGACTCCGGTTCCCATCAGCCCCAGGCAACATGGCTAACAGAGGGGGTTGATGGGAATTCTAGTGCAGGAAAGTAGAAGATCCTCTCTCCTTCCCCTCGCCCCATTTCTTTGGATTATGTTTGCCTCTGCAAAAAAAAAAAATCAAGGTAGAAAAAAGACACTATTGGATGAAAAATTTCCAGGGCAATTTGACAAAGTGTGAAAGAAAGGTTACACAAAAGAGGGGAACATGGAAGAAACACAAAACTTCTGCATACTCCTGTTTTGCTAATATGTATTTAAATACATAATTTAAATATGTATAAATAATTTAAATAGGTATAATTTAAATATGTATAAATATAATTTTTTATTTAAATACATAATTTGTTTTTAAGAGTCTCTCTTTGGCTAGTTGGCGAAATAACATGAAAACCAAAAGAGCCTCTTTCCTGCTTTGTGTCTTTGCATTAAAACACAAAAGGCTCATCCTTTGGAAGGACCTTGTGATGCTACAGAGGGAGAAGGCAGGCAAGAGTGGGGGGGGGGCAAAAATGTTTCTGGGCCAGCTGAATGTGGAATTTGCACAAGGGGTCTGGATAACTGGTCCCAAAATTCAGGTAAATCCCAACTAGGCAGATAATACAATAACCCAGAGCAGGAATAATAACAAACCTGTGCCAGCAAGTCAATTATGACTTATGGCAACCCTTTTCAGGGTTGTCTGGTTGGAGAATATCAGAAGTGGTTTAGCATTCCCTTCTTCTGGGGGTGCCTTGGGACTGTGCAGCTTGCCCAAAGCTACACAGGCTGGCTCTGCTCACAGGAGGCACAGGGGGGAATTGAACTCCCAACCTCTGGCTCCACAGCAAGATACCCAAACCACTGAGCTGTCCAGTCAGCTAAAGCAGTGGCTGCCACATTCATGAGAAATGCATTCCATGTGGCTATACTTGGAGCCCCCAATGGCACATTGGTGCTTTCAGGTGCTGGCATTTGCTGAAGGCTCATCTCTGTCACCCTGAGTGTTGTTCCAGGCCCTGCACCTCTGCTGCACAGAGAGATTATGAGTTGTGATCCTGGTGCTCCGCTCCCTACTTTGCCCTGGATTGACCCCACAGACGCAAAGGCATGGAGACATAGCTTTTTCCTTCTGAATTCCCTTCCCATGCTCTTGGCTTTTGTTTTGAGGTGCACCCCACCAGCACCAGCTGGGAGTGTGCAGAGATGGGTACTCAGGCCAAAAGCCGCCTCTTCCCAACCCATGCCACCCCAGATCAACCTTCCTTCTCCTCTGCCACCGCTCCCTTTGGAATTTGTACTTCCCTGCCCGGAGCACCAAAGAACCGTAGCAATTCCTTGAGTTGGCATCCTGCACCCTGAAATGCCCCAACCCCAAGGGCCAATGCTCACCACGTCAGTGGTTCCCAGCCTTTTCTGCGTCGTGAACCCCTCTTATAATAGCCAAGGAACCTGCAACATCGTCCTCCAATCACGTTTGCATAAAAAGGCATTTTGATAGAGTACAATCACCCCTTCTCAGAAAGCAGAGGCTTCTTTCTCCCCCGAAGGGTCTCTTTGTCATGCATCCACATCCACACTCACTTTAATATCCCGCTCTGAAAGGTCAAGGAAGGAATTATTTAACAAAGGCTGCCACACCTATAAGGGGACCCGTGACCCTCCAGACCCCTTTGCGACCCCGTTGGGGGTCACAGCCCCCAGGTTGGGGAACACTGACCTACAGCAGCCCATTGGATGTAGAACTGTAATTTTCTTTTTTAGGAATCAAACCGTTCTTTGGAGCAAACACACATAAAATCACCGGCAGCTGATAATCAGCAGCAAAACCCTCTGAAACTTGCAACCCATGCCTGGGGGGGGGGGGGGGAGAATGTCCATTTTACATTTCTCTTTATTACATCTCGCTCCAGAGGAGCTGACAGGCCAGGGTGGGAAGAGAGAAAAGATTGTTTCATGCTGCGAAGTGGGCATGTTATCTGCCACCTGAGACACATTTCTGTATCTTGGTAAATGTACGCGTCTGCCTTTTTAGAATAACTCCCGCGTTTAAGAGAGGATGGGGAGGGGAAGCCCGAGTATTGACACACAAAGGCAGAAAGCCGAAGAACTCCATGGTGAAGGGGCCCACATTTTATCCATAATTCATGTGTTTTTGGCATGTTGTTTTGTTTGGGTACCAGCAGGAGTTTTAAGAATTGGAGGCAAACCTTTCGCTTTCATTCTGCGGCCTCCCTTCTCGTTGCGTACCTGTGCTTTAGTTTTTAGACAAAACTTGGAACAGTCCTGCTGCTGAAAGAGTAGCATCCATCCAGGAGACGAGCACCCTTTTGAAGGCCCTTGTCCTGCTGAAGTTAGAGTTTTGTAGAGAGGAGCAGCTGGAAAAGTGATATTGTGGACTAGAATTTCCTGATTCTGAGCGTTGTTGCCCTGTTTTTTAAAAGAGCAGGGTTTTTTTAAAAAATTATATGTTTAATAGTATTTTTACATTCTTTGTTGACTGTGATTTTAATCATGTGTACTTTTTACTCACATGGAAGCAGCTGTGGGTTTTTGGAAGAAAGGCAGGAGAGAAATAAAGCAAATTAAAGTACTAAATTATAGCCCCAAAACTAGTTTAGTTTAGTTTAGTTTAGTTTAGTTTAGTTTAGTTTAGTTTTGACGCCTATTTTCTTGGCACTTTATTTCCCTCTGTATTGTGCACTTAAGGGTACATTGTTTTGTGATTGGTCGTTGGAAGTTAAACATGGACTTCATATGTGAATCTGATGACTACGGCACACGTCTCTGAATTAATGCTGTTGTAGGAAAGAAACTGTGTCCATTGTTGAGTTTCTCTCTAATGCAGTGTTTCCCAGCCTGGGGGGTCGTGACCTCCAAGGAGGTTGCAAAGTGTTTTTAGGGAGGGTCACGGGTTACCTTATATGTGCTAAATAAGTTCTTCCTTGGCCTTTCAGAGTGAGATATTAAAGTTAGTGTGTATGTGTATCTATGAGAAACAAGCCCTTTGGGGGAGAAAGAAGCCTTTACTTTTTGAGAAGGGACAACTTTACACCATTAAAAATGCCTTCTTATGCAAATACAGCAGGGGGTCACAGGTTACTTGGTTATTATAAAAGGGGGTCATGACTCAAAAAAGATTGCTCTAATGTTTAGCTTGACCCTGAGTCAATATTCTGCCCTGCTTTTAGGGTAGTTTGGATCATCCTTTGGAATTCACGTCTCTGCATCTTCACTCTGCTTGGCCTCTGAAACAGAAATTGCTCTATGAGAAAAGGAAGCATCAGTTCCTGCCTTTCATCCTGAGGCCACTTCACAGAGGGACCCAACAAGAGTGAGGCTTAACGGCAGAGCCAGGCTCTTGATCATTCCAGTGCCTCCGAAGGGATGGCCAGCTGGCCTCTATGTGCAGCTGGGCTCACTGCTTCTTGCTGCTCCTGCTGCCAGCTGGCGCCGGGTGAAGCACATCTTTGCACAATGGTAAGTGGTGACACGCTGGCTTTGCCACCTCTGGGCCTTTTGGGGCCAACATGCCCCATCAGCAAGAATCGGACACAAAATAAGCCTGGAAAATGGCGCCTCCACTGGGCTCCGTCAATGCACGATCTGGATGATTCTCAGAGATACAATTGCCAATAGAACAAAGGGGGGGGGAGAGAGAACATTGCAAGATGAGCTACTCTTGTTTTGGGGTTCCAGCCACAACCAGGAAGCCCTGCCCTTTTCCAGAATACTCCCATCCTTCACACAAAAGTGCAGTCTCTCTGGCTGAACTGAAGCTTAGTTTGTTATTATTTCATCTTAATTATTTACAGGCCGGTAAGTAGGATATTTACTTTTTAGTTACTTTAATCTTAGAACTGCAGAGCTGGAAGGGATCCTATAGATCATCAAGCCCAGCCTCAGTCAAGGAGGCACAGTGGGGAATCGAACTCCCAATTTTTTGCTCCACGGACAGATACCTAAACCACTAACCAAATGCTACAACCCCAGCAGTGAAGTTCAAGCGCTGGAACTCTGAAGCAACTGAAGTTGTTATTAAAAGTCTTGTGATACCTTAAAAAACAGTGACTCTGATGCAATAGGTGGCAGTCTATGAAAGCTTATGCCAAAAAAAAAAAATGTGCTAGCCTTCAAGGTATCACAAGACTGTTGATTTTGCTCCAACAGGCTAACACAGCAAGAACACACACACACCAGAAATACCAGAAAAGGACTGAATTCATCTCTTGTTCAGTTACATTCATACTGCACCTGAATCATGCCTCATTTATTGCAAAAGGAATCAGTTACAAGTAACTTGTCACTTGTAACTAGTTACTTCCAATCATTGTGCTCTACTTTTGTGGCATGGCTCTGATGTTAGAAGTGCAAGGGGTCATCATGAGAGTCTCTGTAGCCACCCCACCTACCCACAGAGTCCAGAAATGAATCCATATCAGGAAATGAGGGATAGGTCTTTTGTAAAGTTTATGGCTCTTAGTGGTTGTCCAGGAAATGAAAGAGCAAAGAAAATATGGTTATCCACTTCAAGCCTTTAAGATCAGCACAGACTGTACTGATTAATTAATAAAAGAAAGAGACAGGCAGGATTAGAGAGATGTCTTCCTGAGACAGAGAAGAAATGAATAGGAAGAGAATCGTATCTGTTAACAAGGACCTTTTAAAGATAAGATACAGGACTATTTTAAGCCAAGGGCAGATGACACAAAATTCAAAATTTAATGAGCCTTAAATGCCATAGAATCTGCCAGATGTACAGACGGCGGCACAAAGGCTCAGCACAATCATGTACCTTTCCAGGACATTTTTAAAGGCCCCTTAAAATGCACACGCACATAAATTTGCTCATACGATTCAGGGACGTAGCCCAGAACCTTCGGAGGGAGCCAAAACTCAGTCCATTTCAAGTTGAGCTTTCGGAGAAACTAGGCACAGTGTTACAGGCAAGGAGATTTGATCTAGATGCCTTCCCTACAGGTCTCAGAAAGGTGTGGCCAAATTTTCATATGCCTGTCCCTGGCCAATTTTATTTGGTTGTTGTAGCTGCTGGGGAATGAAAACATAGGAGAGCATCGAAGTAGGACTCAGGTAGAGAGGAGATGAGTCCTGAGAGGCTACGGAGTAAGAGCTATTGTGAAAATGCCCAACGTGTTTTTCCCCAGTAATATCTGAAGGCCTTCTTTGGGGACTCTTGAAGGTTTGAAATGAAAGTAATTATTGGGATTGATTTTGTGTTGAATCCACTCTGGATTTTGGTCTCAACTCTACAGAATCTCTCCAAGATAAGGAACGCTTTGCCTGCAATAGGTTCAGTCCCTTGAAGAGCGCCTGTAAACCCAAGATGGAGTCAAAGCCCCCATGAAGTCTCACTCATTACCTTGCACTGAATTATGGCGAGTTATGAGATTTCCATCCATGTAGTATATATATGTTAATATATAAGATATTTTCCTCTGCAGCCTTCTGAGTGAACGAAAGTTATTTCCTCTAGCCCAGATCTCACCTCTGAATCTGTTTCTGTTGTTGTTCTGTGCCATCAAGTCACCCTTGACTTATGGCCAACCCATGAATGAGCGCTCTCCAAAATGTCCCGTCCTCAACAGCCCTACTCAGCTCTCACAAACCAAGCCTATGGCTTCCTTGACAGAGTCGGCCCATCTTGTGTTTTGTCTTCCATGGCTTAATTTCCAAGAAACATGTTTACAATCGAAGATTATGCCTCTACAGAGTTCAAAGATTGTTCCAGTGGAGAATTAATCTAAGTAATAATGTCAGGCTCAAGGCAGATCATGCGTTGTCTTGGGTTTAGGGCAGGATGGGGTCTGCTAGCCAATCTGGCATGGAGCATGAGCGAGTGCTGACAACCAGCTCCTGCCTCAACCAGTTCCTTTCCATGACAGAGATGATGAGTTGTCCAATCAACAGTCAATAAAGTCCGGTTATTGCATACCTTTTTCTTCTGGATATTTCTGTGATGACATAGCGCTGAAGTGGTTCAGACTGCTACGAAGCCTGTAAGCCCAAAAACCAAGAGTGAAGAACATGTGCTTCCCACCACCACCATGGAGGCTGCTGGCTCTGATACTGCAGGGGTAGCAAACCTGCTCTGGTTTGGAGATTTGAACTTTACAGCTGGTCTCCAAGGGGCTGAACCCTCTCCCCAACATAGATTCAGCATCCTGGACAGCTCCTTTGAAGTTCAGACTCAAAGCGGGAGCAAATTCGCCAGTCGCAACCGACTCCCATCATCCTCTTATATTGGCTATTCTAGCTAGGACTGATCAGAGTTAACGGTTAGGGGCCTCTGCAGGGCTACAAGTTCCCCACCCTTGCTGTCAACAAAGATGCTGGGGTTGAATTTGGGGAGTGGGAGGTGATAGGCTTGTCTCTGTGACGCATCTTGTAAGCGATTATCGTTCTCTGGTGTGGTAATCTATCCAAACCACAACATTTCATTAGGGAAAATGTTCTCTTAAGATTCTGCGGGAAAGATTATGCCGAAAATGACAGAGCAGGGAAGTGAAATTTACAGTTGTGGCAAATGAAGAGCATCTAATGCTTAACAGGATAAATCACACCCGGAAGAATTCATTTACATCCTATTAAAGTTGACATGTTAATATCAAAGCATTAAAATATGTAAATAGCATAAGCATGCACCAAATCCTAATTACTGCTTTACATTATCAACTCATTTACTCTTTATGATGTTTTATGAATAGCGAGCTGTGTCAGCAAACAATTATGAGAACCACCTACAACTTAAAATAACACCCCCCCTCCTCCACTCGCTCCCGTTCTCTCTCTCTCCAGAAAAAATGCATTCTCGTTTCCCCAAGAGGAGAACTACAGTAGCAAAAACATCACTTGTTATTTCGGACCTAAACCAGGTCTTTCATGTTCACAAGGCAGTGCTGTGAAAGTCTTTTCAGAAGCAACCCGATGGAGGGTAAATCCTTTCTCTGGCCTCCAATGAAGCACAAAAACTCATTGGGTGACCCTGGGCCAATCAATTTCTGACCTCCCTCATGGGGATGTTGTGAAAATAAAATGGAGAGGAAGAGATCCATGCACACATCCTTGAGGTTATTGCAGGAAATGTGGACTATAAATGGAGTTAATTAAAAAATGTAAACACAAGAAAAACAGGAGAGAAATGAAGGAAGAGGACAACCCAGGGGTGATGGGATCTCATTACCTTGATCATAGTTGCCAGGGGCTACAGAGACAGAAGAAGGGCCATGCCAAAGACATCACGGCAAAATGAAATGTGTATTTGTGTGGACTTTTCCAGCTTCTTTTCCTGTCATCCTGGAACCTTGGTAGGTTTCGTTCAGAGACAGGGACTAACAGGCCAAACATCATCCTGTGAGCTCCTTTGCGAATAACCTGTGAAGTTTCACAAATGCACAATTCCTCAAGACAAAAGGTGGTGTTTTTCTCTCCCCACAAGATTCGGGATGTGCAAAAAAAAAAAAAAAAAGCTGCTTTCCTTGCTGAAACCCAACAAAACCGGATGAGCTGGAAGGCCGTTGACGTAATGTTGGGCCCGCACCTCCATGAGATCATGTTCTTCACCAGATGGTCCTGGGGATACTGGTTTTAACTGGCACAAGGTTGAAACAATCGTCCTTTAATGATCTTTGCTCTGCCTGGGGAGCAAACCAGAGAGGGGTGAGGGAAATGCTCAAACCCCCTGCCCACATCATCTGCTGCTCCTGGGGTTTTTAATTTCCTTCTCTGCTGTTTGCTGGAACATACAGCTCAGTGGTCAGACAGGCATTGTCCTTGGTTAGAGAAGCAGCTTATGCACAGAGGGAAAGAGAGTGGGAAAGAGAGAGAGAGAGAGAGAATCCATGTACCTAATCAGTTTGCTATTCCTTCACAATATATGTAGGCTCTTTCCTTCCTGGCAAACCACCATCAAGAGCAAAATAGATGCCTTATTGGATAGTAAGATCTGATCCATAGGTAGAAACCAAACCATTAGCTGTCATAAGCAGTAACTGATGAATGCACATTTTTAAGCACAGCTGATGACATCAATCAATATGTGTTTGGCTTTGTTTTTCTGCTTGTTCTTACACTCCAGGCTTCAGGAAGCCTTCCTTCCATTGTTTTGCAACGATATGAATTTGCTAAAAGTCACAAGCATCTTCATAGTTGCAAATAAAAAGAATGTGAGATTTGAAAAGAAAGAAAGAAAAGCATAAGGGAGGAAATCAGTCTGGCTGGTTTGTCCAGAGAGGTCCAGATTTCTGATGAACACATAGAGGCCAAGGGGGAGCTTTGGAAGAAGAGGAGATGAAGGTCACCGGGCAGGGCATGATGGCCACCCTGGATAAGACTGATCCCAAAATTAGACTCCTTCTGTCATCTAGTGTGCTTGCTTTATCCCAAATCTTCTCCATCTGAGTCCAGTGCTTGTCTGGCACACTGACTACAAGGGTGGCTTAAAGTAGGGATGGAGATCTTGACTTGTGTAATCCTTGCAGGTGATGAGGAATTGGAGCAACCACCACCACCACTGCAAGAGGCTAGCTCTTTTCTGGCACTACGGACTTGTGAAAATGGTGAGGAGGCAAGTTGTTTGCAGGATTCGAGAAAACTAGGCAAAACCAGCTGCTGCCTTGTCGGATCGTTGTTGCAAAATTAGAAGCTTTGGATGGGTTTTTTTTCACCTTCTTAAAAATAATCAGCCAGCCCTTCTCTGCTTGCTCTTTGTGCTCTTACGATTGCTGCATTCTCAGTTACTTGAAAACACCAAAATACGGCAAATTGTTGGCCAGTGGGACCAAGTGAGTCCATAACCACATCACCAGAAAAAGTAACTAGAAGTTACAGTTGCTCCCAGCGGCAACTCACAAGCTGGGGGAGTGTCCCACTAAAACAGCAAGATGAATTCACATGGTGAAACACATGGTGGCTGCACCACAAAATGAAGTAATTCCTTGCTACATTTCAATCAATAGAATACTGTTCTACCTTCTTTATTCAAGGGTGAGAGGAAGGAATTACGGGCAAAAAATAAGTAGTGGTTGCCTGCCAAGTTCTTCATCTGATTTGTTCCTTGATTCTGCCTCTTACTTTGCCCTTCACTTGTGCCATGCCCTTCCATCCCAGCTTTCTCTTGGCTCCATCTCCTGGATTCGATCCACAACTAAACTATGATCTCTTGGCGCAACTCCTGGCTCCTGGTTGCTACCTCCTGGCTTCTCTCAGGTGGCTGCTTAAAGCTCAGCCCAGACACGAGCCCAGATCTAGGCCTTAAACCACAAAGGTCATGACCTAGAACCTCCAACAGCAGGAGAGTCACAGCTGCAGATCTCATTGCAACCAAGGCTAAAATCCTAAAGGCCGTACGAAAGAGTAAAAAAATTTTTTGCTTCTTTTCCCCTCCGTAGGTCTTCCTTTTTTAACTGGAAACCACACCCATGTGTGTTACTGCAAGTGCACCTGGTCCAGGGCATGTCTATCTTTCTCTTTGTACGCGTGCACGGCCAAGAAATGACCATGGGTACAGGTCTTCTCCCACCCAGTCCACCACCACATGCCTTATTCTGGATCTTGTCCAAGGCTGAAGTTCCAACCTGGGATGGGTGAGCCCACAACCGATGCCTCCACAGAGACTGGGAAGGCCTAGGAGGTGGGATAGGCTGGCTGATCTTCCTTTCTGTTGTTGGAATTCAGTCAACAAATTCGTAGATGGAGAGATGCTCCTTCTTGTGGTTCCCTTTGTCACATCCCTGGAGCCACAAAATAGCAGCCCAATTGCTTTATTGCTATTACGATCCCTGTAATGTCAGTCTGAGCTGATTCCACAAGCACGTTCCACCTAGTGGCATTGTTTACGACGTATTTATGGAAGCGGATCACTTATGATTGCATAATAGCCATACAAATCATGCAGAGGCACCATTAGGGAAATGTGAATGAGCGCCGTGAAGGCTGTTGTTGCCGATGCGACCATGCTGGGGAACATTTCATTGCCTGAATAATGGCCTAATTAGCAAGGTGGTCGGCCATTTTCAGGTGGCCCTCCAGAGAGGGAGGAAACTTTCAAAAAGCTTAGCACAAATGTGAGAAAACTTCAGGAATGGTGGAGTTGTCCTCTATGTTGGTGTTGTTTTTGGTCCACCATGCATACTATGGACAATCACAGGCACAGTGCTTTGCAGATGCAGGGGTAGTTCTAGGAGAAAATCAAGGTGGCAGCCAGTGAGTTCTTCCTATCCTATTCATGACCTTGTTGTTGTTGTTGTTGTTGTGTACCATCAAGTCACCTCTGACTTATGGAAGCCCTATGAATGAGTGGCCTCCAAAGCAGACTCAGGTAGAGATAACTCTGCACCTGAGAAGATTCCTGCTGTGTTAAATTCAGAGGTTGGAAAAGGGGTATTTCCAGAGCACAACTCCCAGAATTTTGCAGTCAGCCTGACTGCTCTCCATATTGTCTGGGGATTGTGGGAGTTGTGGTCCAAAAAAGTCATTCTGTCTCTACCACCACCAGCAGCAACTTTGGTAGACTTCCTAGATGTTATGATCTTCTCTTAGCTGTTCTTGGGCAGGGCGAGAAGTTTTAACTTAGCACACAGTCTTTCGAGTTACAGCTCCTCCCATCATGGAAAGGACCATGTTATTCTTGCCTACCAAGGAGCTCTTAATGACAAGAAACCTGTTGACAAAAAGGAGATGGCAACCCAAACACAACACTTTGGGTGTGTCTCCTTCTCTCTTACTCCAACAAAAACAGAAGTAGGGAGGAAAGCAAACATTCACATACACCTTTACATAGACAGTATCTGGTTCTGGTAAGGAGGCAGAACCAGGATGACTTAGAGTAGCCTGAAGCAGGAGGACACAGCACCCCATTTATCCTAATAATGTGTTATCATTTGCAGACACATATAGCTGCACTTTTTGTCTATAGTCCCATGACTTGGAACTTGAAGCATTGAATGGGTTGTTTGCATCCTGATGAGCAAACAGCCCACTCATCTCTGCTTGCTTTGTGTATGGACACAGCTTCACAAAGGGAAACATGTCTAGGGCACCATTGCACCAAATCAGAGCAAGAGGGGAAAAAGTTTATTGTCTTCCTTTTATACTGGATGTGAGAACTCTCGATTCTTCTCTGAGCTGTCTCAGTGTGTCAAGAATTGTTTAAATGAGAGGTATGACACTGGTGAGTATTCTTTTCATCCTTTGATAAAGTCATTAAAAAATTATTGGTCGATGAGAATTCCTTCTGCATTCCCAGCTAAGGGCAGTGAGTGTGGCCTTACCCCAAACATGTTATTCAATGATCTAAGATACTGCCCGGGATGTTGGCAAATCTTCGTGTCTGAGTCCCAAGTCCGAGTTCATTTCTTTGGTACCAAGTCCCAAGCCTCAAGTCTGAGTCCCTATTAGAAACAAACTTTTTGTCCCAGAAAAAAAAAAGGGGGTGGGTGGGTCTAAAGTCACAAGTTGAGTCGAAGCCACTGAAGAAAAAAAATGCTGGGTCAAGTTGCCAGTATGACTTAAGTCCAACTTGACAGCAATTTCCTCGAGTCCCCCTGCCTGGATACTGCTCTGTAGTACCACCAAGGATACATTTTATTTTATTGTTGTTGTTGTTTAGTCGTTAAGTCGTGTCCGACTCTTCGTGACCCCATGGACCAGAGCACACCAGGCCCTCCTGTCTTCCACTGCCTCCCGGAGTTGGGTCAAATTCATGTTGGTAGCTTCAATGACACTGTCCAACCATCTCGTCCTCTGTCACCCCCTTCTCCTCTTGCCTTCACACTTTCCCAACATCAGGGTCTTTTCCAGGGAGTCTTCTCTTCTCATGAGATGGCCAAAGTATTGGAGCCTCAGCTTCAGGATCTGTCCTTCCAGTGAGCACCCAGGGTTGATTTCCTTCAGAATGGATAGGTTTGTTCTCCTTGCAGTCCAGGCAACTCTCAAGAGTCTCCTCCAGCACCACAATTCAAAAACATCAATTCTTCGGCGGTCAGCCCTCTTTATCGTCCAGCTCTCACTTCCATACATCGCTACTGGAAAAACCATAGCTTTGACTATGCGGACCTTTGTCGGCAAGGTGATGTCTCTGCTTTTTAAGATACTGTCTAGGTTTGTCATCGCTTTCCTCCCAAGAAGCAGGCGTCTTTTAATTTTGTGGCTGCTGTCCCCATCTGCAGTGATCATGGAGCCCAAGAAGGTAAAATCTGTCACTGCCTCCATATCTTGCCCTTCTATTTGCCAGGAGGTGATGGGACCAGTGGCCATGATCTTAGTTTTTTTGATGTTGAGCTTCAGACCTTTTTGGCGCTCTTCTCTTTCACCCTCATTAAGAGGTTCTTTAATTCCTCCTCACTTTCTGCCATCAGAGTGGTATCATCTGCATATCTGAGGTTGTTGATATTTCTTCTGGCAATCTTAATTCCGGCTTGGGATTCATCCAGTCCTGCCTTTCGCATAAAGCCAATATGGTGCAAGTGTTCTAGAATTAGAAAGGATCTCTGCTGTCTTGAACATCATATCCTTGGGAGTCAGCCTTATGTAACTATCCCATTCATTTCAATGTTTACTCTGATTCTCTTTGCCACTTAACTAATTTGCTTTTTGTCATTTCACAGCTGTTACAGTCCTTCTAATCTCAATCAATTAAGTTCCCCTTTTGAAAGTTCTCGCTTCTTCCGATGTGGTTAAAGTGAGACGAATTTGATAGTCTGATTGTTTAGATTGATGCAGACAAATACATCGCTCTGCAGAATAAGACTCGCTGTTCTCAGAGTGATTTTTTATTAATAATCATTGGGATCCTAACAATCTGCTTCTTTTGTACACAGAAGGGACAACGGACTACGGGGACTTCCTGCAAGGCATTTTTAAGATCGCCATCAAGCAAGGTCCTTAATAGGATTCCTCCCGCCATCCAGATAATGTTTCCCTTGTGTTGCTATGTGCCTGTATGAATGGTGCCCTCCCCACCCCTCGCCATGGTGAAACCATGGAAGTTTATGAGAGGCAGAGAATTAATTTGCTGGGCTTCAGAATAAGAGCCGCATCACATTTTGCCCAAAGCACAATTTCTAAATGAGTGAAATATCATTGGAAAGCAGGAGAAGGCCAAAAGTAATTTCGATAAAACTAGAAAAGTATCTCAGGGTTGCACAAAGATCCCTCATTTGTTCATTTGTTCTCAGGCTCTGCCGAAATAAAAAAAAAGTTGGTATATGTTTCGAGGTTAAAAAAGATTAACACAAGACATTTCAAGATCGGTTTTGTTGTTTCTATGATAAAAGGCAGGGGGCTGTTTTCAGAATGGAAGTTACTCAATACAAAGAACAGTGTTACCCAATGGTATCACTAGACTGAAAACATGGGGTGTCTGAGTACAAAAGCTAGAAATCCATAGCAGACACACATACATATAGACATATACCCATACAGCAGAAGTATACATATGTTAGGTATATCTCCACCTTGGAACTTTTCGTTGGACAGTTTCAAGGCCAGGTGTGAATATGGCATAGAATCAAAGATTATAACAAAGCTGAACAAACTTCTTATTTCTCCCTTCACTGTAGAAAATGTAAGACATTTTCAGGAAACAAGTCAAGAGGGGGGAGTGTGGTTTAAAGGACCAAAGTTCAAGCTCTCTTTGGAGCTTGGAAAGTTATTTTAAAAAATTATTATTTACAAGTATACCATCAAGACTCTCCAAAGTAGTTAGTTACTGGTATAGCTATAGTTTTAATGATAACTCAAAAGGAACTCGAATGACTACTTTGTAGTTACTTTAATGTTTTCTGATTTCTGAAAACAGCGCATGAGCCAGTGCTTGAATCCTGGGACACTTCACTACATCCCTGATAGCTACAAAAAGAACAGGAAAGTTAGTGCAAGGGTCTAGAAAAGTCCGAAGGTCCCATGGAATGCCTGTTGCCATCAGGAAGCCGTTGATGGTCATGGGATGGTGGGACAGCATTTAATTACCATAATTTGCCACCAACAGGATGAGTTTACCACCAGGAACTATTTTTGGTAATTAGAATTTTACTCCACCCTGTGGTCCCCAAAGTCTCCCGGGTGATAAAATGGCTTCCACAAGAGCCTCAGCACTTTCCATTTTCATTCCTGTTTTATTTCTGAAAAATCACTGTGGCTGATGACATCCTCAGCCTTCCACAGTGTAACTTAACAGAACAGGATTGCCGTCACTGCATTGGGAGACATGCCCGTGTGTGTGGAGAGGGGGGATGAAGACACATAAAAAGAAAAATCTTATCCTACACGGAGACTTTATTTTCTAAATAATAAGGTCACAGGGCTTTATAGCACAATTGTTGAACTGTTATGATTTTGTTATTTCAAAGCTACATTTGATGTTTATATTTGTGAAATACCAAAAGGGCAGAGTTTCTTCTGTGAACTAACAGCCCACGAAATATTATTTTAATGTGAAGCAAGTGGATTTGCTTTCGCTTTACTTTGCGGTCACATCTTCACAGTGAGTAGCTAGATTTTTCTAAAGATTGCCTCCTCTCTTCTCCACCTGTCCTGTGCTGCCTATCTAAAATATAATAAAATGAAATGAAAGGCACAAGAGGCTTGCTAAATATTCCATTTACATGCAGTGCAGAGGTAGCTCGTTCAAATGTATCTGTTTCTTATTTCTGTCACAACTTCCCAGGGTTGTCATGTCTTTTAAGAACAAGGAATCTGTCCCAGAGATGCCTGGGAGTGGCCAGACTCCATGGGAGGTGCAAGGAATTGTGGGAGAGTTCTTCGAGATGAGACCTTTATAGGGCCGAATGGGCAGGGAGGCTAGCCATTCCATTTGCCCTTGCAGGTCCCATGGAGCCTTGCCACTCCCACAAACCCCTGGGACAGATTTCTTCTTCTTCAATGGTTAATAATGATGATGGAAGCCCATGGGTCACTGTTCTGTGGACTTTTATTTTTTGCCTGCAGCTCCCAGAATTCTGCCTGTGGGAATTCTGGGTGAATTCTGGAAGTCAAATTCCAAAAAAATCTGAAAGCCTTATCCCTATTGTCTGCTTGCATCAGCAAAGCACATCATAGCACCTGGAAGACCAACTAGCTTTATTTGGCATAAGCTTTTGCAGTCCGCAGCCCATGGTATCAGATACAAGATGAAACTAAATCATATCCCCTTTTTGGTTGTAGTGGGTGTGCACTAGTTGGTGCTGAAACTGGATTTAGCCCACATCATTGGCTGCCCCTACTAGCAGAGGCAAGGAACTCCACTCCACTCAGTTACCCTCCAGGAGCTGTCCATGGTCCTGATTATATTGTGCCATTTTGGGTCAGCATTGTGGATAGCTCCTAGTGAAGCTCAACCCATAACCCAGGGCCGATTCGCCCCTGATATCAAAGTCACTAGCTTGTACTGGCCCTAAATTGAGCAAATTACAACTTTGCAATAGATTTAAGGGAGATTTCAATACATTTTCAACCCCACACACAGACTGGGCTCTTAGGAGCATCGCTGCTAGAAGACAGCCTAACCTCAGCCAACCAATGCTCACATTTTCCTATTACAATAGTTACTAATATTTAGCTTCCTTATTTGGGCTGCCATCTGTTGTGTTTGATAGCCAAGCCTCCTCCCGAGCCATCTGTAAATAAGCTCCTTGACAGGGGGCTGGAGGAGAGTGAGAGCCAAGTAAAGCTGAACTTTCCTGTGAAAAATATGAGGGGGGCAGGGTAATGTATTTGTGCATATTGTCTGAGCACTACCAGGTTTCCCCATGCATAGCCGCAGTCAGATCAATTACTTGCCCGATGCATTTATGAACAGGATTAGAAGAGAGGCAACAGGTTCCTGATAGAATGCCCCAAGAGATCTGGAGAAGTAGAAGTAATAAGGCCTTGCAGGATCAACTCCCACAGTCAAGGAGCCTGGTACTTACAGATCCTAGCTCTGTGCATGTACTTTAATAATAGTTGCACACCGACCCGAGGGTCTGTATTTATTAGTTCTTTAATACAACACAGCTTTGTCAATCTATAACCCTATGTGTCAGGGAGGGTGGTTTTCGTTCTTTTCTTTCTCTTTTCAAATTGCAGGCAACTGCCGGAAATCCATCCCTCACAGAGAAAAATCTTCTTCCTCTGTTTGGAAAAATGGACTTTTTGATGCCATTGTTATAACCTGTCTGCCTTGTCTCCAAAATATCACAGTGCCAGAAGTGAGCAAAGATCAACAGGTGTGTGTGTGAGAGAGAGAGAGAGAGAGGGAGGGAGGGAGGGAGGGAGGGAGGGAGGGAGAGGGAGAGGGAGAGAGAGATGGACGGACGGACGGACAGATATGACCTCTGGGGTTGAACTAAAGATCCAAGGAGATGCATATGTATGTCCTTATTAAGATGAAGGGCTACCTACACCCATTTGCACCTCTCTAGATCTTAGGTTCAACTCCAAGGCCTTATTTCTTTGGATTGGTGGGTGCCACAGAGAAGGTCTTCTCAGTTGTGACCCCGTGTCTATGGAACTCCCTCCGTAAGGACATATGGTGAGTTCCTTTGCTGCTGCCTCTAAGTGGACTGGGAAATCCCATGTATTTTGACCTGCATTTTCATATTTTAATTTCTTCCAATGCATTAGTCCTTATGTGAGTGGAAGAAGACTCTCAAGAGCACCTGCAAATTTCATGTTGCCCTTGAATGTGGGGAGAAGAATGTAGTGGCCATCACCATCATGTGCAAGGTTCAAACAAGCAAGAGCTTAAATTTCTGCTCAGAAGTAAGTCCTACTGTATATAGCGAGGCTCAGTCTTTCGTAAGCATGGATACAGCCAAAGGGTACCATTCTAGCCAAGACAGCTAAGGGCTAAGCTGAGCTGACAGTAAGTCACCCAAGGCTGGGCTGGATCCAAACTCTTCCCAGCCTTGGGATGTTGGAAATGATTTAGGATTAGCCTCGTCTTGGCCTAATGTTATTCTGGCATTGTGGCTGTGTCCCTAG
Organism: Intellagama lesueurii; assembly: GCA_037013535.1. NCBI lineage: Eukaryota > Metazoa > Chordata > Lepidosauria > Squamata > Agamidae > Intellagama > Intellagama lesueurii. The sequence goes on along the minus strand of JBAJHW010000008.1, from coordinate 3,458,743 downwards.
GCAGAAGGAGATTTAGATTGGGTGAAACTCAGCTCTTCCCTCCCCCTGTCCTTTCTCTCCCTCTTGTTTGGCTCTTCTGCTGGCTTCAGTTAGCCAGCCCAGCAGTCATGCCAAGCAGAACCTTCTGCTGCCAGGTCTCGGAGGAAGAGCCACCATCAGGAAGGTTTTGCCAGTACAAAGGCCGAGGTATCGCTATAAGAGGTTTCTGCTCATTCCAAGCCCACTGCATCAGGACATCCTTGAGCCAGATTGGACTAAAAAGGGAGATTTATTGATTGTGCATATTTGAATGCCACCCTTCCATTAAGCAGCATCCATGGACATGCATCCAAATACCATTTAGCTACTAGGCCTGGGACCAAAATCTGTTTGCTTTGCATATGAATGTGATGCAGTTCAATTCAAAAGTCCAGAGTTCATGTACAAATTGGAACACAATTATCCATTGATTTGCTCTGTTCCTTGAATTTTATGATGCCGTTCTCCAGCCCTACCATCTATACAGAAATGCATACGTCAGATAAAATTGTGTTCTATAAATCTTCACATGATGGAAAATGTGTACAAACAGGGATAAGGAGGGAGGGAGGGAGGGAGGGAGGGAGGGAGGGAGGGAGGAAGGAAGGAAGGAAGGAAGGAAGGAAGGAAGGAAGGAAGGAAGGAAGGAAGGAAGGAAGGAAGGAAGGAAGGAAGGAAGGAAGGAAGGAAGGAAGGAAGGAAGGAAGGAAGGAAGGAAGGAAGGAAAAATTGTATGAAACATATACAGAAATGTTTACAGAGTTTTCATATGTAGACATTTTTTTTAAAAAAAAACCACAAACTGACACAGAAACAGGACAGCTTGAATAAAAAAATGAAACCTGTAGAAAAACAGAAAAACAGACACATCCCACCAGCTGGCTCCTTGCAACATCTGTTTGAGATACTTGGCCTTTAGAACAGGGGTAGGGAGTTCCAGACATTGTTGGCTCACAGCTCCCATCAGCCTTTGCCAGCATAGGCAACCATGAGGATCTCGGAGTTTCTGCTCTGGGAATCAAGAAGAATTCACTTAATAGCTATTGTTACAGGTATTCAAACAATTTCTCCGGGTAGGTGTAACCCCATCAGCTTGCAACCTTCCTTTTGTGCATAAACCAGCAAAGGGACGAGCATGCCTTCCAGCGTGAACAAATAATTTTGCTAGGATACACAAGCATGATTCCCTTGCCACTTCATGCGAGATATAAGAAATCCAAGTAATGAGATCAAGGAGACAGAGATGTTACTTGCTTCAGTGAGATGAGATGTTAGGCACAATGAAAAGCATAAATTCTTCCCTGGTGTACCTGCTTGCATGTTGCACTTGGTGGTGATATGTGTGTAGTACTGTCCTATGCATGCCTGTCCAGAAATCCAATTTAATTAAATAAGTTGTCCTTCTGGAAACTGACTAGAGGACGGCAGCCTGAGGTTCAGTGTTGATTCTAAAAGAAATATATATTCTCTACAGAACTCATTTTCCCTCCAAAAAAAGGACTTCACCAGAGAGACATACTTGAGCAATCCGATTTGCAAATTCAACATGTGTTTACCTTCTATTAACCAATCACAAAACACAGCACACTAAGTTTGAAATGAATAGGTCAGGAAATTCATGTGGTAGGAGAAACAGATATCCCTTACAATCAATCAATCAGTTAGTCAATCTCCAGAAGTTAATGGGGAACCGTGTATGGCTGATTGTGGGAGACTATCAACCAATGCTCAAATTCAGTAGAGGAGATTGGAAGACCCCCTTAATTAAATCTGGAAACCCCATAGGTGAAAACTGCTTGGGCACAGATTTTACCTGAATATTAAGAGAAATATACAAAGGGTAAGAGTTGTTTAGCAACAGAAGAGATTGAGTCCATGACTTGCTGAGATCTTTAAACAGAAGCTGGCTCATCATGTATCAAATTTCCTGTCTCCAAAGGGGGTTAAGAGCCTGTGAAAGCTGCTGAATTTGCTCTGGATTTCTGTCTGAACTTTACCGGAGCTATCTAAAGTGATGATGCCCATATAGGAGCAGCCCCTCGGATGGCACCTTCAAAGTCTGGACTAAAACCTGAAGCCTATTCATCATCCCTGCAATACGGAAGGCATCACCTTCCATTGGGTTAGGTTAGATGATCTGCTAACACTCCACCAATTCCAGCCTTGTATGATTCTACGATTCCATAGTCTTCTTTAAATCATCATCATCATGATGATGTCAACAACCCCCATGCCTCTCCTATGATTTTGAGAGCAGCTACGAACAACCCTCAACACTCCAGCTATTTATAACATCAGTAAGACAATGTTCTTGGTTGTATAGGAATAGATGATGAAATTACAGATATATTCTCAGGATAGTATTGGCTGCAAAAAAAGAGAGCAATAGGATTCAGGTACCTTCTCTTACATATGTAGTATCATAGATCACCTACAGTTTTCATTTCCCTTCTAACCTCTCTTTTGTACCCACACAAAACATGCTTGTTTCTACACCAAATGCTTTGATACTCATTCTTCAGACCCGTCTGATATTCCCAGTTCTGTAATACCTGTTCAAAAGAAACAAAAGCCCGATTTGATTTTTATCTGTGCAAAAAAACAAAAAGAACAAGAAAACGAAAAAAAAATATTATCACAAACAAAACGTTCCCAATGTTTGATCTTTCAAAGACTTTCACAGTCTTTTCATCTACCGCTTTCAGGTTGGTTTCGAGAATTCCCAGGGGACTAAAATAAAACGCTCACCCATTTCCTTTCTCCGAACATAATTCTGCGCTATCAGAAATGATCAGCAGAAAGGGAAAAAGGGAGGAGCAAAAAAATATATGCTCTTGTCATGTTGGGTTTGGAAAACAGAAAACCACCCCTTCTCACGTGTGGGTCCAACATGACAGAGAATGAATTTACAAAATTAAACTGTTACAAAGGTGTTTTGAACAGGAAATAAGTTGACTTTCTGCCCCCCAAGTCTACAAAGAAACTCTTCTAACTTGCTGGCAGTGTGAACTTAAGGAAGTTACCTATTTATTCTTATTTTGTATATTTTTGAACTACAGGTCCCAGAGGGATTCCGAGAGCAGAGCCCTGGAGCTTTAGGCGATGACCATCTGTCCACAAAAGCCGCATAAATCTGTTAGGCCAAAATCTCACTTACTTATGTGTGTGTCTGTGTGTTTCTACTTGCAATGGTCCATTACTCACACAGTTACTCTTCCTTCCTTCCTCCTTTTCTGCAAGGGGGTATTTGCCGCCCCTCTTGGGAAAGTAGGAACCCGATGGCTTTCAACAGAGTGATCTCTGGGTTGTGGAACGGCCTGCCAGAGATCACCAGGAGCGTCTGCTGTGTGTTAATACTCAGCATATCACCATGTGCCACTGCCACTTATAAGGGTGCTTTCCAAGCTCAAGATACTGGGAAACATTTCTCAAGGTCCCTATAGAGCCCTCCATAACCACTACTGACCAGCAGATCTGTGTTGTGATTCTTGGCTGAACTTGACCCACTGGGTTTACAGTTTCTGCAGATCACTCTCTGTGGCCATTACCCTCTTCAACACTTATGCACACATGGAGCTCCAACAGCAGATGCTGCTGCGTTGCTCTGTCGAGGGGCCAGTTGTGTATGACCAGGCACACAACCAACATCTCATTAAACAGCCATCGCTGCTTGTGCAGTAGGAGTGTAAATAGCAAACAAGACCTTAGACTATCCATTCAGTTCATTTTTTAGCCATGGATGTGGCTGACACTTGATTCCCCAAAAATTATATCTTAATCTCCCATAATCCCTTGCTATGAGTCCTTCCGGCTGCAGCTTCTAGGAGTTGGAAACCCAAAAACAAATGGAAGACAATACTTTTCCTGCCTCTGTCTCATTCTTCTTCAGAGATTAATGTACTTGTAAGGAAGTGGAGCCAGAGGTTGGGAGTTTGATTCCCCACTGGGCCTCCTTGAAAAGGGCTGGACTCAATGATTCATGGGGTCCCTTCCATCTCTGCAGTTCTAAAACAAAGACTATGTCCAAAAAAGCCCAGAACTTGAGAAACAGTCTGGATTTACTATTTCCTAGCAGCACACTAGAAAGTTTGCGTAGCAAGCCATGCAGTTAAAATAAAAACTCTTTCATTTTCATAGGGTGGAGGAACAGATCAATAGCCCAAAAGGAATTTACTTCGGGTTGGTTTAATAAGGGAAATTGTTTTGTGGACGTTCAGATATTATCTGCAGCTTTGTTTGTAACTTGGAGGGGAAAAACGTCAGAGCGCTATTTTCAATCTCGTAAGGAGAGAAGTGCCTGGATGTAACGGCTTTTTACAAATCAATATTTAAAGTTCTGGAGAAAAGTGAACTTGAATAGACTTAAGATCCTTTTTTCAAAATACTGCAAAGCCAACGTCTGATGTAGTATTGCACCCTCTTGCAAATATTTAATCTGTGTAAAAACAGAGGAAGGAGATCAGGATTATGCTCACTGCCCTTGCTCCCAAGCTCTGCATGTTCGTGATCTCATTTGCACAAAATCGTAAATGCATTGGATCAGAGTTGCATGCATGAAAACTATTGTGCCAAGGTTTACTCCTGACTGTGGATATGTAGAATCCTGGCTAAATTTTTTGTTCTCCTCAGTGTAGGCTGTTCCAACTTCCATGTGGGTTTTCCAAGCCCTGGGAGATCAAAGTCTTTGCAATTTGTGCAACCTTCAGTAGCCTGTACAAAATGAGCGTTCTGCAATAAAGCTCACATAGACAGTAAGCACAAAAGGACTGACTGCTTCTTTTAAAGAAAAGACTGGAATAACCCATCTGATGCTTCTGGTTCTGAACTTCCCATGCCACAAAAGAGCCAGTTTCGTGCGATGTCTGTAAATTAGAGAAAATTTGCTCAAGGTATGCCATTTACATTTGTTTTTATTTTTTTGAAGATTTAACATAAAAAAATTAAACTGAGCTAACAAAGGGGGGGAAAACAGAGCAAAAATGGTAACTACAGTAATGTTAGTTCTCACTATAACCCACCATTATAAATTTATAATATAGTTTCGCTATATACATCTCATACGATGTATATAAATTAGTGTGGGCCTTCCAGATGTCCAGGCAAATTCCTCGTGAAACTGGTCTCTATAGGATACTTGTTTCAATGAAGCTACTGCTAACAGATCCTCTGACCTTTGTGTAGTGGACAGTGGATGTTGATCCTTCCAGGCTTGGAGTACAAGTCTCTCAGCCACCATAAGAGCTCCTAAAGTCCAGTTCTGTTGTCGTTAGGTTCCATAGGACTCCGATCGAGCCAGGCTGAGGAGCTTGACACCGAGGGAGGTCCGGAAGGAAAAAACAAGAAACCGGGCCTTCTCAGCGGTAGCTCCTCGCCTCTGGAATAATCTCCCTCCAGAGATCCATGCGGCCCCTTCGCTGGGCATCTTTAAAAACCAACTGAAAACTTGGATGTTTAGGCAGGCCTTCCCTTCAGCTATTATTTGATTTATTTTTATTTTTTATTTTTCTCTTTCCATCTTGAATAACTCTTTTACTGATGTCTAAATGTTGTTATATTTTATATTGTTATTATATATGTTGGAAGCCGCCCAGAGTAGTCAATTGACTAGATGGGCGGGGTATAAATGCAATAAATTAAATAAATAAATAAATAAATAAATAGGACAGGAATATAAGTTATGCCATTGGCACGAAAATCGTTCTCACTGACATGGAATGCCCCTTTCCCAGGAGCAGAAGACATCTCAGCAGGTTGTGCCAGTTTGGTCAACAGCTGAACAAGTGTTCCACAGTTCGGTGCCCACCCCCTCTGGTGGACATCCACTTAGAATGGGCACCCCAGCTTCCCTGCCCCACCTCCTCCAGGCACTACCTTTGAGTGGGTGCCCACAGGACAGGGTGGGATGCCAAATGGCAGAACATCTGTTCAGCCATTGGCCAAACTGGCACAAACTACTGAATCAGTGGTTTGTGCCCATCTCTAGTGATGAGGAAAAGAACGGGGTTGTGTGGAGGGAGTAGATCTGCATTGAGCTGGGTTGCGGTTTTTGCCGTTGTTTGGGGAAATGGCCGAAACGACAAACGTGTCCATGGATGCATGCACATATGCGCCTTTTGTGCCACAGCCTACCCTGGATGCAACCCTCCAGGCTGAAAAGATTATGAACACCTGCTTCTGTTATTTCTGATAATCCAGCATGGTTTAAATATCTAAGAACTGCTGTGCATGACGCTAGCAATTGAATGCAACCTGCTGGGAGTGTACATTTGATTATCCTTACATGCTTAGATGTTCCCTTCCATAACTCTGTTGCTTCTGACAAAACCCCCACACTCCATCCTGTTTGGATTTATAACCACCGTGAGCAAAAACTTGAGTCTCAACTGACACTGCATCGCTCAGGTGTAATGTGTATTTTAATTCTAGCTAATCTTCTGTACTTCCGACCGAAGTGGAGGCAGTGCAATAAATCAAGAAACGACAAAGGCAGCCGGTAACAACAGAGACTTGTCACCGTGATCAGCTTTATTAACAATGACTTCCATTATAAGATCTCTCACTCCTCTGGTGCCGTTGCTGTGTTTCCTTCAAGTACAGGCCAGGTTCTCTCGGAATTTGTTGTGCCCAGGGATGCATAAGGCTGTAATTAGTAAATGAAGATCCATGAGCCCTTTTATTTAAAATAATAATCTATTTCAGTGCAGTCTGTGTTTCAGGTTTTAATATCAGTGGCTTGCTCCAAGTGAAATGGGCATTTGAGAAGTTAATGGTGGAGATGACAATTAGGGACTATTAGCCATGGTGCCACGGCTGTGTGGAGTAGTGGGTGGAGTGCCAGACGAAGACAAGGTAACATTGAGCCATAAAAAGTCCCTGAGTGGCCTTGGTCCAGTCACTATCTCTCAGCCTGATTTACTCCACAGGATTGTTCTGAGAATCAAATAGGGAATACAAGGACTGGATAAAGCCTTTTGTGAAAACTATGTAAGGGGAGGGTGGATAGACGTAGAGCAGAGTAAGAAAGAAAATGTGAATTTCCTTCACCACTTCTTCAAACTATGGCCAGAATCCTATTGGTTAGTCACACTGGTGTATGTAAAATGACTTAAATTACAGCAGCAGATTGCTGCTAGCTAATAAGCTGTCACACACCAGCTTACAGGCCTAGCACACGACCAGGGATACAAGCAGCGACTAACTAACGGCTAGTCATAGCAGCATTTTACTACATGGCAGCTCTGACAGCATCGCTAACCAGCTGGATTGTGACCATTAGGTGAACAGCGTATATGTCCTGATACCTTCATGGTTAGTTGAGAGTCCTGGCGTTAATTAGGAGCTGAGAAAAGATGAGAGGGTCCACCAGGCTCTGAAGCCATGACATGCCAACCTCAAATCCTTCTGTCTGCTCTCTATTGAACAGTGGACGGATTATTATTTTTCCATGCTGAAGAAAGCAACACCCACTGTTATTGAAGGTTGAAGGTTTATGAAGATTTAAAAAGACATGGAATAAAACGTATTAGTTTTCTACAGCTCCGTAGCTACAGATCCTAAAACATATTGCAGTTGCCGGAAAGAATAATTCACAATGAATAATTTATCTGTGGCATCGTGCCTGAGATTATTCGTCTTTCTTCTTTGAGAAATCTGTAAATAAAGCATTGTCTTCACAGAGTTACTGCAAAACTTATTTTCTGTATTCTTTGCTCCATGTGTTTAGGTGATCGAAAAGATTTTATTGTTTTTCGGCCGCCTTTCCGTATCAACATTTTCAAAGCAGCTATGCCGCATGAAATGACCATGAGCAAATGGTAACACAACTTAAAAGCCTTGAGTACAGAGGGAAAACAATAAAGAAATAATGCAATGGAAGGGAGAGGACCAGGGTAGTGCACCCAGTTTCAGGAAAGACAATAGCACAAAGAAAAGGAAGTGCTTTGTTGCCAGAGACAAAAATCGTTCAGGATTTTGTTCTGGCAGATACAAATGAAACTTTTCAAACATTTTCGCCCCACTAGCCAAAGTGATGAGAGTTCTTGTGCTTTTTCCCCTCCATTATGGCAATTTTGCACAACGGGGCTGTCCAATGGCAGAAGAGCTGAGTGAACTTTCTCTTGGACAAGTGGCAGCAGGAGAAGACCTACATGCAGCTTGGTCTGGTTGAGGTGTGGTTAGGACCAAACAAGAAAATTAGCAAAGTTTCATTCGGTCATAAACCCCAACTAAAATGGGCGATTCTACACATGGTACCTCTTCTGCCACCACTTTGTTGTTGTTGTTGTTGCTGCTGCTGCTGCTGCTGTTGATATTGTTTATTCCTAAGAGGAAATAAATGGTAAGCCATCTTTTATGTAACTTCCATTGGTTCAATGGCTCTTCCTTTGTTGCAATCATGATTAAATTTGGGCTTATGTGTTTTATCTGATTGTGTTCATTCATTGGGGAAGATGGTGATCATGTGACGGTTGGTCAGGTTCAAACAGCACATTATAGATAGCATGTCATTGGATGCTGGAAGCCATTGGTGTAGCAGAGACTTGATTCTACCAATTGCTTCGCAAGAAAGCACTTATACCTGCAGCCCAACAGCCAATCACAAAACAAAAGAAAGCACTTATACCCACAGCCCAACAGCCAATCACAAAACAAAAGGAAAGACAATAGCACAAAGAAAGGGAAAACTGCAGGACGTGTGAATGCTCTTGTTGTGACAATCAGACTTTTTCAGCACTTAGGGAAGCCCCTTGTCTAATGACACAATTTTCTGCTGTCCAGTTGTTAACTATGCAGGTGAAGTTCCAGACCTTTGTTCTTCCCTCTGATGTGCTCTTCCTCTCAGGCATGGATCGAGGAGCAAATAAAGAATGGCAATAAATGGAGGACTGCCCTCTGTAAAGTAAAACTTAAGGCCACCCTCCATTACACCAACAGAAATGTGTCATGATGTGTCTTATTTTGGAAAACATGGTCTAAATTACTGAGTTGCAGAGAGAGTGGCCATGAAAGAGAAGGACGCTTCTTTATCGAAGGAATCAGGAGCACTTCTTTCCTTGGTGGGTGGGAGGTAAGAACCCCTAGCCGAGACTGGAAGACTGCCTAAAATGTCACGGGAGTTGGGAGGGCAATTAAACATTTCCTCTGCTCTCCTCCTTGTTTGAAGACTGTCAGCTCAGTGCACAGGGCAGCTGGCGATGAGGCACTCACTCTGTGCTCCCTGACAGTTCCCCCCTCACAAAGCCTTCTCTCTCTGTTTCTCTACATCAGGTAAAATGCTTCTAATTCCTTGTCAGCTCTTTGGAGAACAAGGAGGAGGTGTTCCCCCCAGTACGGGCAACTGATGAAGTCTCATTAAAGAAAAGTCGGTCTTTGGTGCGCTGCTGTATTTGGCTGGCGTTATAATGATCCTTTTGCCGCAAAGTGCAGAGAGATGTTATTTTAATGAATGCCAGAGAGCCGTTTGGCACTCACGGGTGGGATTAATGAGGTGAAGATGCTCACAAAGTCATCGGAAATGGTGGTGGTTTGGGGGTGACCTTTGGAGTTGAAAGATCCCATAGAATGAGAAGCATAATAGGGGATGAAGTGGTATAATAGTGCCCCTACGCATGGATGCATACACACCAAGGGAGTTTTAACAAGAGGAATATTGTCTTCAGCTATTGGCTTAATTTCTGTGATGTCACAGATGGATGAAAAAGCCTGAGTGAGCTCAGGACTTTTCATCAGAGATGGGAAACCTGGCTGCATCCTTGGACATCCTGAAGCAGACACCAGGGTCCAAGCAGGTGGATGTCTTGCTCACCTACCTCCACGTGGGCCCCTCATTAGTAGGAATGTAAATCATCATTAGGGGACGTGGTGGCACTGCGGGTTAAACCGCAGAAGCCTCTGTGCTGCAAGGTCAGAAGACCAGCCGTCGTAAGATCGAATCCACGCGACGGAGTGAGCTCCCGTCGCTTGTCCCAGCTCCTGCCAACCTAGCCGTTCGAAAGCATGCAAATGCGAGTTGATAAATAGGTACCACCTCGGTGGGAAGGTCACGGCGTTCCATGTCTAGTTGCACTGGCCACGTGACCACGGAAACTGTCTTCGGACAAACGCTGGCTCTACGGCTTGGAGATGGGGATGAGCACCGCGCCCTAGAGTCGGACACGACTGGACTAAATGTCAAGGGGAACCTTTACCTAAATCATCATTAGTGACATGATCTTTGTAGATAAGGACAATGACTTAAAGATTCTTCACCTCACCAAGGTGAAACAGGAAGTTTGGAACAAGGATTTTTTTCTTCTACTCCTGATATAGGTCTGGAAGTGTGAGTGTGTGTGTGTGTGAGAGAGAGAGAGAGAGAGAGAGGAACCCTCAAAGAAAGTGTGAGACTGTAAGATTTTCATAAGTAATTTATTTTATTTTATTTTTTAGCAGCTTAAACAAGTGCTACAATAGCCAGGACTGCTTTGATTTAGGACTTTGGACAGAAAACAGAGCTTATTTTTAATTTAAATCCATTGACTTTTGGGGTTTTGTTTGTAACTTTAAATTGCAAATTGATTTTTTTTTTAACGTTGAAAGGAGGTTGGATCACCATAAAGGCGTGCTGAGGGGACATGAGAAGGCTCAGAAATCGAAAGGGGAACATGATACTGAGAAATTGGAGAACCAGTGACCTAATAGTAGAGCTGGTCAAGATTTATTGTCCTTTGTTGAGTATATTTACTATTATGCGCTAAGGTTCTAAGGCAGAAAAGGGAGAAATCGCAGCACCGGGTCCCAGAAATGGCACAAAGGACCAAATGAGAGGATTGATTAGTTACTTTTTTCACAATAAGGCAGTTATCAAAATGATGTATATGATCAAAGGAGGTGACGGCAGCACACCGGATGCTGTAAGACAAGGCTTTTTAGATGCACAGCTGTGAGCGAGAATTTTTGTACAAAGTTGAGGGAAGGGAACTCACCACTCTGTATTCGCTTGGCATCCAAGGAGAAGCAGCGTGGAGCAAAGTTGAGAACCAAATTACTCCTCCTCTGTAACCGTGTGATACAAGCCTGAACTCTAAACTGAGACTAACATGATTGTGCTTTCCTCCTTCATGATAACAAGGTTGTTTGCAAGTTTGGGGAGCGCTGAATCGGCCGTCCCAACAACCACGGCCCTGCTAACTGCTCTCCTTCACTCAACTTCATTGTGCCCCACCATGAAGAAAAGGAGAGAGAAAGCTCGGCATGGTTATCGTAACCAAGATTAACATTTTATTTCCAATATTTTGAGAATCCCCTGTGTTTTGAAGATTTCCATCTGACAATAACTACTAGGCTGATAACTTTTTGCTACCTCTAGTTCAGAAGGCCAGCCAGTCTAAATCACTAGAGAACAAAACCAGAACAGAGTTGTGTCTTACTGCTTTGAATGTGGGGTTTTTTTGGTGTGGTTTTGGTTTACCATATTCTACTGTGGCGTTTGACCTTTTCCAGTGTTCCTATCTTTACTGTTTTTAGCTTTAAATATTGTCTTTTAAGGATGTAAGCCACCTTGGGTCCTTTTTCGGAAGAAAGCTGGGGTAAAAATATTTTAAATAAATAAATAATAATAAATATGTGTCCAGCATGCAGGCTTCCCACCACAAAGTGGAGAAGTGTGCAACTGTTCTATGTGCCGACAGGGGGCGGTAGAGGTAAAGACAAGTCACTGTGGTTCCTTGGAGTGCTTTGTCTCATCTGATCTTCTGCTTCCTCACGTTTTGCCTGAAGCTTTCTCTTCCGACTTCATTTCCTCTTCCTCTAGTCCATGTATAAAAGATAAACTAGACATAAAGGAGGATGTCAATTGACCAGAATTAATCTGTTTTTCCTCTTATTAGAGAATTTCCTCAGACTGTGCCTTAGTGATTCCTCTTGCTAATTAAGCTCGTGTTTCCCTTGAACTGACCAATCAGAAAACAAAGCATGCCCAATGCAAGACTCACGGGTAAGGAAATGCATGCTGTGACACACAGACATCTTTCAGCCCTTGAGGGAGGAAACAGGCGGCTGACGAAATAATGCTTCATTTCTGGGCAGAGGACAATATCTACCTAGACAAAATGGCACCCATCTGCCATCTAGAACATACGCAGGATCCATAGCATATGAGAATTCTTTGTGTCAAGCTAATACTAGTTTCTTTCCAAGAACAAACAGTCATGCTTTCAGTCCTGGGTGCTTTATGTTCCAACTGACCTCAACAGAAGTTCTTTAACAAGTGTTTTTAACCATTGTAATTGGTTTCTGTGGGCTTCTCTTCCATTTAGGGTACAAGCTGCTCCGAGAAGTAATTGCAGAAAACAACCCCTAAACGCTTCGTTTTCTGTACACTTTTGCAATTTGATTTAAAAACAACAACAGCAACAAAGCAATTCCCCGATAGTGGCAAAACCTCCGAGAAAATGTGAACCCTTTTGCAGCTCAGTTAAAAAAAAAAAAGGAAACTCAAGGAACTCTGCATGTTTTCCAGCAACAGAGGAAAAACAATCTCACTTTGAACTTGTGGATTTGTTTGCAAGTGGAAGGTGTACGAGAATCTTGAAGGGGGCAAGTTACACTGATCCTGAAACTCAATAAAACATGACCTCCATGTCTTTTGAGTCCTGCACATTTCCTCCAAGGGCACATATTTGAGAGAGAAAGAGAGGTGGGGGAAGGAGGGAGAGAGGTTGCCTTCTTCAGTACACAGCTAAAGAAGTTTCATTAACTCCCCAAAAAGAAAGAAGGCAATGAGGAAAACCGTAGAAAGCAGAGTATGCAAATAAATAAGTCAGTAACATTAAAATATTACGTCTGTTCTTGGATCACATGTAAATGTATTAGTAAGACCAATATTTTAATTGGTGTGTAATTGCGATGCATTCATAACATAACTTTGGGAAGGTGCCAGGTTTACACACAAAGGGTGTGACCACACTGGGACATAGATCACAATGTGAAGCAATGGTGGAGCGGTCCAGGGTGATTTCTTCCCCAGTGGAATTTGCTTCAGTCCAACCCGGATCTGTGCTACGGCTTGTAGTTGTTTGGGCTGAGCTGGAACGATAGCCCAGCAGACAGGAGGGTTGTTTCATGGGAGAACGCTTCCATTCAAGTGAACCCTTTCTGGTGCCATCAGATGCGTGCTTTTACAGCCATCAGATGACACTATAAGTAAGCTACAGTTTAGGGCCCCAAGATTAGAAAGGGCATCACACTACTACGTTTCTGTTGGAATGGTCCATTTTGTAAAAATAACACTTGGGGGCTTTAAAACATCACATAGATTAGTATCTCAAGATGGCCTAACCCATCCCTGTTAGGGATAAGGGAACCACCAGTGGTGGTGGATGGGCTTTGTAAGCCAGATATTCCAGGTTCAACAGTTGGCTTCTGCCATGAGAAGGTTTCAGGTTGTAGATCTTGGGAAAGACCCTTGTTTGATGGAGACCCCAGCTGGTCACAGAACACCAAGGCAGAGGGAGCATTAAAGAGCAAATAAGAAATGGATTCTGCCCCAGGTATGCTGCACCTGGCACATAGCTGTGGAAAACTGTCATTCCCATGCATAGGAGGGGCGTTATGATTTCACAACTGAATCAAGGGATCCTTTTAAAATGCATGACTAAGGACTGTAGACATATTATATAGAACCATCTCTTTTAACTCTGCATCTAAACCCTAATCCTCAGCTGTTCTCCCCATACAGAACAAATCCATCCTTTTGCCTGACATCGTAAGATGTACCCATCTGCAATTCTTGGTCTTCTTATATTTTATTTCTCTCTGTGTGAGTCTCTTTCTCTCTTCCCTCTTCTGTCTTTCTGTGACTCTCCCATTTTGTATACAGGCAGCCAACAAGTTTTCATAGGCTGCACAATAATTAACAGGGCGTCTCTGAGCTGGTCCATGAAGCATAGGACCCCCAGGGAAAGCAAGAAAATTACAGTAAGAAAATTAAAATAACTCTGCATCGTTGAGTTGGTGGAAGCTTTAGGGGAGCCTGCTGTGACATTAGCTTCTCTTCTGCTCCAGGACAGCCTTTTGGGTAAAGCCACTAAGAAGCGGGTGGGGGGATGAACCACATGAGAGGAAAGCCTGGGGGAAAGAATGATAAAATAAAATAAAGTAAAATCACACAGTCGGATGCTTTATCAGAAGCAGTACTTTATTCCTAAGTATATACAAGGCAACACAGCCTTTAGAAACATACAAGGATGGAAGTAACATGAAGCCAACATCCTTGGTTTTGGTTGTTGTGGGTTTTTCGGGCTCTTTGGCTGTGTTCTGAAGGTTGTTCTTCCTAACGTTTCGCCAGTCTCTGTGGCTGGCATCTTCAGAGGACAGGAGTCAGAACTCTGTCTGACCTGTTGTGAGACACTGACGATCAGTGACTGCAGTGCTGTTGATGATGGTAAGGATCACATTGAGGAAGAAGATAATGTGAAGCTTCATGTACTATTTCCTGTCATTCTGCAAATGAAAAAATCGATTAACCTTCTTCTTCCTCTACTCTTGGCCTGCGTTGATCCCCTCCCCCCCTACTCCACATCCTCCAAATGCATTAGAGCTCCCTATCACGCAGTGTCCATGCTGACTCATGAATTTTGGGAGTTGTAGGCTTTGAAAAAGGAACATTTTCACACTCTGCCATTCCCTCTGGAATTTTTTTTAGCACTATTATCAGTGTCTCTCTGGAAGTGTCAGAATGTTCGGCACAACTCAATGGGGCTGACTTTTCAGTAAGCACGATGAGGCTTGCAGCCTTTTCGTGCAATTTTCCGGGCTCACCTCTCATGTCCTACCAGGTCAAGTCATCTTCAGAGGAGGGAAGTAAGAAGGACCTGATTCGGCAGAGGGACACCAGGGCCATGGAAGATCTTCAGACTCTCAGGTGGCCGATTCCTCCAAGAAGCATAACAGATTACGGAAGTTCTATCAGGGAGGACAAAGTTTGAGTGGTAAAGCCAGCCTTTATTACCAGCAGGTCCCAGCTCTCTGCACTTGCAATGGGACAACCTATAAACTGATATTTATTTATTTCAGACTCTGCCTTCTTGAGAGGAACAAGCATGGCTGCAACCAGCCACAGTCTGTGCCCTGTGATGCTGTCTGAGAACCAAAAACCGGAAATGTGCTCATAGAGAAAGCCCATGGTACTGACTGGAGCATATTTATTTATTTTATTTGCATATTCTCCTCAGGAATATTTTCACAGGCCTATGAAGCTGTTATACAATCAGGATATCCTTCTTTCTTTATCTGTATCAAAGCAGTGCGCAATTATGGCTGTATATGAAACATAGGTAAAATTAAAAACAAATTAAAATGTTAAGATAAACTGTTTTTCACCGGAAGCAAGCTACTTCAATAGCATTGTCTCAGCCATTTGCTAGATATTATTTTATACATGCGGTGGGGCATAAATTGCATGCACATAAGTGCTGCATTGGTTGAATTTCTCCACAGTCACAGAAAATTTGTCTGGTATCTAAGTAGCCTCATTTTACTTGATTATCTTCATACTTTGCTTGGAAGTCTATCAAGTCTTCTAGATGGTCCAACCAGAGTCTTGTCCTGGTGGGAGTCACTCTTCAGCATTGATCCATTGTCAAGGAGTTTTTACTCTCTATACGTTGATTAGCCAGCCTGGTTTATCTTGATTGGGCATAACGGATGCCAAGAAATAAATAAAGGACATACATATAAAAATGGACGAACTCTTCAAAAGCTTGGTCAGGGAATGCGAAGCTTCACTTCTTTTGTTCTCCAAACTTACAAAAGGAATTGAAATTTCTCCAAGGTGTACGGTCCAATTATGCAAAGGGAATGATCCCACACACATACACAGCTTGTGTCCATTGGAACAGGACTATCTTCTCTGACCCGATGAAGAGACTGTGTTGCTGACACTGGCATGAAATCTCAGAAGGGAAGTGGGAAGAATCTGACTCTTCCTCAGAAAACTTATGAGAAAACTGACCCCAAACAACAGTGCAATAAAAGCGAAGCTCCGGATGCTGCAGCTTGAGAACAAACACACCTTGTGGCTATTATTTCCATCACTCTCTGCCTTCTTCCTCATCTTCCCATCTCTGGGATATGAGGAATGGGTTAATCAAAATCAATTAATGAACTTCTATGTCTCAAAACCTTTTCCCATGGGTGGTTTCTCTGACTCTGGGTTTATTGGAGATTGACTTGCTTGTTTGCTTCTTCTCTTGGAAGGAGAAACTTTAGATTCCTCTACAGAAAACACCAGCACTTGTTGTCACATGGAGAGGAGTATTGTGGGAACTGTAGTCCAAAATAAGGAACTTCTCTAAGCTTGGGTACCAGGTGAAGTTTAGAACATCTATATTTGTTTGATTCTTTGGAGAGGGAAGAAAATCAGCAGCCATTTTGTCTTCTCCAGAAATCCTGAGGTATTCTGAGGTGTATTTTGAATTTAAGGAAACACAGAATGGCTGCTTCTGTTTAATTTTGGTTGGCCATGATAATGAACAATAGCAGAATATCTGAGGAAAGGCACACACTTTTACAGAGTGGGTGGTTTATTTTCCTCCAGTCGTTCATTTTATTCAGGTATTATATACACACCTTTAAAGACAGGGCTGTGATTGAAGCAGGCTTGTTAAAAATATAAAGACTCAGTGTGTCATGTTTATATGCAAGCCTATTTTTAAACTTGAATTACAAGGAACAGGGTTTTTTCTTTTCAAAATTTGGGTTGGTGTTTTTTTTAAATAAGACCATTTTGCAAAAAAAAAAAAAAATCAAAAGATTCTTTATTTCAAAGGCATCCATAAAGATTGAAAGATGTCACTCTCCTTTGCCATGGAGGTGGAATAAGTGATTGACAGTGCGAACTGAATCAAGTCTGTTTAGAAGGAAGCCCCATGGAGTCCAGTGAGATTTACTCCCAAGAAAAGTGGATTCAGAATCCCTTGCCAATATGTCCTTGTGCAGCTGAATTTCAGTGGTGCGTGTGGGACGCAATTTCACCTTAAAACAAACTGCAACCCTTGCTTTTGGTTTCCCAGAAGTACATTGGCTTAAAAATAAGGTGCATTCTCCCAGTGCATCTTGTTTTAAAATGAATCTGTGAGCTTTTTTTTCCTTCTAGCACCATGCTGTTCATTAAACTGTGTGGCAAAAGCAGGGAGATTTGGTGTGAACCCCTGGGGTTTTGCAATGCCAGTGTGCCCCCAAACATAGGTGCCCACCCCTAAGTTAAATTATTAGGAGAAATGAAGTTGTTGTGGGTCAGCCATTTCACAAAGTCATTTTGTCCTCAAGCTACTGAGAAATTATCCATCCATCCATCCATCCTTTATTATTTGTGCCCCACCTTTTCCCCTCAAAGGATCCAAGAAAGCTTACAATATTGAAACAGATAATATTTAAACAATGTAAAATCGCAATAAATTATTACAATGTTAAATAGCAATTGAATAGTATCATATTAAAACAGGGGCATAAAAAGGGTTTAAAACAGATTTTTAGAAGAGATAATAACCTCTTGATTTATAAACAAAACCTTCATAAGCAGCCTGTTATTGAAAGAAGGCTTGCCTGAAGAGAAAAGTCTTTGTCTGTTTGCAGAAGGACGGCAAAGAGGGGGCCAACCTGGCCTCCAGTGGGAGGGAGTTCCAGAGTCTTTGGGAGCAGCCACCGAGAAGGTTGTTCTGCAACTCCCTGGCAAGCATTTTTATAGCTTCAAACCTAGTGTTTTAAAACTCTGGTCATATCCTGAGCCCTAGCAGATGGACAGTAAGGATGAGGCTTTCCTCGTGTCATTTTTGCTTCCTGGATGGAGTTTGGCCGGATAAAAGAGCCGCATAAATTAAAGGCTGGTAGAGCAGAGAAGCATAATGGATCATACCAGATTAGGGGCTTCAAATTTTCTTTCTTTCTGTTTAAGGTACGGAGCGGCGAAGAAGAGAGACCTCGAGGCCCGGGTGAAGCGTGGAATGTCTTGGTCTCTGTATTCACAGCAGCCTGCAGCAGCATTTGAAATTGGAAATCTCCCTGCCTCTTTGTATAAAATGTCAAGGACTAAAGTGGCGGAGGCCGATCACACAGAGAGGTAGGGACCCTTTGTGACCCAGGCAGAAAACAAATAGTTTACACGGCCGCGGTGGCTGCTCTCTGAAATGGCAGCTCCCCCCCTTGTCAAACAACCAGCTGTGCAGCCACACACACACAGAGAGACTCCTGTATATCTAGATCTATATGTATTCTGTCAACTGCAGGGCATTCCCAGTCAAACAGAAGGAAGACCTTTTCTTGGGAAAGCAAGATCACGTGCAAATGTAAAGCCATTGACAAAACGCTTCCGCAAAGGTGAGTTGTCTCTTAATTGCACATGGACCGTTTTCAGGTCTGGTTCACGTGCTCAGGATCTCACACAACCTGAGCCCATGTATGTTAAACCTGAAGGCCGAATCCAATTTCTCAATGGCCACAGCCCCGTGCCAGGTACTGCTGAACTGGAAGGGACCCTGTGGGTCACTGAATCCAGCCCCCGTCAAGGAGGCCCAGTGGGGGAATTGAACTCCCAAACTCTGGCTCCACAGCCAGAGACCTAAGCCACTGACCTATTTTGACATCAACCATGCTATCTGGGGCAGCAAATCTGCTCCCGTTTTTAGTCTGAACTACACATGGTTCTGAACTCGGCTCCCAAAACAGAATTAGCAGCCTGGATAATTGCTGTAAAGTTCAGAGTGCAAACAGGAGGGGATTCCCTGCCTCTGAGAAATCATAGTCAGCAACCTCTACCCGTTGAATGGGCAATTAAGATCCATTAGCTTTATTTTAAAAAAAAACCTGTCCCCTGCTTTGTTGACATGGATCAACACAGCTCTGTGCGTTCTCCCCAGAGATGCACGGCTCCGGGTACTATCATGATAAATACGTGCACTTCAAAGCTGACCACCGCATGAACCATATCCCGTCATGATGGACTGTGTTCATGCTTCTTAATTTAAGAAGTGAAGAATTAAAAGGGTACTTATTTTGGCTCCTAAACGTTTACGTGTTAGAACACCTGTCTCCCTTCCGACCCACAAATTGCTTTTGTTTGGTAATGAATCCTAATGATCGGTTTGCATCCTGCTTTATAATGCAGACGCTTTCCCATCTGTCTTTATTCTTTCCCTTTGATATATTAGGACCTGTCTCCTCCGAGCAGCCAATCAAGGCTGATGAAACACCGCCACTCAATTCACAAGGCATAAAGCACACTTGGGTGTAAATAAGACGAGCCTCTTTTTCCTTTTGTGAGAAGAAACCCAAGTCAATTGCTTCAATATCACAATGAACCGACGTTGTCAGGAAATCCATGTTGGCATCCAAAGAATGAACACCCTGATTTAGCACCATTTATAGCATGAAGTCTATACTCGCAGGAGCCCTGAGATTCAAGCAGAAAGATGCAGAGATCCAACACAGTTTACTTGACCCTTTTGGCCGGTACTGGGAGCATTAATTAATCCATTAATTAGATGCTTTATTCAGTTTTTCAAAAGACTCCCAGAAAGGTTTACATGAGATTGGTAAAAGCACTACAGTTCCTTTTCACAAGCTTGCCACCTAAAAGATATAAAAGGAAGAAGGGATGAGAAGGGAAGAGGTAAAAATCAGCAATTTCAGACGGCTATTGATAAATGGTAGGTTTTTGTTTGTTTGTTTGTTTTTTGAATGATTAGTTTGAATGGAAACAATTTAGGGAGAGGAGAACCTGGCCTCTCAGTGTTGGTGGTGGAGTGGTTCAGCTTCCCATCTCCCCCTCTGCTGTGGATGATGGAATATCTACTCTCAGGTGGCCTAAGGAAGAACCAATGCCCAGCTCTGCTAGTGTCTCAGCAGAGATATGGCATGGTCCCTGGTCCCGTTCTTTCTCTCTGTGGCAAAGTGATGGAATGGCTTGAAGGAGGAAAGCCCTGATGGAGCAGGTCTCTCAGCAGTCCCAATGGACCTGTCCTTGCTAATGCTCATCTTCCTTTCTGCTACAGCCTGGTAGAACAACGGTTCTCAAACAGCTGCCAAGCGAGAGAAGACTCAGTGGAGTTCTTATACAACATACAAACTGCTTCTATGCAAAACTTTGAGAAGCAAAGTAAACATCATCATCATCATCTCAGAATTGCAGAGCTGGAAGGGATGCTATGGATCAAGTTCAGCCCCTGTCCAGGAGGCCTCGTGGGGAATCACACTCCCAACCTCTGGCTCCACAGCCAGATGCCTAAACCACTGAGCTATCCAGCAGTTCTCTATAGACAAAACACAGTATGACTTAAAGATACAATGCTTTGATGCTTCTAATCTTTAGAGGTCTGGTCAACAAAACATTAGCCATCATCATTTGGCACTATTTCCCATCTTTGTGTTAATTCTGGCCGCTTCTTTGGGTTAATATTGCTCTATGTTCACGTTGCATTACGTGTGCTAAACTAATTTTTTATTTTATTTTATTTTTTTTGCTTAATTTGCACAAAACAAAATTCTTGCACTAAGGAGGATCTTGCTTTCGGGAAAAAAAAATGGAGCAAGAAGCATAACTTTGCAGTTGAGGGTAAGACCACCGAGGATTTAAATCCTTAGAGAATGTTGGAAACAATCCTGACCAAAGTGATATGTACGGGTGATCTTTGAGAACTAATCTGTTGCTCCTAATGGTTCTAGGACATCTTCATATACCAGTCAGGACCTCTCTTCCCACTGTCAAAATGAACCAATTGTGGCCACAAGCCTTTGCTCTCCGCCTCTCCATCATTAATTAATTTACAGGAACAGCAGACGAGATACAAATAAAATACCTTCTTTCTTTTCCCCGACCTTGAATTTTTTTTTCCTTTGCAAAACGAACAGGCTGTCAACATAACACATTTCCCCCAACACAGCAACACGCTGTAACACTGCGACTCAGTGGGGATTTGAACCAGAAAAACACAGAATGTAGAATCTGTGCCTTTTGGGCAGATAATTACTGTTGGGTTCTATAGCTAAATTGCAACTTTTGAAGGACCCTATAGACAAAATTCAGATATTGCATAGGAAAAAAATGGAATCAGATCTGTAGCCACTGGGGATCTTCAGGGAACTTGTTCCCCTTGGAAATGTCCCAGCCGCCTCCTTGATTTTTGGCTTTAATTTTTTAAAAGTAAGTTTTGGGGGCTAGAATCCCATTGTGAGAGACTGAGCGTGGAAGGGTAATTGTACAAGGAGTTTGCCCCTTTGGCTGGGTCTCTGTGACTAATTCTAGAGATAGGGCCGGGGCTAGGATTTGGGCTAGGGCTGTGACTAGGTTCTCTCCTTAATCAGAGATGTTATCAGCAATTCCTTTTCCACTATCCTTTGGACTTGCCAAAGGAAGAATATATGGCCAGGAGGAGGCTCCACGGGCCAGACAGATCATCGTCGTCGTCATCTTAAAACTGCAGAGCTGGAAGGGACCCTATGGATCCAGCCCCTGTCAAGGAGGCACCGTGGGGAATTGAACTCCCAACCTCTGGCTCCACAGCCAGAGACCTAAACCACTGAGCTATCCAGCAGTTCTGTTTTAAGTTCAGCAATCAAGAATAGGCCCATGGACCAGATGTTTTTCCCTCCCTGCTATGCATTAGGCTTCCACCTTCCAACTTCTATCTCCTTCCTGCAATATGCAGGTGAGAGACTCATTCAGGATGGGTGGATCATGCACTCTTTGAGAAAAGTCACTGAAACAAAGGTGGGGAAGCTAAAGGCCTCATACAAAGATCTCAGAGATGATATTCAGATGAGGCCTGAAACTATCAACACGTCCTTTCTTTCTGTTCTGCGTTGATTTAAAACAAAAAGCAGTCCTCAGAGAAAAACCTCACATGGAAAGGAGTTTCCTAATGATATACATCAAAGACCTTGGGGAATAAGGAGGAGGTCAATATAGCAAAACTTCCTGATTGACATTTTCAATAGCTATCAGCAAACCAGGGAGTAAATTAAATTGCTCCTTATGCAAGTGTAGCAAAATCTCTTGGTTGCTAGGCTTTTGATTAAATTATCAGAGACTGCCCTTTCAACATGGATAAGGAGAAGGACTGTGTTCACAATCTTCTCGAAAAACTCGCCAAAGAGAAGACTTGACAATGCCCATGCTTGATTTTCTGTAGAAAACAGGAAGTGTCACTCTCACTTCCTGTGCTTAAAGCAGGAAATGCAACTCTCACTTCTTTTCCAATTATTTCCGACCTGCTGTGGCTTTATCTACTGCCATACATCCCCTTTTAAGGGTTTTTTTCCCCACCCATACAAAAGCAGCACCTTGAAGTAACTAAATTGTCTCTTCATATACTGTTCCTTTGGAAAGAACCCAGACTAAATAAAGAGAATATGAGAGACATGGATGGTTGATGAGCCAACTGTATATCAGCCAATGATATGTCGCAAAACAATGCATGTGCCAAAGTCAGTTTAAAATTCTCCTGCACTAGGTGGTGAAGGGGACTGCTCTCCACCAACTGGCATTTGCTCTAGGATGTAAAACAGCACACAAGCAAGAGTTGATATGCAACTGCTAGGCAATATCAGACTGTTCAATTATAGTAGAAAATAGTTACAACTCCCAGAATGGAGAATCATAGTATTCATATTTCAGAAAAAGCTGAAAAATCTCATTCCTAGTATATGACTAGGAGCATGCCTGTACTCACATGATTACATATATGTATATGATTTCCACATTATTTATTTATTCATTCATTCATTCATTCATTCATTCATTCATTCATTCATTCATTCATTCATTCATTCATTCATTTAAAATAGTTTTATCCCACCTTTCTCCCTGAAAGGACCCCAAGGACATGATTTGCACATAAAGACAGATGAATTCTAGTGGGAAAGACTGAAAGAGGGCAATGTCAATGACTTAAGGAAACAATTTTTCCCCTCAAAAAACCATTGGATGGGGAGGTGGCTTTTGATATTGTCGAAAGTATTCCCAAACGGCAGCCATCTCAGTCCTCAAAGCTGGTTATTTGGAGGGGGAACCGTTGGATGAAGCAACATCACTGGGACTCTTTTAACCTGGAGTGCAATTGAGGAGAACCCATACCTAAGGACCATCGCACTGTGTTGCTTCCGTTCCTTCCTGTGACCAGTCCTGCAACAAATGCCAGATGGGACCCCATGAAAAAACACCTTGCCAGGAGAAGACACTGGGACTCACTCCTCCCTGCCTTCTGGAATGTTCTCCCCAAATGGCCGTGCTTGGTGAGGCCATGAGCTATTTCCCATCCTCAAGACCAAGGCAAGTCTACTTGACCTTGTCATCTCCTGGACCGGGCTACACGATGGGCGAGCCTAAATCAATCTTTTTATACCAACAGACGTAACACTTTATTTCCTCATCCACCTTCTTAATCATGATCGCATCGTATTTGCCCACACCAATGGTTTCTCTCAGTGGATTCTCAAAGGTAACTCTAGATTTCTTCTTTGCTGATTAGATTTGTTTTGCCTCTCCCCAGTCCTTTCTCTTTTAACTACTTTAGTTCTCCTCGGTGAAATAAAATCTATAAATTCCATCTTCGGGGGTGGGGGTGGGGAATCCATTCCCAACTGCTCTCCTCCTGCACTATTTTCACATTTTGTATTCTTAGAAAAACAAGGTCTTCTCTGACCTCTTTCCCTCTCTCTCTCTCTCTCTGGGTGCATGCCTGCATTATATCTGTTGTGTCTTTCTCTTTAAAGGAGATATATCAAACCCCCAGTTTCCCCAGTGTCCCTTCCTTGGCCACTGGTAACCAAGGAAACCAGATACTATGGTAACTAAGGGATGAAAAACAAGACATTCAATATTCCTTAATCTCCAACCTAGGTTGAAAGTCCTCATCTCATGCTCTCCCCAGGTGCAGAAGCATCAACAATAAAAATCTGTAGCGTCAAACCCCCTTGTCTTGATTCATGGGGTCTATTTAACTAGGTAGATGTTGTGCTTCTGGTTTTGTTTTGTTTTTCCTTCCTCCACCTCTTTAAATCTCCAAAGGTTCTGCTCTCTTGTCTCGTCATTCTGGGCTTAATATATACAGATTTGCAGAACAAAAGCAACAGAGCTTTATTCTGTTGTTTTATTGAACAACAAGCTGTCGGGCACAAGAACTGAGAGGCTACATGTTCAAGAAGGTAATGTGCCTTCTGGATCTCTCTGTGGGGATGGCTTCAGACAATACACTGGGTCCAGCATCGCCATGTTCTTGGTCTCCTCTCTGTTGTGGCTGTTCCAAATGTAAAGGTGGCTCTCTTGTTGGCTTGATAATTTAAGAAAGAAGCCAGTTTGATGCATAGACTTGCCCTTATTTCCCAGAGACTTTGATCCATTCCCCATCTTAATCACTCATTTTAAGGTTCACACACAGATGCAGCATACCTTCACCATGAGGTATGCTTATAATAATAATAATAATAATTATTATTATTATTATTATTATTATTATTATTATTATTATTATTATTATTATTATTATTATTATTATTATTATTATTATTATTATTATTATTATTATTATTATTATTATTATTATTGAACTGCAGATCTGGAAGGGACCCAATGGATCATTGAGTCCAGCCTTTGTCAAGGTAGCCCAGTGGGGAATTGAACTCCCAACCCATGCCCAAGCCACTGAGCTATTCAGCAGTTCATAATAGCAAAGGTCTTCCTTCCTACTTGATTGTAGACTGTCTTCCTAATGAAAATGCAATCAAATGAGAATTATCTCTCCATGATTCTAATAACTGCATCCCATCAATTTGGTTCCAATTTGATTCCAACTTATGGCAACCCTTTTTTTCAGAGCTGTCTAGGTATAAAGTGTCCAGAGGTGGTCTACCAGTCCCTTCTTCTGGGGACACTCTGGAACCATGTTGCTTGACCAAGGCTTTCCTCCCAGAAGGCACACTGGGGAATTGAACTCCAGATACCTGGCTTTAAAGCCATGTGCTCTTAGCCCTCCTCTTTGGCCCATACCTAATCTCTAAAATGGGAACAGTGTGGATCTGCCTCATGATATAATTATTCTGGATAATAATAAAGTTCCTCTCCATCTTTTCTCCAAAGTATGAGAAATCCTGACATTCAGCACGTGAGAGTCTACTGGTGGAGGACAACAATATTTGAATCTCCAATAAGAAAACATCTCTTTCTTTCTTCCTTTATTTTTCTTTTGCTTGTTAAAAGCCCTTGAATTGCTTCCAACCCATGGTGACCCTAGGACTTACTGATCTCCAAAAGGGTTCTTCCTTAATAACCCTGCTCAGGTCATGCAGAGTCAAGCCTCTGGCTTCCTTTAGTCAGTCAATCCATCTCATATTTGGACTTCCTCTTTCCTTCTGACTTCACCTTTTACCAACATTATCATCTTTTCCAATGAGTCTTGCCCTCCCGTGATTTGCCCAAAATGCAACACCTTCTCTTTAGCCTATTTTTGCTTCTAGAGAAAAATAAGCCTTGATTTGATCTACCACCTACTTATTTGTCCTTATGACAGTAAACAGTACCTACAAGCTCTCTTCCAACACCATATATTTCAAATGTATTGCGTTTTCCCCCTTGTCAACTGTATTCAATAGTTGGCTTTTATGTCTGTCCATAGTAATCAAAAAATATCATAATATGGTTGATCTTGGCCTTGGGCTCCAGCAACGCATCCTTACATTTTTGGAGTTTTTCTTATTCCTTCATACGTAGCTGTTTTTCCAAATCCCAGTCTTCTTCTGGTGTCTAAGCTTCAGGCTCCATTTGGATTGATGATTGAGCCAAGGTAGATTAAATACCTATTCGCCTGAGCAAATTAAACTAGCCAAGGCAGAAACAGGTTAGGATTGTCCAGACAACACGGTCTTAGATTTGATAACAAATGAGCTTGGAACTCTTACACACAGAGACAAAGTTGAAAGTGAAAATGACAAAGCTACACAACCAAGCCTCCTCCAGGAAGGCTAAGGAAGAAGGGGATCAAAAAAAGAAACACCGGTGCACACAACACAAAGCTACCTTTGTCAATAGCAGGAGAAATTTCATGGGGACAGTTTGTCATTAAAAACTGGATCTGAAGATTTGGATAAGAACATCTCTTATTCAGGACTTTGTTTCTAATGCAAAAAGGAAGCTTTGAGGTTCCACCCAGCAGTGAACACTCCTCTAGGAAGAAAATGCCAAAGTTCAAGCCTAACATTTGCAAACCATGAACAAGGAAAAGTATTTAGTGGACAAGAAGCAACTTTGTTGTTAGCTAAGAGAAGGAGGCCATACCGTTGGCGAGCGTCTGTGTTTGCCAGCATGCTTTCTGAAAACAATGAGGAGTCCTAGGAAAAGACAGACAAAGCCAGGTGAGTGTTTCATGGGAGAAATTGCCAAGCTATTTTGCAACATTATAATAAGAGACTTGGCTTGAGTCATTCCGGATGAAATGAGCTGCTTTTCACCTTTGATTTAACACAAGTTGTTCTTTCATTCAGCTGCAAGTAGGAAGTCATCGACTATTTTTATATGTTTAACCATCACTATCATTCCATTGAGCTGAAATGTTAGGTGTCATCTTGGATCTCTCACTGGCTGTCGCCATTGGATCATCTCAGGTTCTCGTCTTTTAAGAGGAGAAAAATGCCCCCTATCCCCTTTCTGCCTGCTGTTAGGTTCCCCATCAAAACCACTAACATCCTAACATGAAGATCACCCTGTGATGACACCAGCGGCCCGTCCTCCAGGCTAGGACTGTGCCACCTTAGACCCCTGCTGCTATCAGCTGAAGGGCAGACCGGGGGTGCCGAGGATCAAAGCAGTTATCATGGAAGAGATCCAGGTCAGATTATTGGAAAACAACAATAATAGAGTTTTTTGAGTATGATGAGAGTGGCATGCTTTCTCCAGGTCTTCTCTTCCTCAGTGAAAATGCCCTCCAAAGCACATGTAAGTCCTTTAGAAGAGGGTAAGGAGACCAGGCATCTCTTCTCCTTCCTCATGGAACAACTCTAATCATTGGTTCTGTGATCCAAGTCTGATTTGAAACATAATAGAGTTAGCCATATATGTCCCACAGTGCTGGCACTCCGGTTAAAATGGAATGTGTTGCCTCCAGCTCAGCTGAGGTTTCTTGTGCTTTAGGCTCATCATGACAAGATATGGCTTACTAGGAAAAGTGGTAATGTTAAGAAAAGCAGAAGGCAACAGGAGAAGAGGAAGACCAAATGTGTGATGGATTGATTCAATAAAGGAAACCACCATTTTCAAGTTTGCACGATCTGTGCAGGGACATTAATGATAGCACGTTTTTGAAGTCACTAATTCTTAGAGCCACTATAAATTGAAAGTGACTTGATGGCACAGAATAGCCATATTTCCTTCCAGCCTAAAAACAGAAGAATTAAAAAATAAATCTAGTCATAGATCTCCTGTTTCAAAATGGTTTTAGCCTTCAGCAGACTGCTTATCTTCTTGACTGCAATAACCAAGGCAGCTGACAGTTTTTATAGGATGAAAGTAATAGGAGATATGTGAGTGGTAATACTCCTGATTCTGCCATTACGAATTTTATTTCTGATTTGGTCTTTAAAAATGAAGGTTGGAATTATGGAGCATTATATTGAAGACCAGACTGGTTGGCCTCCATTGGAGAAGTAATTCCACTGTCTACTGCTGCTTAGTTCTTACTACTTTTCCTACATGTAATTCCTGGTTGTTATTTTTTTTTCCCCCTCCATTGTATGAGTTATGGTTGTAAGCAGTATAAGTGAATTGAACTAAACTGAACTGCATCAAAAGGGAAACCTCATAATGGATCTCCTATTTCTAGAGTATTTGGGCCTTCAGCAGGCTTATTTTGATGATTGGAGGCTAACATCTAGGTTACGGGAGCTGTCCCTGGTCCTGAAAAACTTCTAGATTGAAATCCTTTACTGCCTCCTTCCAGGGAGGAGAATAATACTTTCAACTCACTCTAGTAATTTATCAAGGAATTCCCAAACACGGCAAGAGTTCTCACATCAAGACAATAAGTGTCTTCCATGCTGGGGGGCGGGGAAGGAGGAAGAAGGATTTAGAGACACCAGAGGGAAAGAAAGAAAGAAGCAGAGGGAGTGATGGTGGGTGGGAAAGATGAAAGGCAGTTCTGGGTTCTTTAATTTGCTTCCCCGAGTCTTAGCTCCATAAATATAAATTTCTGGGCTTTGAGAAAGCACGCCATCAAGCTGATGCTAGCTCCGTCCCTTAACGGTGCAATCTTGCACAATGCTTGCTCAAAAGTGAGCCTCTCTCAGATCACTGAGATACTCACTTCCTGATAAGTACATATAAGATTGCAGCCTAAGTGGCTGCAATCCGGGTCACCTTTGCCATAAAGGATGGCTTTAAACGGCACTTTCCATGAGGCGAACTAAGAAGGAAGAAGCACATTTGCCTTCTTTATTATCAATTGATGATCCTGATCTTCAAGTTACAGCAAATTCACTGGCATTATGTCAACCCAACGCCATTTTTGTTCTTTTTTTTTCCCCCAAGGGGAGGATGATTCTAAGTAAAGTATTTATTTCATTCCCAGAAATTGATGGCCATGTAGACACGCCAGAAAGCAAGGGATGAAACAACTGGCTTTTTGATAAGAGGGGAATTAGAGCAGTTCATGAACTCATGATCAGTAGTCTGTCATCTGCACTGCTGAACTGTAGCCTAAGAGATGTGGAAGCATGATTTGAAGCCTGCCCTTGCTGTCTGTTTAATGAAGGGTTGTATGTGCCTCCCACTGTATAGGGAGTAACATACGCTTTATCCTCAGCCCTTAATAGAGGCAACTCAAATAATAGGCTCCAAATGAGACATAATACAGCACTTAACTTCATTAATGCTTGAGAAACAGAGCTTTAAATGGTCAACCACATAGACTTCACAGGCTGCACAAAGCTTAATAATGGAGTATCTGGGGCTGCCACAGCTGTATTCATTGAATTTTAAAGCTTGGGTTGCCTGCAATGAGAAGAACTTGGACAGCTCATGACCAGTAGTCTGTTGCTATGCCAGCTAGAGTAGATACACTGATTCAGTGGTATCTACCCAGATGCTGACTTATCATTCAACAAATGATTCAACAGTTAAAATCTTGTTGCTTAATGTAGTAACTTGCAACCAGAAGTGGTCCATTGAATGAGGACTTGTTAAGTCAGTTCCTCTGTAAGTTCTATTGATTCAAATGGGCCTACTCTAGCTGTGACTTGCCAGTGGTTTGGGTATCTGGTTGGGAGTTCGATTCCCCACTGGGCCTCCTTGACAGGGGCTAGACTCGATGATCCATTGGGTCCCTTCCAGCTCTGCAGTTCTAAGGTGGTGGTTGGTGGTGGTTATGCTAAGCAACAGGACTTCAACCAATAGATCTGCTCTAGTTGGGATTAACAGTAGAATAATAGCCACTGGTTTTTTAAAAAAAAAAAAACATCCAGAGAACCTTAGCCTGGCTTCGACAGTTGCTAGATAGATTCCAGAAGGTTCTGTTTCTCAGTTTAATGTCCATTTGCAGACTCTTAGACAGTGTCTCTCTGACAATCCATCATATGTTTTCTAACCAGCTTTATATAGGAGCAGGTGGGAGAATTATGACTTAGGGCCACCATCATCCCCAGAGGTCCATAGTGTGACAGGCAGATGCATTGCATGGCCAGTGTTAAGCCTCTGGGTATTTCTTTGTCTACTTGAGCTCCTTGGTACATTTCCAAGCCAATTTGTGAAACAAAAAGACGATGACTTATAAATAATGGCAGAAAACTGTTTTCATGATTTCCGTAGATTGCAAGGCAAGTAAAACGTCTGGCAGAGAAGAATGAGTATTGGCAACAATGCTAGAGTGACATGGCAAGAGGATAAATTGAAGCCATAAAGGGCTTCAGCAAAGTTCAGCCATTGATCACTAGAAAAAGTCATTCTGAAATAGCATTTGTTTGGCTTTTTCTCTTTTTTTTAGGCACCCTGCCACTTTTCATTGGTTGCATCAACACCCCTCTCTGCCCCAACGGTGTCCCTTTTATGAATTTCTTTTTGTCTATACAATTTCAATTTTTTTAAGTTATGCATTAAAATAAGGACAGTGACAGCATGGGCTGAAACCTGGATCATGGGGCAGGATACCAACCAGCCCAACTAATGTTAACTCTACATCTGTTTCTCACCACTGTTTTCAAACAAACTGCCTTTATTTCCAGAGTGTCACTTTTAGAACGCCTCTTTAATCTTTAGTGCTTGCTTATTCACGCAACTCATTGTCAAGCAACTCATTGTTGCTCAAAATCTAATCATCATCATTAGGGGAGGATTTCTATGACATGTCCTTTTTTTTCTGCAGCCTATGTTTGACCTTATAAGTAGGTTTGGACATGTTTATGAGTCATCTGGTGAGAAAGGCCAGATAACTCATAAACATGTTTAAACTTGCTTGTGGGTTCAAGTATAAGTTGCAGTGAAAGTGTGACATGCCATCGAAATCCTCCCCCTAATCATCATCATCATCATTATCTTAGAACGGCAGACCTGGAAGGGACCTTATAGATCTTCAAGTCCAGCCCCTGTCAAGAAGGCCCAGTGAGGAATCGAACTCCCAACCTCTGGCTCCGCAGCCAGGTACCTAAACCACTGAACTATCTCGCAGTTCTAAAAATCGACATCAGCGCAAAGTTAAACCAACAACAATTTTAGATTTTATAAAACGTTTGCAGTGGGGAGGGTGTCACTGTAACTGTCTCTTGTAACGGTCACTTGGAAAGTTCCTTTTCTGCCCATGAATGGATTGTCCAAGCTGTACCCAAAAAAAGAGAATTTTCCCCCAAACTGTGAGTTATTGTGATGAGATTTTGAGCAGGGGAATAACCAGGTTGTCAAAGCCATGATTATGGTTACTCTTTACTCATTAGGAGTAATGATTGTGGTTGCTCTTTACTCTTAGGAGTAATGAGGATGTGAAAATAACTTAGGGAAATAAATCCATTGAAACCTGCTGGATAGCTCAGTGGTTTCGGCATCTGGGAGTTCCCCCATTGGGTCTACTTGACAAGGGTTAGACCCAATGATCCCTAGGGTCCCTTCCAGCTGTGCAGTTCTAAGATGATTTCAAGTTGACTCCTAGTCCCAGTCAGCTCATGAGCTAACCATGCAGAGCCCACAAAATTTGGATATGAGTGTGCTGGCCTTTTCGTGTTATCACCTGCAAGGCCTGAAAGCAACAGTCTGAAGAGGGGGAGGCTGCTGTCTCCAGGCAGCCCCTCCATGGGAACCAATTGGATGAGCTGAACTGTTTAGGCTCTAAGGTGGACATCCTGGAGGGAGGATTCTGGGAGTTACCGTGCCGCAAATTACTTTTCCAAACGCTGGATCCAAGACAGACAGCTCTCAGGCCCTGCCAGCATCACCTTCAGAGGACATCAGGAACAAACGACAAGGAGTTATTTATTGCACTATTTTTGAGATTATCAGATAAAGGTTTGGATGGATGCTTTAGAAAAAAAAATACAAGTAAGGGGGTGAAATCCTCCTTGATGTTATTGATCCCAGTTTCACTTTGCCAGCGCTCCCTAGAGAGTTCAGATTCAAACCCAAACTTTGATCGTGCAGCGTTCTCTAGCAGACGGCAAATGTGTAGTCTTTCCAGGTGATGGACACGGGTTGTGAAAAGCAGGTTTTTGTTATTGGTGGTACTGTTTTAAATGCTCATAAAGGCCTCTGACACCACCTTGGGCAGTTTAAATGTGTTCTGTGTGCTTAGCTTGTCAGGTTTATTGAAGAGCCAATAACCATGATTAGAAGGTGAAATGCCAACGGCACCAGGTACTGATTTAAACTGTCTCAGTGAAAGGAAAGCAAGCAAGGAGGGAAGGAGAGAAGGAAGGACAGGATCCAGTGGCTTATACCTGCTCGATCCCTGCGCTTCCTCCAGAATCTGCAGACTTTGGAAAAGTCACTTTTTATTGGACTTCAACCCATATAAAGACACCCATCCAGCATGGTATGTAGCCTTGTGTCAGTTTTAGTCCAAAAAGTAACTTAAAACTCAGAAGATTTCCTCTTCCCCCCCCCTCCCAATTTCTGCATAGTCTCTGAACTTTACAATTCTGCTCTGGAGGACAGTGAAACTCTCTAATACAGGTTTTTGGCACCCCAGAAGACTGCAGGGAGAATGGAAGAATGTTTCCATCCAGCAGTTGGGATGTGCCTCTTGTCCAGATAAAGATTTACACAATTTGTAACCTTTTCAAGAAAAGGTAGCCCACTGACCACATGTTGAGCAACCAAGGGGCTGGCTGCCACAGCTGGTGTGGGAATGGAGCAAATTCCCGAAATGGAAAAACTAAAGCATTCGGTTTTCTTTTGCTCAGATATTCTGTGCTTCAAAATGTCGGTTCAGGTCCAGGAAAGAACACATATAGATCCTAAGACTCTGGAAATCACCTATGCCTGGTTTAGAATAAAGGTAATGGGTATTTAACTTATGTCCTAGTTTTAAACTTCCTAGAGGCATTTGTGTGGCCACTGAGCAAATCCAGATTTTGCACCAGACGGAGTCTTCCCCGAATCCAGCAAAGCTTTCCTTGATGTTCTCCAGCTTTCATCATTTGGAGAAATGCTGACATATATATATATATAAAATGCAACAGCTGGATATTTTGCCCCAGTTTTCTTCACGGCAATCTGACTGTGGCTAAAACATGACAAGCCGCTGCTTGAATCAATTTCATAAGAAATCAACAAAAAACCTTTACAAAATACTTAACATTGGCTCAATTATGCCCTATGTGTTTAAAGTGCCCACATCCAGTTTGATCAGTTAATAAAGGTTATTCACAGAAGGTCATGTGTAATAACCAGTCTGTCAATCATGCTAATATATTTAAACAAACAATATTGATTTAATATATGAGTGTGATGTTGAATAACGGAGACATGTGGCTCTTAACACAAATGTAATTTCTGGTGCTGAGTATGAAAAATTAAGAATTCTGGCTATTTTAGTCTAAGAACAGGGCTTTCAGAGAAAAAGAAGAAGAAATATTTATTTTCATATACAAAAGTGGAAGAAATACATCAAATAAATATTTCACAGCAGATAACTGAAATCTGACTAACTAGCATCATGTAATATTATATTAGTGTTCCTTTGTCTGAAAGATTGAAATGTCTTTAAAGCTTCATTAGTAGCAATCAGAGTTTTCAGGTAAAATAAATTGGTATTTTTCCTTCTCCCTCTTTTGTCTTTCACCTCACCCACCACTGCGGGGTCTCCCCCAGGAATTTTTCTGAAGCTCCTTTGATTTTGGTCTTTGGGTCAAAAAAAGTGATTCCCTGCACTTGAGTAAGAATCCTTTATCTCAATGGTACAGAAGAAAGCCCTCCCGGGTACTCTGGAGAAGACAGAGATGATGATGATGATGATGATGATGATGATGATGATGATGATGATGATGATGATGAAGGCTCTGGCAGCAGCCGAAACAACATGGGGCAGTTCTGGCTTTTGCAAAGGCGTTTTGGAGCCTTCAGCCAAACAGTGGCCATCTTGCCCAGTGGAGTTGGAGCTGGAGAAAGAGAGAAATGCTCAGGCAGGGAAATAGTGGAGGATCCCAAGCATGAATCTTGAGACAGTTACATCCTTGGCACAACAGGCTCAAGGCTCCAACAGGATTTTGGCCTCAGTCGCTAAGGAGGATCTAGAAAAACCAACAAATATACGCCTAATCAAAGAGGAAGAAGAGGACCAGACTTTCTGACTTACACATGATTTTCAAACTGCTTTCAAGGGATTTAGTTGGACAAAGCTTGTCTTCCTTTCAATGAGAAAGAGCACGAAACTCAATGGTGTTCGTTTGTCAGCTCCGTGTGTACACAGCTGCCAAAGAGAATTTAAAGGACCAAGTCTTCAGTCTGAAAAGGCGAATGACTCCCGAAATCCTATTCTGGGTGAGAACTGGAACAAGGCATGTCCAATGCATCCACTGGCATGTGGAAATGCACAATCCTCCCTTGTCAGGTGACAATTAGGATGCCGATGTGGTGTCGTCCAGCCTTCTGCAACCTACTGGTTTGCAAGTGCTGGCTGGTGGGAGTTGTAGTCCGGCAGATCTAATGTCCACCAGGTTGGGGAAGCCTAGTTCAGTCATTAGAGAATTGGCTTAGGATGAGGAACTCAAGGGGAGAGCAGGAGGAGCCAGGCACTGGCTGGAGAGCTAGTTGGGTCGTTCAGAAACCTTAAATATATGTTATCACCCTGGGTGAACTATGGTCTGCACCTGTCAACTTCCTAACCCTAGCCTTGGCAGTTCCTGACCGGACCTGAAGCAAAACCTTGGTCCATGAAAACATTCATGGTTCAGAAACCTAAGCAAAACTCAGTATGATGCTAAGGATCCAGAGAACTCTATAGCTTATTTCATGTATCCAAGATGGTTGTGACGTTCTGGGGTTTTTGCTTATTTGTAAGCATCTCCCTGGACCATATGGCAACTGATTGCAAGATCTCAAAGTGAGTTCTTCTAAAGCACAGTGATCTGCTTTTAAAGAACAAAAGAGGGCTTCTAAAATCCCAAAGAATTATCCTCATATTGTTTGAGGCAGTTGATTAATTGTTTGGTCAGTTTCAACCCACTTAGCTAATTGATCTGTTTAAAATTGCAGCTATTTCAGATGTACTTGCAACACTGTCAGCAAACAAGCAAGAATTCTGCCTTATGTCAACTGTTTAGCAACTCCTGCTGTTGAACGAGAATAAAGCCAAGTCCTTTTTTTTTTTTCCCCTTGTCCGATTTCTTCTATTTTATGCATTTATACATTTAGGCTAAACAAATATCCCAGGTAATGCAACAGAACATAAAGGCAGATCAGAAACTAGCACTAAAATATAACAGACTCATAAACAATATAGCAAAAGGTAATAAAACAGGAACAAACATGAAATACACAGAAACAGGCGGCTTAAAAAGGTGTGTGTGTTAACACAAACACAGCCCACAATATGTAGGAGTTCATCAGACAATCGCATTCACCTGGCAGCAACTTATGATATTTTTTTTTAAAAAAAGAGAAATGTCTTGAAGTGCCATAGGAAGAAAGAAGATCAGAATTAAGGCCCAAGAAAACACCTGTGGAAAGAAGTGTTCCAAAACACAGGCTATGAAAGGAAAAAAATATAGTTCAATTCAGATTGCAGTCACTTCCTGTGTGGTGGTGGCTGCTGGAGGGCATGATTTATATATCCTATTTATTATTGCTTTTGTTGTTGTTGTTGCTTCTCAACTCCCTCCTAATGCTAATTTTAATTTCCTACAGGCTCCAAAGTCCTCAGAGTTGGTAGCAAAAATTCCCTAGCACGGTAATGAGCCAAAATGTGACAAAGCATCAATCAAAGGAGCTGGCGGCTTCTGACCCTTTCCTAGGTTTACTTTCATAACTTTGATATCTTTGAAGTTATGAAAAGGAGACAAGATATGACAGGTGCTGCGCTTGGAGAAACCACTTAGTCAATTTAATTCCCAGCACCTGCGAGGAACTCAACAGAACTACTTCAGCACATTTGGAAGTTTTCTGCTCCTGGAGCATCTCCTGTACCGGGCTGGATAGCTCAGGGGTTTAGGTGTCTGGTTGCAGACGGAGAGGTTCGGAGTTCAATTTCCCACTGTGCCTTCTGGGAGAAGAGCCAACTTGTGTGGCCTTGGGTCTAAAGTGCCCCTAGAGGAAGGAAAGGGTAAAACACTTCTGAGTACTCTGTACCTAGAAATCTCTGGAAAGGGTCACCATAAGTCAAAAGTAAAGCAAAGCGTGCTGCTTATAGACCGCCCCATAGTGCTTCAAGCACTCTCTGGGTGGTTTACAAGTTATTTGTGCAGGCTACACATTGCTCCCCCCCCCCCCCCCCCCCAGCGATCTGGGTACTCATTTTACTGACCTTGGAAGGATAGAAGGTTGAGTCAACCTTGAGCCGGCTCCCTGGGACTGAACCCCAGGTCATGAGCAACATCAACTTGATGCCACATCTACTCACACAGCATCTCCTGTAGCAGTGTACTAAAAACACATGGAGCTGGGTGGTGAGTATGTTTTTGCTTGTGTTTGGTATTTTGGTTTTTTAAGTTTTTCAAATTTTCATGTTAATTGAATTTATTTTATTTTGGATGACAGCTCCCAGAAGTGTTCTGAGATTTCGTTCAACTGAAGACCATACTATTATGTAGGTAGGAGGAGGGAGGGAGGGAGGGAGGGAGGGAGGGAGGAAGGAAGGAAGGAAGGAAGGAAGGAAGGAAGGAAGGAAGGAAGGAAGGAAGGAAGGAAGGAAGGAAGGAAGGAAGGAAGGAAGGAAGGAAGGAAGGAAGGAAGGAAGGAAGGAAGTTATTGAAATATTTTCATACGCAAAATCATAAGAAC
Organism: Intellagama lesueurii; assembly: GCA_037013535.1. Classification (NCBI taxonomy): domain Eukaryota; kingdom Metazoa; phylum Chordata; class Lepidosauria; order Squamata; family Agamidae; genus Intellagama; species Intellagama lesueurii. The sequence continues at coordinate 3,422,295 of JBAJHW010000008.1, read as the reverse complement.
CCGAATGAGTCAAAGCAAAGGTTGACCAGCATCTTGGTTTTTTAAATAGCCAGCCAGATGCCTCTGGAACCATACCTGTAGGACAGCATATATCTGGGGCAAGGGTGGCATCGTTCAGCAGTTGAAGGATGTATGCATGTATACCAGTGGTTCCCAGCCTTGGGTGATCCAGGTGTTCTTGGACTGCAACTAGAAACCCCAGCCAGCACAGCTGATTAATGAAGGCTTCTGGGTATTGCAGTCAAAAAACACCTGGGTTACCCAACCACTGATGTATGCAGATGTACTTGTATTGGTAACTTTCCAGGTTCCTCTGCCCACCCCTGTAATCTGAGCACAAAGCAGGTTGGGAAAAGGTTAATACACACCCCTTGCTTCTCCTAACCTCTTCTAAAAAACCACCTACCCTTCCTTCCTTCCTTCCTTCTAGATTCTTAGGTCTCCATTACACCTATTCATCTGTACCGTATAATTAGTTCCCATGTGATTTATTTCCATGTCTTTACAGGGAGAATTTCCTTTTTCATCTAGAAACCAACACATTCAAAGGATTTCTGCCTGATGGAACATTTCAAACACCTGACTTCAAATGTTTTAATTGTGCATGCCTCTTTGGGGGGAAAAAACAGCTTGTGAATGATTTAAATAAACTAAAAGTTTGAGTCAGAGAGGGAAAACA